>JAHRHZ010000031.1:25124907-25147157 GCA_024137785.1 Ginglymostoma cirratum
TGTGTGTGTGTGTGTGTGTGTGTGTGTGTGTGTGTGTGTGTGTGTGTTAGCCTTTTGTCGCTAAATTATGCCCATTTGTTTTGTACCAATTGAAATGCTGTGGTGTCTAAGAAATGAATGTCTTCCTTGTGCATAGAGGCTTTAAGTTTAATGGAGACTTCATTGTCATTAAGGATACCAGTGAATGCTTTGAGTTCTGTTTCTGTGTGAGTTCCATTACCCTGTAGGTCAGCAGAAGGTTTTGTTCCTATGTGACCCCATCACATTAGCCGGAATGACAAAGGAGTCTCCGAGAAAAGAAAAGTAACCCTGGAGGAAATCTCTGGAAAGTAAATGCTTGGAAAAAGGAGGCCCATTGGGAAGGATGAGTCTAGAGGTTCCTGAGATATAGGTGAGCGTCCGAGCAGCATTTGAGATGAAAGCTGGGGAGAGTCAACTGATGTTATGGTGGTGGAATGACAGTGAATGCAGTAAGACGCCTGCAGCTCAGAAATCAAAGGCCCTGCCAGGAAATTGGCACAGTGTTGAGAAACAGAATTAATCACTGAATCCTGACAAAGTCAGCCCTAAAATGTCGACAGGTCATGCACCTTCTAGCACTCAAGAAATGACAACAGGGTAGCTTTAATTTCAGAGACTGCATTAACACAGAGACTGTGCACGAGGACTGACAATGGCAAATATTATCTTAATTTCTTATCTTAATCTTATCTTAATGTTCCTTCTTTTAGGAGTTTAGTGTGGAATCGGGTGTAATCGTGCAGGCAGCCTGATATTGATTAGCCAGCAATTATCAGAGAATTTTACAAGATGGGACTATATTTCAGTGTATATCAAAGGAACACAGTGCCGTTTCTTTCTAGGGGAGCTGTTCTGAGGAAGTGGCTGTATTTGACATTAGAGCAGTCCAGGGGATAATATCAACAGGGAGCATTCGAGGAGGATTCAAGTAGGCACATGGTAAGATTGTTTAAGATTTGTCAAAATGCGACTTCAGAATGAATGTAGGGGTAGGGGATTGGGCCTGGATGGGATGCTCTTTGGAGGGGTGGTGGGAACTTGTTGGGCCGAATGGCCTGTTTCCACACTGTAGTGTTTCTATGAGGGGCAGCATGGTGGCTCAGTGGTTAGCACTGCTGCCTCACAGCACCAGGGACCCAGGTTCGATTCCACCCTTGGTCGATCATCTGAGTGAAGTTTGCACATTCTCCCCGTGTCTGTGTGGGTTTTCTCAGGGTGCTCTGGTTTCCTCCCACAGTCCAAAGATGTGCAGGCTAGGTGGATTGGCCATGCTAAATTGTCCCGTAGTGTTCAGGGGTGTATAGATTAGGGGAATCAGTCTGGGTGGGATGCTGTAAGGGTCGGTGTGGAATTGTTGGGCCAAAAGGCCTTTTTCCACACTGTAGGGATTCTATGAAAATGAATTCAGTTAAAACAGGCCTTGTAGTGGAGAGTAATTTTTCTTTCCTGGAACCTCACTGAGGAATTACTGTGGAGTAACTGGGGGTGGTGGGTGGGTGAAGATTTATTTATCTGTTTGTCCTTGTGTTGACTTATCCGAAACCCTGAGGTGATTTGGATAGCAAGAACGTCAGTCAGTAGGGTTTCAGGGCAGCTTCCTGTTGCTTTATTGGGGGCGATGGTGGTCAGGGTGTGGTACATGGATGTGTAGCTTAACGAGTCCCATTTCACCTTTCGGTCACTCTGTGTAACATATTGCCACAATTCAAGTCACTGATCGATTTGTCATTTGGTTTCCATGCTCCAAGGCATTTGGATGGCAATTAAAGCAGCTTTATACATGGGGAATGGCCTAGTGGTATTGTCACTAGCCTATTAATCCAGGAAACTCAGCTGATGTTCTAGGACCTGGGTTCAAATCCCATCACAGTAGATGTTGAAATTTGAATTCAATAAAGAATCTGGAATTAAGAATCTACTGATGACCATGTAACTGTTGTCGATTGTTGGAATAACCCTTCTGGTTCACTAATCCCCCTTAGGGAAGGAAATCTATCATCCTTATCTGGTCTGGCCTACACGTGACTCCAGACCCACAGCAATATCGTTGAGTCTTAACTGGCCTCTGGGCACTCAGAGAATAGGCAATAAATACTGGCCTGGCCAGTGATGCCCATATCCCATGAATGAATAAACAAATACAGGCCCAGCTGCCTCTGGCCCTCCCATAAGGTGGGAATGGTGCAAGTACTAGGGTGATGATGATCCTGCCTTCTGTAGTGGTTTAGTGACCCATCGTTCATCAGGGGTTGATTAACTTTGAGGTTTAGTTGATATAAAACAGTAAAGCACATTCTAAGTTATAAAGCAGACATTACAGCAAACCAACTGATTTGTGTGTGTGTGTGTGTGTGTGTGGCTTTCAGACACAGAGCAGGCCAACTGTCGGGCACAGTCACAACATTGTATGCACACAGCACATGGAGTCCTTAAAGGTGAGCTCTCTTAAACGTAACGTACACATATCACATATCTAACAGGCACATCAGAGTGGACCTGGCCATTACCAGTAAAAGCACTGTAACAGAAAGGGGTAGAAATGCAATCAGAGACAAAAGTCCTCCCATTTGCTGAAATGGTACTAAATGATATGAAATTTCCAGGCAAGTAAAAACCGACATAACAAATGTAATGTGCTCTGGCTGGGAGCAACATGTGTGGAACAAAAACAGAAGCTGCTGGGAAAACTCAGTAGTTAACGTTTTGGGTTGAGTGATCCTTCCTCAGAAAGTGCTTCTCTCCGAGATAAGCGAATCTTTCGGTTTTCAGAGTAGTGGAGTTCTGTCCAGATCTGTATCTCTTCTCATCATTCATAAAACGGCACAAAAAACAGAGATTAGTCTCCTCCATAAGGTCTTCCAATGATTTGAAAATCTCAAGGTTGATATCCAAGAGGTTCTCAAGTGGTAAGGATAAACCGAGAGTGCTGATCTGGTGGGATACGGGATTTAAAAGGATAATCCATAAAGCAGTCTTCAGATTCGCTCCCTATTTTCCCACAAGCTGCAGGCCTAAGGAATAAACTCCCTACAATATGCAATTATTGCTGCCTCTGTTAACATCTGGGTGAAAGTCTGTTCGGAAACCAAATTAACAGTTATGAAGCAGCAAGAGATAATTGAATATTCTCTGGAACACAGTGGGCTTTTTGAACCACGGGTACCTTGGGAATGTGGTGACAGGGGAAATAACGACTGTGGCTGAAACAAATAGCCTAGATAGCTGAGCCTTCAATGTGGAATCCTGCTCCTTTTGGGAATATATAAGCCCTTTTTTGAAATGTTATAAAAGGGAATGAAGCATGTGGGCCATTATTTACAGAAAAGTGGTTTTACCCACTGAGTGGCATTTCCTTGTTCAATGCTTTCTCTTGTGCAAGTAGCTGTCTGACAGTGCAGAACTTGAGTATTGCTGGAAAGACTCACATTTTGTTGATGCTTTTCATCTTGTCCTCAGCAGCAGACAGAGTTGTAGGTGGAAAGGGCGTGTCATGTCTTTATAAACGTAACAAAGCAGGTTCATTTGCCTGGACCAATCGACGTTGACCTACCTGGTTTAAATTTAAACAAAGCTTGGACGTTAACATAATCGAACTGGCACATTCTCCATGACAATGCCTTGACTGGCAAGGGCCTAACTTGTCTATCAATTGTGAAAATTTTTGTTTATAGAATAAAATTTCCCTTGGCATTTTGCATGTACTCTGAAAACGGAAAACTTCAACAAAACATCTTTTCTTTCAGCACCTTCTCCTATATATTCGTGTTTGACAAATGGCAGTGACATTCCAATCACATTGCTCATGTGGAGAGATTGAGGTTTGCAATTGGTCCAAATTGAGGTATGGGAACAAGGAGAGTAGCCAATGGTGGTGGATTGGATAATTCACTGGTGCTACAAGCAAACTTGATCTCACACACGTCACATTATTTTAACAATGGGATGCCATATTTTAAAACAAATGATCGGATCATTCTAGCACAGGCAAAGGCCATTCAGCCCATCAGTTCTATTCTGGCTGTCTGCAGAGGAATTGTATCCATTCACCACGCTGTACCCTCATAACCCTGCAAGTTTGTTGCCGTATTGTGCCTATCCAATTTCTTTTCCTTGTTAATAATTGTCTCCGTTGGTAGTGCCCCAGTGGGAGATGGACATCTTCTCTGTGAGTTCCCCAAAGCTGCTAGCCATCTTCTTTGCTCATACGCATGGTGACACAGTGGCTCAGTGGTTAGCACTGCAGATGGAAAGGACGTGTTATGTCTTTATACACTTGACTAATCGGAGTCGATCTACCTGGTTTAAGTTTAAACAAAGCTTGGCAGTTAACAGTCGGTCATCGTCGAACTGGTGCATTCTGCATTGCAGTGGCTTGACCAGTAAGAGCCTAATTTCACAGCACCCTCACAGTGCCAGGGACCCAGGTTCGATCCCACCCTTGAATTTGCACATTCTCTACGTGTCTGTGTGGGTTTCCTCCCACAGTCCAAAGATGTGCAGGTTAGGGTGGATTAACCATGCTAAGTTGCCCGTAGCGTTCAGGGATGCGCAGGCTAGGTGGGTTAGCCATGGGAAATGCAGGGTTGGGGTGGGATGCTCTTCGGAGGGTCGATATGGATTCGATGGGCCAAATGGCCTGCTCCCATACTGCAGGGATCATTACGATCTTTGATTTGCGAAGAGCTGAATTGGGCCAGGGCAGGTCCTGCCTCGCAGCCTCACATGTACGTGTTCCCTTGCAGATGACAGCAAATTCTCGGAAGCCATCTCGGTGCTGCTGGCCTGGTTTGAACGGGGAGAGGTGACCCGTCGCTCGGCCAACAATTTCTACTCCATGATCCAGTCCGCCAACAGTCACAGCCGTAGGCTGATGAGCGAAAAGGCAGCGCACGAACAAGAGATGGAAGACGCCAAGGAGCGATTCAAAAACGCTTTAGCGCGGATTCTGACTGGATGTAAGTGCGATTTATTTATTGGCCCTCTCTCAGCTCTGTTAAAGTATTGGGGTAAGTACTCGTGCTGAAAGTTCTAGAACATGGGCCCATCTTGACAGGACTAGATATTCAGGTAGGAAACCTTTCACTTTGTCTTTTCAGTCAGAAGGTATTTTGTAGGGCACTGAGTATATAATTCACAGCAAACTGACCTCCGCCTTTATATTTGACCAAATGGGCTTAGCTGCATCATATAAAACATATTGCGTGGGATAGCTACATTATAGGCAGATGGTAGCTTTCCCGATGGGGTAATGGGTGAAGCCGGCATACTTAGAACAGGCTAGTACGCCAACATCGGGGCCATTTATTGGAAATACAGGCAGATGTTACATATGATTCCCAACTCATTCTAGCCTTCCAAAGTCCGAACATCCCTCTCCCACACCACCAGATTACGCAATGTTAACAAACAAGAAAAAAGATAATCATTTTTTTCTTTAAATATCTGGTGGCATTATCCCGGTGAAGATCAGTACGGCTATTAAGTGCATAGACTTAAAAAGGATGTTGTCTTATGTCATGGTTGGCCCTATTTATTTTTATCGGTAAAATCCAAATGGTGTCTTTCACCATTCGGGACATCAACTATATTTACAATACAAAGGATTAATATGATACATAGCCCAAAAGTTGATCTCGGCTGAATTGTTTTAAAGGAACTGGAAATTAATGATTATAATCAGTTTCTCATTCCCCACTTTGATCCCTTCAATCATCGTTGTGATGGTTTGCCATGCCATTCCTGTTTTCATTTATAACTAATCAAATTTGACTCTTTAGGAACTCAATCTAAATACAAGTCGCGTAAACAAATAAAAAAAAAATCTGAAGCTTATAAATCGCTGAGCTCTCTGAGGTAGTGAAGAAAATTACCTTGATGAGTAATTCTCATCGGTTGCAAAATAGGAGCTGAGCTGCAAACCAGGGATCTATGAATATAGAGAGGGCCACTCACAAAGCAAATGGAGGACTGAGAAACACATTCTTAACTGAGAGAGTGGGGAGGTCTCAGCACAACATGAAATGTTTGAAGCTAATAGTGGAGATACAGTTGGCAGGTAGATAGATAAACACAGGAGGACAAAAGGGAATAGAAGATTTTGCTGGAGGGATGAGATGATGAGGATTGTGGGAGGAGGTTTGACTGTAGTATAAATACTGAAGGCCTATTTTGTAACCAAGTACCTTTGTACCTAAGATGGAGCGAGATTATGGCCACTTTGTACACTTTTCACTGTACTCCTGTATCCCTGTACTTGAGTACAAGAGACAACAAATCCAATTCTAATTCTAAATCTCCCTCTGTGCTGTGCAGATAGAGGGAAAAGGAAAGTCTGAAAATTAATTTAACAATTTAAAAGGAAATCAGATTCTTTTTTCAGCATGTTGTATGTCTCTTACTGTCTATGGTTTTGTTTTGTTTGCAAATGTTTTTCCAGAAGAAAATATTGGCCAATCTGATGAGTTGGTTGGATCCAGCACATGTGCTTAACAGTCACGGCGTGTTACTGGGTTCTGGGCTGGAAGGGGTGGGGGTAAAATAGTTGGCCTGCTCAGACAGACGGGTGACAGTGAATCAGCTCAATAATCGGGTCCAGGATTTGGGAGGCTATCACACTCCCTTTTTCTTTTGCGGGTTGGTGGGGAAGAGGGTCCACATTGACAAGTTCTTGCCCAGCTCTCGCTGGCCATGCTAGATCCCACGTCCTCCTGGAAATGCCTTGCATTTGTCTTTCCCCCAGCCTCGGTCATTACAGAAGGAAAGGGGCAGGGAGAGTGAGAGGGCGATGCCCCGTTCGTGTTAAACTGACAGACGCATTTGCAGCAGGAAAATGCTACTCACCCTGGTGAGCCTACCCTCCCCAGCAACGATATCTTGACGGATCTGATTTTTGGCCTTAATCCATCCTCCCACCTCCTCCATTGATCCCCCCTTCCCCTCCCGGCGACGAACAGCAGCTAGCCTTTATTGTGGGGAAGACTGGACAGTGCAAGGACAGAAAGTCTGGGCCTGGAACAGCAAGGGCAAATATGTTCTTTCTAACCTCCCTGACCACCACCTGGAACCTTTGAATCTAGATGTGTGTATCTTTTCTGGCCACAGCTTTACTGCCAATTGGCAAGTGAGGGTTGGGAGGAGAGGGTGGAATTTATGACATTATATGCGGTTTGCAGTACGTTCAGTGAAAAAAAATCATTGTGCCACTCCCCAACCCCCTGCACATGGTAGTTGTGAAGCCTGCCTCGACATCTCTTCCATCTCCCCTTCCACGAGGAGCACATTTGCAAACTAAACTGAACCACTGGGCACAAAAACACAATGCAAAGGTCTCCACTTCAATGATAAAATTTCAGACCCCATCCAGGGATTTTTATTTCCTCCGTCAGTTTGTGTAAGTTCACAAAGGGGTGAATGAATCTGGACTGGAAATGTGTTGAGGTTGGTTGGCTCGCCGAGCTGGTTTGTTGTTCCGCAGACGTTTCGTTACCGTGCTGGGTAACATCCTCAGTGCAGCCTCTGATGAAGCGTCGGTGTGTTTTCCTGCCTGGTCTTTAAACTCTGGGGTCCGTTGCGATGGATTGCCTCACTTCCGGGTTTCCTCCGTAGTGGAATGTATATGGGGTCAAGTTCAATGTGTTCATTAATAGCCTGCTTCGTGGAGTGCCAGGCTTCCCGGAATTCTCGTGCTTGTCTCTGCCTAGCCTGTCCCAGGATCTTGGTGTTGTCCCAGTCGAAGTCGTGGTTCTCCTTGTCCACGTGGATTGAGATGAGTGAGTATTGGTCTTGTCTTTTTGTAGCCAGTTGGTGTTCATGTCCTCTTTGTTGTTCGTTTCCTTCCCGTTTGTCCAATATAGTGTTTCTCGCAGTCTCTGCAGGAGATCTTGTAGGTGACACTGGTCCTGTCCATGGCAGGGAGTGGGTCTTTAGTTCGGGTTCCCATTTCCTTGCCAGTTTGAGCGTGTTGTGCCCGTAGGTCTCTAAGGTTTTGGAGTAGATCTGCAGCTCGGGTTGTGGGTGTTGAGGTTGGTTGGCTCGCCGAGCTGGTTTGTTGTTCCGCAGACGTTGTTCCCGAACTAAAGACCCACTCACTCCCTGCCATGGACAGGACCAATGTCATCTACAAGATCCCCTGCAGAGACTGCGAGAAACACTACATCGGACAAACGGGAAGGAAACGAACAACAAAGAGGACATGAACACCAACTGGCTACAAAAAGACACGACCAATACTCACTCACCTCAATCCACATGGACAAGGAGAACCATGACTTCACCTGGGACAACACCAAGATCCTGGGACAGGCTAGGCAGAGACAAGCACAAGAATTCCTGGAAGCATGGCTCTCCACGAAGCAGGCTATTAATAAACACATTGAACTCGACCCCATATACATTCCACTACGGAGGAAACCCGGAAGTGAGGCAATCCATCGCAACGGACCCCAGAGGTTAAAGACCAGGCGGGAAAACACACCGACGCTTCATCAGAGGCTGCACTGAAGATGTTACCCAGCACGGTAACGAAACGTCTGCGGAACAACAAACCAGCTCGGCGAGCCAACCAACCTCAACACCCACAACCCGAGCTGCAGATCTACTCCAAAACCTTAGAGACTGGAAATGTGATGGAGACAGTGAGGCATGAGGTTAGCCCATTTCCAGTTGGCGTATTGTAAGTACAACAGAGACACTCATTGGCACCAATTAAAGGCACCGCATCATTGGTAATCTGTGTTGTTCTGTCACTGAACTTGGCATGCTTTTGCCTCAATGGTGATGGAGTGCCTTTAGTATCGGTAAAGTCAGCACAGTGACCACCCCTGTCTGCCTCTGCTTTGTTCTTTCTTCATTCCTGATCAAAGCATAAACTGGTTGTTTTGTTTGACTTCCTTGTTCACCAAAGTTGAGCAGATTGTTGCAGTATTCAAGGCTGCCTCGAAGCAAAAGGCTTGGGACCATTTTACAAAAGCTCAACGCAAGAACATTGATATGTGGCGAAAGCAAGCTGAGGTTGGTAAATTCATCTTCTTCCAATTCTGTCAATTGCTTCAAGAGTGTATGCGACTCAATTTGCAATATTTTCTGTCGTGTTCTCGTTTTTAAGTCATTGCTACTGGTTTTAAGTCATCAGCATTTGCAGTCTATATTGATTCTGTAATGGGCATAGCTAATGGGGTGCCCCTGGCTAAGTATTTTGATGCTTTTTCAAGAATTTATCTGCAGGCTAATTTTAGATTTCCGATAGTAATGACCGCTTTGTGCTTTTGACCGTGAGATCTGTTTCGATATAAACAGTTTGTTTTGTCTTCAGTAAAATCCACAGCTAAAATATGTTTAATAGAGAACCCTTCCTGTCTGATGTGACCAGGAAGTATTTTTTGTTTTAGTCTTTGCTTTGCTTGATCTGAGCCACAGATATTTTAAGAGAGCCATAGTCACTTCATCAAATAGAGGAGGCGATGGCCTAGTGGTATTATCACTAGACTGTTAATCTAGAGATCCAGATTATGTCCTGGGGACCCAGGTTCAAATCCTGCCAGGCCAGGTGGTGGAGTTTAAATTCAATCAAATATCTGGAATTAAGAGTCTAATGATGACTGTGAGCCAATTGTTGGGGGAAAAAGCTATCTGGTTCACTCATGTCCTTTAGGGAAGGAAACTGCCATCCTTACCTGGTCTGGTCTACATGTGACTCCAGACCCACAGTAATGTGCTTGGTTCTAAACTGCTCTCTGGGCAATAATTGCTGGCCTGGCCAGCGATGCCCTCATCCTGTGAATGAATAAAGGAAATATCTAATCTGTTTCAAATTGAATGATAGGACCTAACATACGAGCAAGCATTCATCACACACTTTGATGGCTGACTGCTCCACAATTAGGGATTTACATAAAGTGCTGTAATTAACAGGGCTGTTTTATTAAAATAATAAAAATTATACAAAACTTTCCCATTTAGATTGCACTTTTTTTAAGAAAGGACTCGTCATCATCAGTGCATAGTCTCTATTCCTGTTCTCTCCTTTCCTTCAATCTAACTTTTTTGTTTTGTTATTGTGGGCTTTAAAAAAATCCCTGCGTGAGTTTCCTCCGGGTGCTCCAGTTTCCTCCCACAGTCTAAAGATGTGTGGGTTAGGTGGATTGGCCATGGGAAATGCTGGGTGATAGGGTACAGGGGGGCAGTCTGGGTGGGATGCTCTTCAGTGTGGACCTGAATGGCATGCTTCCATACTGGAGGGATTCTGTGATTCTAAGAAAATCCATTTTCTTTTGATCTATTCATTCTTATGACTTGTTTTCTACGATTTCAAGATTGTCATTGGCCAGACTGCTCCAAATATTGTTTGACTTCAGGTTGTAAAAAGGTTATCTGGTCACATGTTGGACCTAACAAGGCTAACTTTCAACATTTGATCCCATCAAACATAAAACAACGCCGCTCAGTGATTTTTAACCAGCCAAGATATCATAGAAACCATTTGGGTACCACAACAATCTTAGATATTTATGCCTAAATCTGAGTTTCCATCTTTGGGATAATGTACAAAATGTCACACTCAGCACACATCCTCTCTGTTAGGGATATTTGCTGTGAATGTGGGTGGTCTCTCCACAACGTGCAGTTCTGTAGAAGCATATTCCCAGATTCAAGGTGGGTACTCTCAATGTGCTGTCACGTACGTAGAAACATAGAAAAAAGGTGCAGGAGTAGGCCATTCTGCCCTTCGAGCCTGCATCACCATTAACTATGATCATCGCTGATCATGCAGTCTCAGTACCCCACTCCCGCTTTCTCTCCATACCCCTTGATCCCTTTAGCCTCATGGGCCATGTCCAGCTCCCTCTTGAATATATAAACCTGTTGGACTGTAACCTGGTGAAGTGCGATTTTTGAATATATCTAATATACTGGCCCCAACAGGCAACTGTGGGAGAGAATTCCACAGATTCACAACTCTCTAGGTGACGAAATTCCTCCTCATCTCAGCCCTGAATAGCTTACCCTTTATTTTTAGACTGGTACACTTTGTTCTGGACTTTCCCAACATCGGGAACATTCTTCCCGCATCTAGCCTGTCCAGTCCCATCAGGATTTCATATGTTTCTATGAGATCCCCCTCTCATTTTCTAAATTCCAGCGAGTACAAGCCCAGTCGATCCAGTCTTTCTTTCTATGTCAGTTCTGCCATCCCGGGAATCAGTGTGGTGAACCTTTGCTGGACTCCCTCAATAGCAAGAATGTCCTAACTGCAGCTAGACATCTTTACTCCAATACTCTAGTCCCTGTACACGTGACATTATAGTAGCTAGCAAGTCAGTGTTGAGCAGTGTTGCTGTGATGATCAACTTTCTAGCACATCTCCTTTCAATGATCAATATTCTTTTCTTCATCCTTTGTTTTCACTTGAGGCTGGTCTTGCTGTTTCCCCAGCTCTCCGATGATCTCTTGACATTCCTGACCGTGTGTTTATCAAGGCACCGGTTTGCCTTATTTCGCTGAAATGTTGGCTTAGCCTGTGTCAGCTGTTCCGAGAATCAGATTGTTGCCCATCATTGTGCCAAGACATTGGTTCCAACTCTCGCTGGGGGCATTTGCATGGTGACCCCACTTTAATTTTCTTTAATAATTAAAAGCAGTAAGTGCTCTGTAGATGACACGTATTTCCCAAATTCTCTGTTATTATATTTATATTCTGTTTATGTATTTTACCCAGGATTTACTTCTCATTCCAAGTACCTAGTGCTAATTTGGCATCTCGTTGGGCTTCTGATAGTTAATTGATACCTGGTGACTCACTTAGTAAACCTTATTGCCTCGGAAGTGCCCGCACTGAAGATTTAATCAGTACCTCACAACAACTTAGTGTTGGACAATTATAACACCTCACAACTCTTTCAACTCGTTTTCGCAGTGCTGCTCCCTCACTGGACAGCACACCTTATCCACTTTTGTTTGTTATTTATATAAACAATTTGGCTAAGAATATAGGAGGCATAGTAATTTAGTTTGCAAGATTAGTTCTGTAGTGATCAGTGAAGAAGGTTATCTAAGATTACAAAGAGATCTTGATCAATTGGGTCAGTGGACTGAGGAGTGGCAGATGGAGTTTAATTTGGATAAATGTGAGGTCTTGCATTTTGGTAAAACAAGCAAGGGCAGGACTTGTGCAATAATAGGGGCCTTTGTAGACAGGAGAGACCAAGGGGTTGAGGTACATAATTCTTTGAAATTTGCGTCATATACAGACAGAATGGTTAAGAAAGTGTTTAGCACACTTGTCTTCATTACTCAGGCTTTTGAGCATAGGAGTTGGGATGTCAAGTTGATGTCATACAGGACATTGGTGAGGCCTCTTCTGGAGCACTGTGTGCAGTTCTGGTCGCTCTGCTATAGGAAGGATATTATTAAACTGGAGAGGATTCAGAAAGGATTTATCAGAATGTTGCCAGAAATGGAGGGTTTGAGATTTAAAAATATTTTCACTGGAGCGTAGGAGGTTGAAGGGTGACCTTATTGAGGTTTATAAAATCATGAAGGGCATAGATAAAGTGAATGACAAGGGCCTTTTCCCCAGGTAGGGGAGTGCAAAACTAGGGGGCATTTTAAGGTGAGAGGAGAAAAAAGATACGAGAGGGGCAACCTTTTTACACAGAGAGTGGTTCGTGTGGAATGAACTGGCAGAGGAAGTGGTGGATGCGGATACAGTTACAACGTTTAAAAGACATTTTGATAAATACATGAATAAGAAAGGTTTGGAGGGATAAGGGCCAAGTGCAGGCAGGTGGGACTAGTTTAGTTTGGGACCATGGTCAGCATAGACTGGTTGGACCGAAGGGTCTGTTTCTGTGCTGTATGACTCAGTGCCATCAATCCTTCTCTCTATCCCTTTCCAAAGATACGAGGGAAGGTGGGGGATGGGATTTGAACCTCTTGCCTTCTCTCAGACCTCACAACAAGGGAGGACTGAATTGGCAAATCTTTTGAAATCGAACTCCAACCTGCCATAAACTCCCACCGGTCACATTTTAATTACAATTGATTTAAACAGACTCAGAGACCTCTCTGAACAGGTGAGTCTATTATTGTGCCTGATATTCTGGCAGCAGGTAAAAAATAACACTCGATGGGCTGCGTGGTCGCCTCTTCTTCCTTGCTTGGCCATTTGTAATGCCTCAAAGAAAGCTGGCCAGCAAAAGAATGGCAGGGACTGTCACGTAATGCAGATAGGGGCTTTGGATAGCCCTGCTATTGAGCTTGGGGGAACAGAGGTACTGGTCCTGACTCAGTCGTCAGATCTATAACAATAATCGTTGAGTTATTCATTCATTCACAGGACGTGAGCATCACTGGCTATGCCCACTATCCTGTGTGTTGCCAGTCCCTAGTTGCTTCTCAAGAAGATGGCGGTGAGCTGCCTTCTTGAACCACTGCAATCCATGTGCTGTAGGTTGACCCACAATGTCCTTAGGATGGGAATTCCAGCATTTTGACCCAGTGACGGTGAAGGAACGGTGATCTATTTCCAAATCAGGATGGGGAGTGACTTGGAGGGGAACTTGCAAGGGGTGGTGTTCCCATGTTCTTATTCTTCTAGACAGTCGAAGGTGTCGGTGCCGTCAGTGGAGTTTTAGTGAGCTCCTCAATCCAGGAGATGGCTACTTGCTGTAATATTCTTAGCCTCTGACCTGCTCTTTAGTCACTGTTTATATGGCCAGACCAATTGAGTTTCTGGTCAATGGTAACTCCCTAGGATGTTGACATTGGGAGATTTGGTGATCATAATGCCATTAAATGTCAAGGGGAGATGGTTAGTTTCTCTCTTGTTTGAGGTGGTCATAGCTTGGCGTTTGTGTGACGTGAATGTTACTCATCAAGGCAGGCTTGAAAGTCTGCCAGATCTTTCTGCACATAGTCAAAGACTGCTTCAGCACCTGAGGAATTGTGAATGGTGCTGAACATTGTGTAATTATTGGCAATCATCCCCACTTCTGACCTTAGGATGGAGGGAAGGTCATTGATGAAGCAGCTGAAGATAGTTGGGTCGAGGACACTGCCCTGCGGAACTCCTGCAGAGATGTCCTGGAGCTGAGGTGATTGACTCCAACAACTACGACCATCTTCCTGTGTGTCAGGTATGACTCCAACCACCGAGAGTTTGCCCCCTGATACCCATTGATTCTAGTTTTGCCAGGGCTCTTCGATGCCACACTCGGTCGAATGCAGCCTTGTCACCTCACCTCTGGAATTCAGCTCTTTTGTCCATGTTTGAACCAAAACTATAATTACATTGGGAGTTGTGGTCCTGATGGAACAGCTTGGCCGGGGGTGTGGCTAGTTCTTGCGCACATGTCTTCAGTCCTTTGCTGGAATGCAGTCAGGGCCGTAGAGCATTTGCAGATTCCGGGGCCTCCAGTATTAATGGATAACAGGTGGCATGGGTTTTATTGACTGTTGACCGGTATCCATGATGCTGAAGGATGCCAAGATGGCTCATCCAGTCACCCCCTACAAGTGGAAGGTAGCTGCAAATGCTTCAACTTTATCTTTAAGACTGAAGTTCTGGGCTCCCTCATCACTGAGGATTTGTGGAACCTGCTATTTCCATTCGTTAATGGTCAACCACCGTCTGGGTGCAGCGGGACATCAGAGCTATGATCTGATCCACTGGTAGCCCCTCTGTATAAGTTGCTGTTTCTGCTGTGTTACGTACAAACGGACATGGAATCCAGCTTCACAAGCAGCCAACCTCATTGTTGCTAATCACGGCAGTCTGTCCCACACTCCTCCTTTAACTAGGATCGGTCCCTTGGTTTCACGTTAATGGAAATGTGGGTTTGCTGATTATGGTTCAGTACACTACTGCTACTGAAAGCCCACGGTACTTTATTGAAATCTCTGGTTTTGAGTTGCCAGTTATCCCAGTTGGCACAGTGATAGTGCCACACAACTCAATGGAGGGTGTCTCAGGTATAGAGATGGAACCTGCCTCAACATGGATGGTTTGGTGGTCACTCCTGCCCCTGGTGCCAAGGACGGAAGCAGCTGTTAGAGGCAGAGGTGACTGATGGATTATTCATTTAGTAACAAGACCACTATGCTACAAACCATCTAACATTGGTGTCCATTTAATGTCATTTAACTTTGTTGAGGCAAAAGTGAAGTTGGTCTTGATGCTGAGTATTAACGTGACCATCTTGCATTCTGCTCCCACTCACTGTGTTTGCTGTTTTGAAGTGAGTTCGGGATTGTTGCTGCAGGCCATGTGGGAGAGAATTCGAGTCGTGTGCTGGTTGCTTCATGTCCCGTCCTGGTGAAGATGCAGGCTGCTGTGTGGGAATGCAGCACTGTCAGGGGGCAGGATGGTTCTGCCGAGGAATTAAACTGAAGGCCTTGCTTCCCTGTCAGTAAAACCTCTTGTGGTCAATTGTAAGAGTAAGGGGAGCTTTCGACAATGTTCTGACCACCATTCAGGCAACACAGTGAGACAAGAATTTCAGTGTAGCTGTTTGCTTGTCCTCCATTGCAACGGTGTCACATCAGCCTAACAATGATGATAGTTTACTTTGCAATTTGATGCAGCGATGGGCTTCTTTCCACTAACTGTTCTTTCCTCATCCAACAAAGCATTTTCGACTTGTATTATGACACATCCAACAGAACTTGGTACCAAGCCATCAGCTCATTGTTATAATTGATTAATTTGAATTCAAGATGAGGTCTGGATCTTTCAAGTAGTTTGAAGATTCGGTCCACAGTAGAATTCGTCGAATTGCCATTCGGCCCAACAAGTACACACCAACCCTCTGAAGATCATCCCTCCCTTCCCTTTCCCTGTAACTCTGCATTTCCCATGGATAATGCACCTAACTGACACATCCCTAGACTCTACAGGCTATTTAGCACGGCCAATCCACCTAACCTGCACATCTTTGGACTGTAGGAGGAAACCAGAGCACCTGGAGGAAACCCACGCAGACACAGGGACAATGTGCAAACTCCACGCAGACAGTTGCCTGAGGTGGGATTGGAACCTGGGTCCCTGGCTACTGGGGCAGTAGTGCTAACCACTGAGCCACCATACTGTCCCTCCCCACACAGCATAGTCCAACTGACCCGGCCAAATGGCCTTGAATATCACTGCAAGACTGCTTTGAGGCAGACCAAGGAAGAATGCAGTGTTTATTGATGAGGCAACTTGGCAAATCCTGTATCAGAAGGGCTATTACCTCTAATTAGGTAACTTCAAGAGAGATTTCACTGAATCAATAATGGTCTTTCATCTTTTGCTTCTTGCAGTTTTATTTCAGTCAGCTCTACCCTCAATCGATACGTTCATCAGAGTCTGCTCTTTCTACCTTTGAAACTTGAAAGGATGCCAATAACCAACAGGGAAATCTGAAAGCGTAGGAGGTTTATCAATGGAGCTCTCAACTGAATCCGCTCTGTCTGAGCATCTGCCATAGAATCCCTACAGTGTGGGAGTAGGTCATTCGGCCTATTAGGTCCATAGGAACCCTCTGAAGGGCATCCTGCCCGGACCCATCCCCCTACTCTTGTATTCTCCATGGCTAATCCACCCATCCTTGGGCAATTTAAGCATGGCCAATCCACACTAACTTGCCCATCGTTGGACTGTGGAACACACCCAGAGGAAACCCACACAGGCACAGGGAGAACACGCAAACACCACACAGACAGTTGCGCAAGGGTGGGATCAAACCCAGATCCTTGGCATTGTAGGGTAGCAGTTCTAAACACTGGGCTGTCGTACTTCCGCTCGCTTTAGTGCAAAATTTGGGCTGAATCTTTGACTCTGCAATTGGCTTTCGTCGTGCCCCAGGTTGAAAGCTGTTTGTCTTGAAATAAAATTGATGCCTGGTTGTGAGCTGGCTTATAACTTTAAACAGGCCTTCCACTTTTACTTTTGCACCTTTTCACAGTTTTAACTGAAAGCCAAATTCATTCTGTTAACACTCTGCCAGGTGAATGCTAGAAGGGACGTCTCATTATAAAATTAACATTTAATATGAAGTTCTCATTATGGCGCAATAAAATTTGTCAGAGGATAATTGTGGTGAAGTTGTACACGATTACAAAGAAAATTTGCAATTTTGCTGGAAGGACCAGGCAAGAAATTTTCTTGATCGATGCTTATTGTTAATCTCCAAATGAGTAAAGCTCTATTTTCTGCCACCGATCATCCGGCATTCCCACTTTGCAGTGTTTTTCCAGAGAGGTGATGTTATAGAGCAAGGAGTACTATCCATGCTGAGCCAAAACCACCGGGTTCAAGTGGGGGTTTCCTCCGGGTGCTCCAGTTTCCTCCCACAGTCCAAAGATGTGCAGGCTAGGTGGGTTGGCCATGCTAAATTGCCTGTACTGTTCAGGGATGTGTAGATTAGGTGGGCTAGCTGTGGGAAATACAGGGTTACAGGGATAGGGTAAGGCGGTGGGTCTGGGTGGGATGCTGTTCAGAGGGTCAGTGTGGACTCGATGGGCTGAATGGCCTGCTACCACACTGTAGGCATTCTATGATGCTACAAAGTCTCACTCCTGACCTTGATGACCAGGCAGGGAATGTTCATATTGTGGCTCAAACAGACTGAGCATCCGGCGACACGTCCTTGCCACGTCCAGCGATGGTAGGTGGTAAGTGTGGGAGACATTCCTGGTCAGTCATGTGCTAGAAAGAAATTGGATTCCCTGCCTCCAAGCTGTAACATGCAGGTGAAAATGCAGGTTGCTATAGCAACAAAGACTCCTTGGGCCTGGCTTGGTGTGGGTGAGATTGGTGCCAACAGCATGGGGAGGGGGTTGATTTCCCCCATACCTGGCTGGGGTGGATTCACAAAGTGTTCCTTTGCACTCTCTGTGATGGAGATGTGGCACTGCGGATCAGGCCTGCCAATGGGCAGACAACTGAAGAAGATGCTTCTCTTTACGTTGTTCATTCAGGGACGTGGGGGCGCCACTGGCTGGGCCCAGCGTTTATTACATGTCCCTAATTGCCCCCTTGAGAAGGTGAGGGTGAGCTGCCTTCTTGAACCGCTGCAGTCCCTGTGCTGTGTGTTGACCCACAATGCCCTCAGGGAGGGAATTCCAGGATTTTTACCTAGCCACATTGAAGGAACTTTTACCCATTAAGCTGTAGCTGGCTGCTTCACAATCTCATTCCCTTTTGGATGCCTGTTTTTGGAATTAATTGTATAACTAAGGTCTGGAGAATCTGCTTCAATGACAGACTGGAAAAGGGGTTGCATTTTCTGCTGTAAAAATACCAGCTCCTGCCCCACACACTCTCTGGTCAGAAGACCTCCCAGAGAGAAAAGTTTGAAAGATATTTGTAGGCGGAAATGAATGTAGTGGAGCTCCATTTGGGCAGATACAAGTGGGATCAGTACCTCTCTTTCACTGGTTTTATTGCTTTTACATTCTGGGCTGTGTGACTAATGTATTTAATCTTTCCTCCATTTGTTCACCTTCTTGGGGAGGGAAGGAGCTCAGATCACAATGGTTCCCACGTTTTGCTGTTGCATTGACGTTTGGTTTTTTTTCAAACACTATCTAAACATGTATGTGTTATGGACCAGTTCAAGCGCCCCTCAAATATATATCTGAGAGATAGCCTTAACCCTAGCCTTTATCTTATTTCAAGGCAAGTGGAAGGCGTTGTGTAGCAGATGTGATTTGATTGGTCAAACTACTAGGCTTTAAGCAAAACACACTTTGTTCTTACACCGCTGTTAAGATATAAACAACAAAAGTATTGGCATAACTTTGATCCTATTGAAATACTTAATAAAATAATATATTATTTAACTGTTACTCATCAACTGTTCCAATATAGCAGCTTCCCATAAACATGCCCTTGGCAAAGGCGAATTCAGTAAAACAGGTTTCCCTCGCTCGCAATCTCCTCCAGTCCTGGAAAAAGGAGAAACAGAAAGAAACAATCCAGCAGCAGCAGAGAGAGAGAGCCGTATCTAGCAGCTTTAATTACAAAAACTCCAGTTTCAACTACTGAAAGCAAAAACTAAAACCTTGGGTCTGTGTGAGCCTGAATCCACCCAATCATGCTGCTTTTGTCTAATTTTTTTTCTTAAAAGCCTGAAGCTATTTACTCTGCTTTCCATGGAGCAGGAACCTTGGCACCAGACCTAACAATGCCTCTGTTCAAGAGAAACAGGACAGAATTAATCCCTCTTAAAGGCACATCTCCTCACAGATATCTTCCAGTCCCTAGTGTTTGTTGATTACTGCAGGCTTAATTCTCATTTCCTTACAATTACCCATGACTTTCCACAATCAGGGACTTGTCATCATTCTGCTGCTTTGGTCCAGGGCAAGGAGGTAGCATTCGATATCCGGCAGTAAGTATACCCCACCCAGTCTTCCTATTCTATCTTGTAAAGTAGGAAAAATGGGCAAGAGACATTATAGACTCATAGTCATAGAGTCATACAGCACAGAAACAGACCCTTCAGTCCAACCATTTCATGACGACCATAATCCCAAACTAAACTTGTCCCACCTGTCTGCGCTTGGTTCATATCCCTCCAAACCTTTCCTATTGATGTATTTATCCAAACGTCTTTTAAATGTAGTAACTATACCCACATCCACCACTTCCTCTGGAAGCTCATTCCACACACGAGCCACTTTCTGTGTAAGAAAATTGCCTCTCATGTCTTTTTTAATCTTTTGCCTCTCACCTTAAAAATATGCCCCTGAGTCTTGAAATCCCTCACCACAGAGAAAAGACCCTTACTATTCATCTTATCGATGCCCCTCATGATTTTATAAACCTCTATGAGGTCACCCCTCAAACTGCTATGCTCCAGTGAAAAATGTCCCAGCCTATCTAGCCGCTCCCTATGACTCAAACCCCCTATTCCTGGCAGCGTAGAATCCTTACAGTGTGGAAGAAGGTCATTCAGCTCATCACGTCCACACTGACCCTCCAAAAAGCATCTCACCCTTACCCTATCACTACGCTTCCCACCCTCAACACAATGACCAATTGAACCTGGCCAATTCACCCTAACCTGCCCGCCTTTGGACTGTGGGAGGAAACTGGAGCACCCTGAGGAAACCCACACAGACACGGGGAGAATGTGCAAACTCCACACAGACAGTGACCTGAGGGTGGAATCAAACGCAGGTTCCTGGCACTGTGAGGCAGCAGCGCTAATCACTGAGCTGCCATGCTGCTCCTGGTAAAGCTCATCTGAACCCTCTCCAGCTTAATAATATCTTACCTATAACAAAACTGCACACAGTGCTCCAGAAGAGGCCTCACCAACATCCTGTACAACCTCAACATAACATCCCAGCTCCTACGATCGATAAGTCTGAGCAATGAAGGCAAACATGCTAAATGCCTTCTTAACCACCTTATCTATATGACGCAAACTTCAAAGAATTTTGTACCTGAACCCTACGACTCTCTGTTCCACAACACTATCCTAGATCCTTCTTTTAATTGCGTAAGTCTTGTGTTTGTATGTTTGTTTTACCAAAGTGCAGTGCCAGGATTATCTGTCACTGTGACCTAATTATGGCCACTACCCAAGCCATTCAATGTTTCTCCCTTAGAACCAGGAGCATTTTCCTGGATACGTTTCTCTGATTGTTACCCTAATATTCACTCACAACCACAAACGCCTACAAAGCAACATAGCTTAAGAAATAAACATGGCGAATTTGGAAGAAATAACAGACTGAGTTCCCCTGTCACCCATCTGAACGACTGACCCCTACGTTCAACAGAACATGCTGACCCTGAATTGTCTGAAAGTAACTAGCTATGGTGAGAGGGGCTGCATTTCGCACCCAGCTCCAGATCCAGTGCTCCCTCCGCCAGTGGTATCCACTGCAAAATTCCACAGAATGTTCCAGAAGTTCGCAATTCTTGGAGAAACCCAAACCACTTCAGAACACCTAACCTAGACCTGCCTTTTCCCAACATCGTATTACAGTCGTCTTGTCCTCCCTCAGCTATCAGTCGCTTAGTGTGTTCCCTTCATCATCTCACAACTCAGAGACCACACCCAGCTAACTCCTTGAGCCTGTCCTGGCGATTAAGATCCTAAGGATTTAAAATGACTCATTTGTTCCTCTCCTGTACCCATCCCAAAGTTTTCCAGTCCCAATTGCATTTGTAAGATATCACCAGCCTCACGAAGAAGGTAATTGTAAAGACAGTGTACGTGGTACCTCAGAGATTTGTTTCTGTTGAGATCAAACAGACTTGTAGGTTCAGGACAGCGTGTAGATGTTCATCAGCTGAAAAGTTCCTTCTGGAGGTGAGTCCTTTGAATTATTTCAACTGTTTGAGACAGGAGTGTTTCCTGGGAGGTGAGTCGCTCATGTCATTGTACACAGCCTGTCTTCTTTTCCCCAGTTAAGGTGACTTGGAGGGTACAGATGTTCATTACACAAGTTTAAAAATACCACAAGGGCGATGCTTAATCAGGTTGATGCAGGCGCATAAAACGCTACTGTTGTTTAGCTTATTGGAGATCTGAAATGGGTTTTAGAGCAACTCATTAAAGCAGCTATTAAGGTAAGTGACATAACATAGTGATAGAATCTGGCCTGTGGCGTGATTTCTGAGACTAGCCTAGACTGATAAAATGATCTTTTTCCTGAGAATCAAGCAATGGAGTAGGTCATGGTAAGTTCGCAAAATGATTTCGATGCTGCTATGCTTTCGTAGACTTGGAGTTAGCCTCATAGGTGCACAAATAAATCATTTCCATCATGCATTGGGAGCACTTGTGAAAAGGGTCAACAATATGAATTCAGTCCTGTGTTACTGTTGCGAAAACAGAGTGAGCAAGTCTGAAATGACAAATGTGGTTTACATAAACTCTATCTAGACCACCTGCACTGTCAAGCACACAACATAAAGCCCATTGGCACTCTAGATCACTTGTACGGACAAACACATAACAACACAAAGCGCTGGCTAATGTGTAAGATCAAACACACAACACACAGCCCGTTCCAGCCCTCGATAACCTGTAATATCAAACACACAGCCCTCAATAATCTGTAATATCAAACACAAAGACCTGTTGAACTCTCGATAAGGTATAGTATCAAACACAAGACAACACACAGCCCGTTCCAGCCCTCGATGACTTGTAATATCAAACACGCAGCCGCTCCTAGCCCTTGATAACCTGTATTATCAAACACACAGCCCCTTCCAGCTCTCAATAACC
>JAHRHZ010000031.1:25147167-25162167 GCA_024137785.1 Ginglymostoma cirratum
TCAAACACACAGCCCCTTCCAGCTCTCAATAACCTGTATTATCAAACTCACGACAACCCATTTCCTCCATTGCTCACTTTTGCTAGTAATATCAAACACTTGGACAATATCTGGCCCACTCCAGCTCTCGATAACCTATAATGTTGTAGCTGTATCCTCACAGGTAAGAACCATTGTAGATGGAAATGCGGGTGAGAAACGCTCACCCTGTGCTAACTTTGCTGTTTTGTCAGCCTGACCGCTTCTGACGAATTTCTGCCAACATTATGTTTCTTTCTTCGACTACAGGAAATCCGGAATGTGCACAGTGAAGAACTGATGGGAATTCGTCGCGAAGAGGAGATGGAAATGTCTGATGATGACTACGAAGAAAGCCCAAGTAAATTAGCCCCTGTGGAGGAGTCTGGTAAGGCATTTTCAGCTGTTTCCAGTCATCTATCAGTGTAACTTGTACATGGCCTTCAAACTAACTTGTATTAGAAAACCTGTAAGATTTACTTGAACTAGTGCTCCCGTCTTTTGGGAAGTGGAAGCTAAGGAGCATCATTTACACCATGGCTGTGCCCTTCTGCCCAGACGGTTCCAGAGCATAAAGGTATTCAACCTCTCTGTGCTGATGGAAACTCAGCCTCATGTCTGGGGTTGGAGGGGTGTACCCGGGATGTAGTGAGGGTGGTGGGGCTAGTCGGTAATTTTGCCGACGATGCTAACGATATTGGCCAATCCGCATTACACTGGAAAGAGAGGTGAGTGGTTGCCAAGGAGCTAGGCCCCATCAGCCATGTTTGGGTCAGTAGGCCTCACCGTGTGGAATTTGGTCCCCGTGTGCCTCAACTGGCAAACACCAGGCCCCTCACTGAGGCCCGGAGCTCGTGCTCCATGCTGAAGGCATTTGCTCCCACCGTGCCCCCCCTCCCCACCCCCCAAAGCCCCCTCACCTATTAGTTGCCGTGTGTAGGTTATAATGGAGCCTATGACATTAAACAGGGCACTGAAACCTAGACTGGAAGGTTTAACTGCAATAACCGGCCGTTGGAACCAGATCTCCAGCTGTTTCCCCGTGGATTCCAAGGATCACCTCCAAAGGTTACAGCGGGAACCCATCATCGCTTACCCCACTGCCCCCCCCAACCCACATCTCGGAACTGGCCCAATCATGTTCTCAGATCAGCCGTGATAGAATTGAATTGTGAGGGGCTGAATGGCCGGCTTGTGTCGCTGGCTTGCTGTTCACGGCATCCATATGACAGTTGTGCTGTTGACCGCTTGCCATTTCCATTTCTGGAATGCGGATGAAGCAGCCCCGTGTTATCTGTAGCATCCGCGAGACAGGCAGCCCTGCATTCAGTGGGGTCTTTAATCAGTGAGACCTAATTCAGAGAGAGCTTGATACCCTGCAATATCTATCGATTCCCCCCGACTCACTTACCTGCAGTGCTAAATGCCAGCATGGGATGTCCTTAAAATATAGCTGCCTCCCAAATTCATCATGCTGGAAAATGTTCAGTCCACATTCTCGTGAACGACTTGCTTTAGATTCTAATGACACCCAGACAAATAATGTATCTCACACGCTTAACAATATATTGAGGAATGTTCAAATCAGTTGTTTAATTGTGTGCGGAATGCATTGTCTAAACACGTAAGGCTAATTTCTGAATTGAGATCACCCAATAAACACAGACACCCGCCACAGTCGGTTCGCTGTTGGGTAAATAATGTCCACAGCCCTGTTCAGCTTTCTTCCAAGTAGGTGCCTATAGTGAATCTATTTTCAGTGCCTACAGTACATTAACAGTTGGTGTCTGTAGTGAACCACAGTCGTTCCTGCCATGAATCCACAGTCAGTGTCTGAAGAGGATCTACAGTCGATGCCTGTAGTGAACCCGTAGCTGGTGCCTGTAATGAATCTATTTTCAATGTCTGTATTGAATCTGCTGTCGGTGGCTGTAGTAAATCTACAGTCAGTTCTTGTGGTGAATCCACAGTAGTTACCATGTAGAGTAATGAATCCAGAGTAAGTGTCTGTAGTCAACCACAACAAATGTCTGTAGTGAAACTACAGTCAGTATCTATTGGGGACCCACAGTTAGTGCCTGTAGAGTTAACAGTTGGTTCCTGTAGTGAACCCATGATTGGTGCCTGCACTGAATCCGCAGGTGGTTCTTGTTGTAAATCCACAGCCAGTCCCTGAAGTAAATGTACACTTTGTTCCAGCAGTAAATCCACAGTCTGTGCCTGTAGTCAATCCATAGTCGGTGCCTGTAGTGAATTCAGAGTTGGTGCATGTGGTGAATCCAGTCATTTCATGTGGTGAATTCACAGTTTGTGCCTGTAGTAAATCTACAGTCGGTGTCTGTAGTGAATGTAGAGTTGGTGCCTGTAGTTAATCTACAGTCGGTTCTGTATACACAGAAACCAATACACAGTGGGTTCCTGTAGTGAATCTACAGCTGGTTCTAGTAGTGAATCCACAATGTCTGCACTGGATCTATACTCAGTGTCTTTAGTCAATCCACAGTCAGTTCCAATAACGAGCCTATTCTGTTCCTGTAGTGAATCCACAATTTGCACCTGTAGTGAATCTTCAGTCGGTTCCTGTAGCGACTCTACAGTCAATGTCCGTACTGAATCTAAGGTTGTTGTCTGTATTGAATCCACAGTCGGTTCCTGTATTAAATCTACAGTTGGTGCCTGTAGTGAATCTACGCTCAGCACCTGTAGTTCATCCAGTCAGTGTCTGTAGTGAACCTACACTTCATGTCTGTAGTGAATCCACAGTTGGTGTCTGCAGTGAATCTACAATCGTGCTTGTCATTGGTGCCTGTAGTTCATCCATAGTCAGTGCCTGTTCTGAATCTAGAGTCGGTGCCTGTAGTGAATCTACACTCAGCACCTGTAGTTCATCCAGTCAGCGCCTATAGTGAAACTACAATCACGCTCGTAGTGAATCTGTACTCGGTGCCTGCAGTGAAACCACAGTTGGCGTCTGTACTGATTCCACAGTCAGTGTCTGTAGTGAACCCATGATTTGTGCCTATATTGAATCTACAGTCGGTGCTGACATCTTCAACCTCTCCCTCCTACAAGCTGAAGTCCCCATCGGCTTCAAGACCACTATCATCCCCGTATCCAAGAAAACACATGCAGTGTGTGCCTTAATGACTACCGCCCAGTGACTCTGAACCCAATAATCATGAAGTGCTTCGAGAGGCTGGTCATGGCCCACTTACCCCGCAGCCTGCTTTTATCCCCCGTGGGTTGCATACCGATGTAACAGGTCCACAGCAGATGCCATATCCCTAGCCCTGCACTCATTCCTGGGACATCTGGAAACCAAGGACACCTACCTCAGACCCCTGCTGATTGACTGTAGCTCCACCTTCAACACCATTATCCCCTCCAGACTGATCTCAAAACTCTGAGACCTTGGTCTCAGTTTCACGCTCTGCAACTGGATCCTCAGCTTTCTGACCCACAGGCCACAATCAGTGAAGAATGCACCTCCTCCATAATAACACTCAACACTCCCTTCCCCCTGCCAAGGATGTGCCTTAGCCCCCTACTGCACTCCCTGTACACCTAAGGCTGTGTTGCCAAATTCTGAATGAGCGCCATCTTCACATTCGCTGATGACACCACCATAGTGGGACAGATATCTAACACGAGTCAAAATACGGAAGAGAGATAGAAGGCTTGGTGACATGGTGCAATGAAAACAATCTGTCTCTCAATGTCGGTGAAACTAAAGAACTGATCATCGACCTCGGAAAGAAAGGAGGAGAACACACCCCCATCTACGCCAGAGGAACTGAGGCTGAGAGAGTGAAGAGCATCAAGTTCCTCACAACGATGATAACTGCCGACCTGTCCTTGCCTTCCCATATAGATGTGACGGTGAAGAAGGCACAACAACGCCTCCTCTTCCTCAGGCGGCTCAGGAAATTTGGCATGTCCATAAGGTCCCTCACCAACTTCTACAGATGCACCATTGAAAGCAAACTGTCTGGATGCATAACGGCCTGGTCTGGCAACTGCTGTGCCCAGGACCGTAAGAAACTACAGAAGATGGTGTGCACAGCCCTGACCATCACGGAAGCCAACCTTCCATCCATGGACTCTCTTTACACAGCTCGCTGCTGCAGAAAGGCAGCCAACATCATCAAAGAGCCATTGCACCCTGATAATGACCTTCTACAGCCTCTTCCATCAGGCAGAAGCCTGAACACACGCACGAGCAGGTTCAGGATCAGCTTTTTCCAGCTGTTATCGGACTGTTGAATAGACTCTAGTCTCAAATACTGTAACCTGCAAAGTAACCTGTATGCCTCTTAGTCTTTTTGACCTGTACATCCTTTTCTTGCTGTTATCTGCCTATACCACTCATAAACAAAGCATTTTCACTGTATTTTAGCACATGTGACGATAAATCAATCAATCCATCAATCAATGTAGCGAATCCATGGTAGGTGCTTGTAGTGAATCTACAGTCGGTTCCTTTGATGAATCCACAGTTGATGCCTGTAGTGAATCCTCAGTCAATGTCTGTAGTGAATCTGCAGTCGGTGTCTGTAAGTGAATCTAAGAGTCAGTGCTAGTGAATCCACACTTGGTGTCTTGGGTAAATCTAATCAATCTTTCTCGTAAATCCAGAATCAGTCCTTGTAGTCTATTTGAAATATGTTCCTGTAGAGCATCTACAGGCAATGCCTAGTAAATTTACAGTGTCTATACGACATCTATAGCCTGTCCCTATGAAAAATCTACAGTCTGTACTTGTGGTAAATCTGTAGCCTGTCTACAGTAGATATATAGCCTGTGTCTCTGCTACATCTATCAACAGGGTCTGTAGTAAAGTTACAGGCAGTCTAGGAAGTATATCTTCAGTCAGTGTTTGTGATATTTCTGAAGTCTGTGTCTACAGTAAATCTACAATGGCTGTGGTGAAGTTACAGTCTCTGCTTTTATTGATCCTGTGCTCAGCACATGTAGTAAATCTAGTCAGCGCTGCTAGTAAATCTACAGCCTGTCTCTGCTCTAAGTCTGTAGTCAAATTTTACAGTACACTTACTGACTGCTTGTAGTAAATTTATAGTCAAGCCTGGTAGTACGTTTAGTCACTGCTTGCAGTGAAACTACAGTCAATACTTGTAGTAAATCTGTTGTTAAACTTTGCAGAACATTTGCTCAATGTCATAAATTGATAGTCAGCCCAGGTAATCAATCTAAAATCAATACTTCCAATAATTCCACAGGTACTGTGCCTGCAGCAAATCCACACTGTCTGCTGTAAATCTACAGTTACTGTCTGAGTTAATGTCCACTGTATGTCTACCAGCATTGTCTACTGTAACTTAATATTCAGCGCCTAGAGTAAATCTACCACTAATGTCTGCTGTAAATCTATTATCAGTGTCTGCAATAAATCTAGTGTGTCTGTAGTAAAACTACAGTCAGTGTGTTTAGTCAAACTACAGTCAGTGTCTGCTGTAAATCTATAGCCAGTGTCTGTTGTAAAACTACATTCAACTTCGGTGAATACACATGGACAGGGGTTTAAAAGTCCGTTTCAACTCTACTGGAATGGACTAGTGTAATTGAATGCAATTGTTGTACCATCCTGGGTTTGAGTGTTAGCATGTTGTGAAGGTCATAGTCAGAGAACAATCATTAGTTAGCCCTCTGTTGCAGGTAAAGGTAGGATTCTCTCTCACTCTGTGTGCTGAAAACCAGCTAAGTCAATTATTTAGGATGAAGGAACTTCAATCGGACAAATCTGTAAAATCAACAATCTTAGTTCAACTGCCAATGGCAATCCTCCTAGTAACATTCACTGCAGGATCTATAATGTTCAACTATCTGTTGAACTGATCTGCATTTTATTAAATTCTATCTTTTTTGGACTCAGCTTTTATTTCTAATCTGTGTCTTTCATTCGTGTCTTTTTTTCCTTGCAGGTAGGAATGAATAAACTCATTTGTTGTTAACTCAAGAAAGCCTGGTTAAGGTGGCTGTATTCAAAGCATATGTTCATTTGGATCTGGGAGAAAGCTATCCATGAAGGAGGGGCATCCTTTGTAAATTGACCATGTTGTGAGCCACAAAAGGGTCAGTTGAATGTAGTAGGGGAACCAGTTCATCACTCCTCCCCTTGGGGTTGGGGGTTTTGGTGGTTTAATGGTTTGAGGTATCCCAACTGGAACTGTGAGGAATTGTGGAACCTCAGCTGAGGTGTGGGTTTTAACATTCATTGAGTAGCTCCAGTTTGACACCATCCACTTCAATCTTCATTCTTGTTAGTTCTCGTGTATTCCTTCTAACTGTTGTTACTTTTTGGTATTCAAACCTCATCCATATTCTGAACTTTGTGGTATCATGTGGATCCACAATATGTTGCTGGGTCTCTTTGGATTCTGCAGGTAGCATTGTGTATCGTCCATGTAGTGCGAGTTTGTTACATTCCAGCCTTCTATTATTACCTGAGTGATTACATCTAACTCCTCCTCTGTATCCGCTAACAAACAGCAATGTGGTCACGAACCAATTATCTGCTTCTGCGATGTTGTTAAATCTCAACCAGGACAACAGTGAAAGCTTCCCCACTGTTCTTAAAAATATTGCCACGAGATTTCTCTATTTTCACAGAGTGAGCAGATAAGACCCTCAGTTTAACTTATGATCTGAAAGACAGCATTCCCTCAGCATTACAGTGCTTGGAGGAGGACTGTAACCAGTGCCTTGAAAATTCAGCGGCAAGAGCGCTACGTAAGCTGTTGCTGACCAATGGCTCAGTTGTTAGCACTGCTGCCTCTCAGAGCCAGGGAGCTGGGTTCAATTTCAGCCTCAGGTGACTGTCTGTGTGAAGTTTGCATGTTCTCCCCGTGTCTGTGTGTGTTTCTTCCGGGTGCTGTGGTTTCCTCCTACAATCCAAAGATGTGCAGGCTAGGTGGATTGGCCGTGCTAAATGGCCTGTAGTGGGCAGGCTAAGTGGGTTAGTCGTGGCAAATACAGGGTTGGGGGGGTGGTGGTGAGTCTGGCTGAGATACTCTTCAGAGGAACAGTGTGGACTTTTTGGGCTGAAGGGCACGTCCCCACACTGTAGGGATTCTATGAGGAGAGGCTCGTGATAGGTTTGACAGCAGGGTTGAAGCTTCTGGAATAAAACTGGCAGTGACTGGATGGAAATAAAGTTAGCTGAGTGACTGGAAATTGGGAGCAATGATGAATGGTTGTGTTTTGAACTGGTAAATATTTCAGTTCCTCAGGGGTTGCTTTTAGTACCATTGCCTTTCCTTGATGTATATTAATGGTCTAGACTTGGCTGTACGGGGCACAGTTTGGAGACTTGGAGGAATGCACAAGACTTGGAGGAATTGTGAACAGCGAGGAAGATCATGATAAACCTCAAAAAGGCAGGGCCAGGCTGGGGAAACGAAAGACATGAGGAAATTTAACACGGAAAGGTATGCAACGATTCATTTTAAAGGAGACACGGGGTAATATGTGCAGAATTCAGTGGGGCAAGGCAGGTTGAGGCCGTGGTTAAGAAAGCATGTGGAATCCCTGGGCTTTATTGCTGGAAGCATAGAGGATCTCTCTCCCACTCTTTCGCTCATTCACTCGTCCCTTCGTGCTTGCTTGGGGAAGGTCCTGGGGCACGTGGATCATTTCTGGGGTCCGGGGGTCTCCCTGCCCAGTTAGGCCAGGGGTGTGGAGTGGGGGCTTGCTGCCCAGCCCGAGGAGGTGGCAGCACTCTCTGGGAGCCTGCTGGGTCACGGCTCTGAGGCCCCCATGGTAAGGCCAGGCCGTTCCCGAGGGTGGTCAGTGGCTGGAAACCTGACAATCTCCTGAGGGATTGAAAGACGCCATTAAATGCCCCTCCCCCCCAACCCCGGGCCTCCTGCTGGTAAACCATTTCAAAATGTCGGGTTGGAACGTCGGGCATATTGGGGGCAACCAACATTGGGTAGATCCTGGCAGTGTCACCGGTTTAACCCCAAGTGGAGGGTCAACAGATGGTAACTTGCTGCCAAAGTGGGTATCCGGTTGTGATTAGATCCCTCCCATGGCGAGATCACTCAGAGGCAGGAGGACTCTAGTAGGTGGCCCTCTGAATAAGCACTCTCATTTTGACCCAAGGATTCACATACAGATAAGGTGGTTAAGAAGGCATTTGGCACACTTGCCGTCATTGCTCAGACCTTTGATTATAGGAGCTGGGATGTCATGTTGAGGTTGTACAGGATGTTGGTGAGGCCTCTTCTGGAGCACCGTGTCCAGTTCTGGTCGCCCCGTTATAGGAAGGAAGTTATTAAGCTGGAGAGGGTTCAGAAGAGATTTACCAGGATGTTGCCGGGTGTGGAAGGTTTTAGTTATAAAGAAAGGCTGGATAGGCTGGGACTTTTTTCACTAGCGTTTAGAAGGCTGAGAGGTGAGCTTATAGAGGTTTATAAAATCATGAGGGGCATAGATAGGGTTAATGGTAATGGTCTTTTTCCTTGATTGGGAGATTTCAAGTCTAGAGGGCATATTTTTAAAGTGAGAGGTGAACTTTTTGAGGACGTGGTGGATGCAGGTACATTTACAACGTTTAAAAGACATTTAGATAAGTACATGATTAGGAAAGGTTTGGAGAGATATGGGCCGGGAACAGGCAGGTGGGACTAGTTTGGTTTGGGATTATATTTGGCTTGGACTGGTTGGGCCGAAGGGTCTGTATGACTCTATGATCCTAGGTCCCACCTCCAGGCTGCTCTCCCTGGGACTGGAAAGACTCTGCCCCCCTGAATATACCAGTTCCTTGGGCCCCTCATCTCATTGTTGATGGCCTCATTCCACACTATCTCAGCAGCCATCTTCACTCTTCAGTCACCTACCACCCTCTAATGTTCCTCATAAACCTCAGCCCTCTCTCTAAAACTCCGCTTGCCCATATCCGAACTCCGATCCGCTCCCTGCTGCTTCCCGACCTACACCGGAGCCCAGTCCAGCTACACCTCAGTTTTCAAAGTCTCACCCTTGTTTTTAAACCCCACCCCTTCCCATCTCTCTAATCCCCTCCAGCCCAAAAAAAAGGCGTTGTGGTTGGTGCCAATCCTGGCCTCTCGGGCATTGTCCAATTTGATGGCCTCACCATCCAGCTTCTCCTGCTGGCCCCTGCACTGTTCTCGCTGTACCGGCGGTGCTACTAGCATGTCAGGAGTTGTTGTTGTCAATTTGATCCTCCGCATACTTTTGGGGTTTTGCTGAACTGCAGTGCAGCCATGCTTCTCCCCACTCTGGAATGTATTTTAAAGATAATTCCCACTGCACAGAAAAGTAGGAGGTTTTGCATCCCATCGGCTGTGAGCTTGTGGAATAACATTTAAAAATTTACAGATCTGAACTGTTTTTACAAGCTCCTTTATGAGTGCAGTGCTCCATTTTAACGACTTTTTAAGAGTCTGACTGTTTTACGAGCCTTTTGTTTTGAAAATTGAGATTGATGTTTATCGAGGTGAGGGAGCAATTGCTTGTTTTCTTCAACGAAAACAACCTGGCGTTAAAACAAATACACCGCTGCAATGCATATTAAGGGCTGTGAAGCATAATGTACCATTTACAGCTCACACTTTACTGCAAACAGAAATGAATGCTTTATACCTTCATCACAAAAACAAATTGCATTCACATAATCTTCCTTTTGTAATAACCATTTAGCTGAGCAGCATTCTGAACACACTCAGAGGTTCAAAGCATGCTTATGCAGGATGAGTATATCTATGTAAAGAGATGCATTTGAGAGCCGTGGTTATACAGAATGATGAATGGATGACAGATGCAGTAAAGCATCTCACTTATCGGACTTTTGGTTAGATTTATGGATGAGTATCTCATTAGCTTGCTGGGATGGATGCAGACAGACAACGCATTAGTGACATGTTAGCTTATAGAGAATTTCAATGTTAGCCAGCAATACAGTGGGTTAATATTCACTTCATTGCCACTGCAGCTTACTGAGCAGGGGTGAGAAGTGTTTTCTGTTGAGGGACAAAGATGTAGCTGTCGCCCATCAATCACGGCATCATGGGGATTAGAGCTGGATTGTGGTTATCAGAAAGGCTAGATGAAGGCGTGTAATCGTTGACCAAGCTGCTTAATAAATTCGCCTCAGTGAGTTGGGTCAGCAGTGATTGACGTGTGAGACGACTGTTTTCCAGCGATGCTCCGTCGAACAAAAACACCTCACAGCTTCCCCTGTGCACGGCCTCGCTGCATTATCTGCCATCCCAGGGAGGGGGTCGCGTGGACTACTTGACACCTGCTAAATGACTTTGGAAGCTCCCGTTAACTTGGGAGGGCACCTTCTCCCAATGGTCCAGAGAGCTTTGGAGACCATGGTATTCTGTGCCACTGTGGCACCCATCCTACAGAGAGCCTGCTTCCAAATGAGATGGAACCCTGCCTGAAAACCTGAATAGATCTGGCACCATTTACTTTTCTTTTCATTCATTCACGGGATGTGAGTGTCATTGCCTAGGTCAGCATTTATTGCCCACCCATAGTTACCCATAGGGTACTTGAGTGCCAACCGTAATGCTGTGGTTCTGGAGTCACATGTAGGCTAGGCCGGGTAAAGGCATTGCTGAACCAGATGGGGTTTTTCTGACAATGGTCACATGTTAGCCTCTTTAATTCCACATTTTTGTTGAGTACAAATGGTACCAGCTGCCCTGACAGGATTTGATCCCGGCGTTCCGAAAACATTTCCTAGGTTTCTGGATTAATACGGCACGGTGGCTCAATGGTTAGCACTGCAGCCTCACAGCACCAGGGACCCGGGTTCGATTCCAGCCTCAGGTGACTGTCTGTGTGGAGTTTGCACACTCTCCCCGTGCCTGCGTGGGTTTCCTCCGGGTGCTCTGGTTTCCTCCCACAGTCCAAAGATGTGCAGGCTAGGTGGATTGGCCTTGCTAAATTGCCCATAGTGTTCAGGGGTGTGTGGGTTATAGGGGGATAGGTCTGGCTGGGATGCTCCAAGGGTCGGTGTGGACTTGTTGGGCCGAAGGGCCTGTTTCCACACTGTAGGGATTCTAAAAATATTCCAGCGATAATGCCACTTTTACCTCCCACTAGTCTATTGCCTCCCCTGTGCCAAATAGTTAGACAAAATCTGTTTCCCCTAATCCTTTTACTTCCTACACCTCTAACAGAGATGGTGATGTAATGGTAATGACAGAGATGCAAGCCAGGGATTTAGGCTATTGTCCTAAGGACACAGGTTCACATCTCATCACACAGGCAGTGGGACATAAACTCAGTAAGTAAATCTGGAATTACAAAACTAGATTTGGTGAAGACTCATGATCACTACCATCCAACTATTATGAAAACCCATCTGGTTCACTAATGTCCTTTAGGGGACGAAACTGCCAACCTTACCTGGTCTGGCCTACATGTGACTCCAGACCCACAGCAATGTGGTTGACTCTTAACCACCCCCAGCACCCCCTTGGTCCACTTCCTTTGCACACTCTCAGCATCCTTCCTGAAATGTGTGGGTCCCAGGATCAAGGCACAATCGTCCAGCTGAGGCCTAGTCCATAATTCGCCAACGTTTTCAGCTCAGCCTCTTTCAGAATTATGGAACCTGCTGAAAGGCCAGGAATGATTTTGTGGAACCAAAAAGCACGTGGCTCGCTCACTCGGTTTGCGACAGCGGGATCACTGGAAAACCAATAAAACGGTCCCACACTTCTCAAACCCTGCTAATTGTCAGAAAAACGACTGATCCTAGGGAGCAGTGAATAGCTGCTGCAGCGGCACAGTTCACTCTGTGCAGTGCTTATGTGGCAGTGGTTTGGACAGAATTTAATGCCCCCGCGCCACCCCTCTCCCCTCCCCCTCCCCCGCCATTGGCAGGATTGGTAGTGTGGTAGGAGGGAGCATTTAATCAGGTGGGCCAGTAATAGGTGAGCAGCCCATCACCTTGCTACCTCCACGTCAAGTACAGGCAATCAGGCAAATGGGCAGTTTATCCAACTTCTAAATCATTACTAATGTTGTCTGTGAGAAATTGCTGACTAATTATGTGGGGAAGGTCAAGGCAAAAGGTAATCTATGGCCAAAACAATATTGCCATATCCACATTTATGATTAACCATTAATCCTGGAAAATGTTATGTTTGCTACTTGTTGGACATTGGTACTTAGCTTATTTGATCAATTGGGCTGAATTTCAAATCACTTAATTTTGACTCTGCTGGAGGTGAAACCAATCCAGATTTATCCTGGCCACTCCACTTCAAATTTATTAAATACTAACATCCAAACCAGCAGGAGCAAGCCATTCAGCTCTGAGCCTTCTCCAATATTCAGCAAAATCACGCCAGTTTTGTGCGGTGTTTCCAGATGGCATTACCACCAAAAGGTACGATCTCTCCAAGGCTTCCAGGATTGTGTCCTGTCAATATCTGTCAGCTCTGAAATCTAAGAAATGCCATTCACCATTGGGACTTCATTTTCCCAAAGGTCATTTTACCATTGCCTAACTTACACCAATGAGACATGGCAATGGCTTTGATCTATCTGAGTTAGCTGCTCATCCAGTGCTTGCATCTCATGATCAGACCGGAGTTTTGCTGAAGCTGGGAATCTTGGCGATGCCCCAATGTGTGGATCAAACCCTTCACCCAACAACGTTTTGGAGGAAAGGGTCTGGAATTGCAGATAGGTGGAAAGTGTAAACCATGGAGCAAGCAAGACCAGGGCAAATTCTTTACCAATTTGATATTAGCATCAATAAATAGGAAGAGTAGCGGAAGTTGGATCAATTACATACATATCAATATTAGAGGAGGAAAGGAAGACTGGATTACAATAAGAGGCAGTATGGATATAAAGCTTCCAACAATTCGCTACTTTTAGAAGGAGATGCCACACTTTGAATTATTCCCTTTCTGACCCTGGGTCACTACAGTAACTGAAAGCTTCTTATTATTTAGGTTCTCATACTGATCAGTACTTTTCTGAGCTGAATTTAACTGGCCATGAATATATATGTTCTCAGCCTCTGGCCATTGTATTTATATAGCTGGTCCGATTTAGTTTCCAGTCAATGCTAACCCCCAGGATGTTGATCATGGGGCTTCAGTGATAGTAATGTGGTTGAATGTCCAGCCGAGATGGAAGATTCTCTCTTTTTGGAGATAGTTGTAGCCTGGCATTTGTGTGGCTCGAATGTTACTTGCCACTTGACGGCCTGGATATTGCTCGGGTCTTGCTATATTTGAACATGAACTGCTTCAGTATTTGAGGAGTCGCGAATGGTGCTGAACATTGTGCAATCATCAGCGAACATCCCCATTTCTGACCTTATGATGGAGGGAAGGTCATTGGCGAAGCAGCTGAAGATTGTTTGAAGTTAGGGCACTGTTTGAGGGTAGTCACCTGCACAGCATATCCCATGAAATTAGTTTTTCATAGAATTTGTGCAATTCTCAAGAAGATTGTGGGTGACCAGTCATTTCCATGGAAACATCTGGAAAAGTGTGGTGAGTTGAGTCATAAAATATGAGGAGGCTGAAGGGTTAATAATCATGACGCCCAATAATTTGTTATTTTCCTGGCAAATTCTGGGCTGTTGTTTCTGAGTGAAGCCAGAATCAAACTTCTGCAACTTGCTAAGCTGCCCGTAGCTCACCAATGCAGAAATGGCCTCCTGTCCCAAAATCTCATTGATCTGGCTTGAAATACTCTCTCAGAGCTCGGAGATAGCACCAGAATCATCTCAAGGCAGGAGGAAACTGGAAGAACATTTTATACAGATTGTAGGAACGTGGAATTCCTCAAGTGACTATTGAAGCAGTTTCTGTAACCTCAGTCAAACAGGAGCCAGAGACGTATCTGAAAAGGGGGATTATAAAATGGGCTAGGATCTGGAAAATAGGACGAAGCAGCTGCTGATCTTGTGCTATCTCTTGTAGGATTGTAGACTCAAAATGATTTTGGTATTTTCCAATTTGACTCTGCTGATGCTAGGTGTGCATTCCAGTGGGCAGCAGGAATGATTAATGTTCAGACAATTGCATCCAACATATCCCAAAGCTCTAAGCTGCACAACTGGTGGGAGGGCTCCCGGCTGCTGTAGCGAAGTGAGGAAATTGCATTTTGTCTGTTCCTGTCTGTGGGTCAAAATCCGTCTTATAAATCAGCACATCAATCACGGAGATGTCACAGCTGTCTCTCAGGCCCTTTGGGTTTCTTTGAGAGCAGCTCAAGATGGATTTCCGACCAGTGGTTGGGAGGGAAACTGCAGTTTGTTCTCAAAAGGACAATCTAAAATAAGGCAGAGGGTATCATTGGCGACTGCTCATTTTAAACCTTAGGCTCCACCCCAGCTTGTTTTAAAATGTGCCAAGACACTGGGAAACAGTTCAGCAGATTTGTATAGAACGCGTAGCGTAGGAACAGGCCATTCAGCCCATCTGATTTTGCTCCACATCGGCCTCCTGCTAGCTCTTCTCATCAAGTTGGCGTTTCCCCATGTGTTTAGCTCGGTTCCTGTCCAGGCCACCCTTGTTATTCACTTTCGTAACTTGCTGTGGTCAATTCCACGCTCTCACCTCTCTCTTGGGAAAGGCATTTCTCCTGAATTCCTTATTGGATATATTAGAGACCCTCTTATATTAATGGCCTTCAGTTCTGGTCTTAGCCTCAAGTGGAAGCCTCATTTTCACATCTAGCTTGATCGATTTTGTAAGCTGAAGGCCTGAAAGCAGGTCACTGCCCAGCTGTCTCTTCACTGTTCAATCGTTCCCTGATACTTACAGCCTCCCAGCTCTGTAATAGTACGGCCACGCCATTAAAGTGGCCTCATTGAGCCTCTTGTTGACGAATTCGCGACAAACAGCTCCCTCATCGAGGCCTTTACTCATGATAAGGTGCGAGGGTGCCAGCACCGTGTTCTGGCAGCTTCTCATCCGCACTAACCCATCCATGGATCTGATCAATAAATTAATG
>JAHRHZ010000032.1:6494-80933 GCA_024137785.1 Ginglymostoma cirratum
ATGAACTCAGCAGGCCAAGCAGCATCAGAGGTGAAGGAAAGCTGACGTTTCAGGTCTAGATCCTTTTTCAGATTTCTGTAGAAGGGTCTAGACCCGAACCGTCAGCTTTCCTTCACCTCTGATGCTGCTTGGCCTGCTGTGTTCATCCAGCTACACACCTTTTTAACTCAGATTCTCCAGCATCGGCAGTTCCCACTATCTCCGAATTGATTTTAGCTCAGCAAAGATTTGTGTTTCCAAGCATACTCCATTATTAATTTGTTGGACATGGGACATACAACATTAAAAATAAAATAAAGAGTAATTTTAATTTTCATTTATTCATTTCTGCTTGTAGCTGGTAATTTATCACAAATGCAATAAATTGTGTAAGTAAAAGCTATCTGGATTTATTTCATTTGGAGCTGTACACTTTCCAAAATGATAGGATGATCAGAAAGAAATATTAAACAAAAATTTTTTGTATGTGATGGGTGATAAGTACCGTTGTTTAGGTTGGCTGCATGTAAAAACGTATTTGGAGATGTTTAATATTGAGTGTCCTTTTGTGATTATGCTGTCACTTTAAAAAGGTCATTATGTTCCTGGGTTTTTTTTTGAAGAGAGGTTGTAAAGGTAGAGGTGCCGAAGACACTAGGGAGTAACGTTTAACAGTGGAAGTGGAGTGGCCATTTCTCCCAGTTCAGGACTTTTCTAGTTTTTTTTTAGCTGTAGCAGTCACAAGATGTTTTAGTACCAGAAGTGTTGCACACGTTGGTAAAGGATTCTTCTGATTTTCTCTGAAATCTCTCTCTGGATGTTGTTCCCTCCTCCTTGTAAGAATCTGTGTTTGAATTTACCTTTTTGCCAGGGCGTGTATTTATGGCATGTTACTATAGTGGAACAGTTAATTAGTTAAGTTGCTATATTGGGTCAGTTAGGTTTTCCAATAGTTACGTTACTGTAAATTCCACTTTCTTTTGTTAGTGTTTCAATTGTACTGTTTAAATAAATTTTGTTTTGCTTAAAGCCAAGTGATTTGCCCAGTTGCTTCACACGTGGAACACCCACTTCACATCTGCCTTTAAAATAAGGAAAAGTTAGGGCCTAGGCTACCTTCTTAAAATATTTTGAGGGGATCTTGCCTGGTCCATACCATCCACCATGGAGAAGAACTTAGTGAGATTGGGTAGAGATGACACCAATGTTTTGGATTATTGAACTTAGCATTTTTAGTTGACCACTTCAGTGGATGTCCATCTAAGTGATCCCTTGGGTCATTTACTTTCAATTCAGGTGAAATGTCACTGAAAGTGAATTTGTTGTATACTCCTAGACCATTGCTAAACAGACTACCAATCATGAAAAATTAGACTTCCATTTTTCAATTTTGCTTACCAGTTTTAATCCATCTTGAATATAAAATGAAAAGTTGTAATACTGAGTGCAAGCATTAACTTCTTACGGAGCTAGATAAGTTGATCAAACCAGGAACCAGAAACAGTTATAAAGGATGTGGAAGATAGCACAGCAAGCCAGGAGAGAGCTATAAAAGAATGGGCTAGGAGACAGCACAGCAAGACAGTCTATTCTCTACAGAACCATTAGTATCAATTGGTGTCTGAAGGTACTGCTGTTATGATCTGAAATGTTTGAATTCAGCGTTGAGCTCAGAAGGTTATAAAGTGCCTAAGCGAAAGCTAGGGTACTGTTGCTTGAGCTTTATTGGGACAGTAGAAGTGATCACTGTGGGATTAGGGTGGAGAAGTAAAATGTTAAACAAAAACAGAAGTTGTTGGAAAAGCTCAGCAGATCTGGCAGCATTTGTGAAGAAAAAAAATCAAGAATTAACGTTTTGGGTCCGGTGACTCTTCCTGAGGAAGATGTTTAATGTTGAGTGTTCCTGAGGAAGGATCACTAGATCCGAAACGTTAACTCTAATTCTTCTTTCTTCGTGGATGCTGCCAGACCTGTTGAGCTTTTCCAGCAACTTATGTTTTTGTTCACGATTTACAGCATCTGCAGTTCTTTGGATTTTTATTAAATAAAATGTTAAACAAACAAAAGAATGATCACATTTTTAGAGCGAACAGGCATTCTGCATGTGATGAATGAGAGGACCGAACAAGACTGGAACAAAAAAAAGACGAAATATCCCTTAAAATGGCAGGCATAACTAGATCTGACTTGAATCCCGTATTGATTCCTTTCATTTGAAACCAGAGAGTGAAATCAGAGGAGATGGTCAGTGTACTACTACATTAAGTGTGACTGTATAAGAAAGAATGACTCGCATTTATCTGTCATAAACTCAGGACCTCAAATGCTTCACAATTATTGAAACAATTTCAAGTCCAGTCATCATTATAATATAGGAACAAAACAGTTAATTTGCACCCAGCAGACTCTGAGAAAACAGCATTGTGATAATAACCAAATAATTGTGTTTTTTAAGTGATGTTGGTTGAAGAGGAGAGCGGTGGTGGATAGGAACTACTTAAGCATCTGCTTAAGGAAAAAGCAGAGAATTTGCAGGCTGTCTTGATGGAGTATCGAGATTCAGGGGAACTAGATGGTCCATGGTGAGAAGCAGACATTTAATACAGGAAACTGTTAAAGAGTTGTTGGAAGAGATTGGACAAGACGGGGAAAAAAAATTGGTATAGGAATAAATGCGTTACATGGAGCAAGAGCTTTTGAGATATTTCTATTATCAGTATTCAAGGGCAAGGTGCTGGTAGATTGGAAGTTGGCTAACGTAGTGTCATTATTTAAGAAAAGTGGTAAGGAATATCCATGGAACTATAGACCGATGAGCCTGACATCATTGATGGGTATGATGTTGGAGGGGATTCTGAGGGATAGGATTTACACGTATTTGGAAAGACAAGGACTGATTAGGGATAGTCAGCATAGCTTTGTGCATAGGAAATCATGTCTCACTAACTTGATTGAGTTTTTTGAAAAAGATTGAAGGCAGCATGTTGGACTTTTTCTGCATGGATGTCAGTAAAACGTTTGTCAAGGTTCTGTATGGTAGACTGTTTAGAAAGGTTAGATCACATGGAATACAGGGAGAACTGACCATTTGGTACAAAATTGGTTTGAAGGCAGGAGACAGAGAGTGGTGGTGGGGGGTTGCTTTATGGACTGGTGGCCAGTAATCAATGTTGTGCCACAGGGATGGGTAGTCATTTTTGTCATTTACATAAATGATTTGGATGTGATTACAGGAGGTATGGTTAGTAAATTTGCAGATGACACCAAAATCGGTGGTGTAGTGGATAGCAAAGAGGGTTACCTCGGAGTACAATGTGACCTTGAGCAGGTGGGCCGATGGGCTGAGGAGTGGCAGATGGAGTTTAATTTAGATAAATGTGAGGTGCTGCATTTTGGAAAGGCAAATCAGGGCAGGACTTACACACTTAACAGTAAGGTCCTTAGGATTGTGGCCGAGCAAAGAGATCTTGAGGTGCAGAGTCACATGTAGACACGGTAGTGAAGAAGGCATTTGGTATGCTTGCCTTTATTGGTCAGTGCATTGAATATAGGAATTGGGATGTCATGTTCCGGCTCTACAGGACGTTGGTTAGGCCATTTTTGAAATACTGTGTTCACTTCTGGTCTCCCTGCTATAGGAAAGGTGTTGTTAAACTTGAAAGTGTTCAGAAAAGATTTACAAGGCTGTTGCCAGGATTGGAGGATTTGAGCTATAGGAAGGGGCTGAACAGGCTGGGTCTGTTTTCCCTGGAGCATCAGAAGCTGAGGGGTCACCTTACAGAGATTTATAAAATTATGAGGAGCATGGATCGGATGAATAGCCAAGGTCTTTTTTCCAGGGTGGGTGTGTCCATATCTAGATGGCATTGGTTTAAGGTACGGGGGTGAATGATTTAAAAGGGCCTTTTTCACACAGAAGGTGGTACATGTATAGAATGAGCTGCCGCAGGAAGTGGTGGGGGCTGGTACAAAAGTAACATTTAAAAGGCATCTGGTGGTGAATAGGAAAAATTTAGAGGGAACTGGGCCAAATGCTGACAAATGGGACAAGATTAATTTAGGTGTCTGGTCAATGTGGGCGAGTTGGACTGAAGGGTCTGTTTCTGTGCTGTACGTCTCTGTGACTCTTAAGAACAGCTAAAATGATGAGTTTACCATGTCAGTTATGCTTTGTGGATCTTGGGAATGAGGTAGAAGTCTATATGTTGTTGGAGACCATCAGTGGACATTTCTCTGTGGAAATAAGATCACTAATGGTCTAGGACATCATGGTTTGATTTACAGTACCTGTATCATAATGAGAGGTAGGAGAAACTATTTGAGGGTTATCCTTCCAACTTTGCAAGTGAGAGATCTGTTAACTATACATTTAGAGGTAGTTTTAATCAAGTTGAGCCCGAAAAAAGGAGTGCTGTAGATCCAGAATAAGTTAGAGTAAGAGGAATAGAGAACTGGAGGTGACAAATTCACAGTTCCTATTGAAAGCTTATAAGAGGATATGATGTAAGAGAAGTCTAGATGGGACAAAAACTCTGAAGACAAGAAGTTTTGCAGTGGGGTGAGAGTTGGTTATGTCTCGCAAAAGAGGTGAGTCTGGGGTTGAAGGTGATGGAAGAAGAGCTCAGTATTGTTTCAAGCTGTTATGAAAATCTGATTCTGTAATTCTAATTATTTTGAATGTATCTCAACGTGTCCAGCAACTCCATTACTCCATGTTAGATATAAATTATACAGATGGGTGAAAAATTCAAAGAGTTATATTGAAGGTAAACAACTGATTTATATTTCTGTGCCAAGAGATCTGCAAACATATTGTAGAGCGGGGCAGCTCTGTGGCTGAAGGTTCTTTTGTTTGAGTCAGCTCAGAAAGCAAACAGTTGCAGTTTTGGTTTAATGTAAACTGCAACTTACGGAGTTGGAAAGCCAAAGAAGTTTAATGTTAAACAGGCCGGCAGAGAGACTACTATTTAGTGCATGAATTATGGACAGTGGCTTGAGCTCAGTTTGGATTTTGTGAAAGTAAAAGCAGCTGGAAGATTAACCAAGAGATAAAAGGTACTGCAGATGCTGGAGAATCCGAGATAACAAGCATGGGGCTGGATGAACACAGCAGGTCAAGCAGCATCATAGGAGCAGGAAAACTTGACGTTTCGGTCCTAAACCCTTCATCAGAAATGGGGGAGGGGAAGAGGGTTCTGAAATAAATAGGGAGAGAGGGGGAGGGGGATAGAGGAGAGGATAGGTGGAGAGGGGGCAGACAAGTCGAAGAGGCGGGGATGGAGCCAGTAAAGGTGAGTGTAGGTAGGGGGGTAGGGAGGAGATAGGTCAGTCCAGGGAGGACGGACAGGTCAAGGGGGCGGGATGAACCAAACCTGAGGCTAAGTAAGAAATCTACAGTGGTCCTTGCAATAGTCATTGATCTTTAAAAAAAGGCATTGTCCAGTTCAGACAGAGATGAGGAAATATTTTTTCACGTAGAGGGTTGTGAATCTTTGGAATACCCTCCCTGAAGAGATAATAGGGTGGAGAATCTTTAAATACTTTTAAGGCAGAGGTGGATAGATTCTTGAGTACCAAAGGAATGAAAGATTATTGGCAATATGTAGGAAAGTAGAGTTGAGGTTAAAATCAGATCAGCTCTGTTCATGTTGAATTGCAGAGCAGGCTAGAAGTGATAAGTGACTCTTGTTCCTTGTTCATATGTAATGTCTTGGAGCAAAATGCAGTCAACATTGACAGTCATGATATCTTAAAGGAAAGTTGGGAGGGTCATTTAGCCAAAAAAATCTGATCACGAGAAAATCTTAACTTGCATACTGGAATACTGAGAGGATTTCCAGAGGACTGTGACATATCTTTAGCATGGTTTCTAAAGAAGTAAATGCACCTTTTAAGATTCTTATATTAGGGAATTTTTATACATTAAGCAGAGATGGGTGGAGCTGTGGTGGTGTGCAGTTAAAAAATAGAACTGAGTCCGTGACATTGTTTAAAACTGTTGTGTTAACTTCATGCTTTATTTTTATATACAATAAACTGTGCTTTGTGTAAAGAATTTCAAATCTTGTGTAATTCTGTTTGTTAAACATTTTGGAAAAGCAAATCAGGGCAGGACTTTGACGCTTAATAGTAAGGTTATGGGGAGTGTTGCTGAACAAAGAGGCCTTGGAGTGCAGGTTCATAGTTCCTTGAAAGTGGAGTCCCAGGTCAACAGGATAGTGAAGAAGGCATTTGTTATGCTTGCCTTTATTGGGCAATGCACTGAGTGTAGGAGTTGGAAGGACATTTGAGGCTGTACAGGAATTGGTTAGGCCAGTGTTGGAATATTGCGTGAAGTTCTGGTCCCCCTGCTATTGGATGGATGTTGTGAAACTTGAAGGGGTTCAGAAAAAATTTATAAGTATGTTGCCATGGTTGGAGGGTTTGAGCTACAAGGAGAAGCTAAATAGTCTGGGGCTATTTTCTCTGGAGCATGGAGGCTGAGGGGGGACCTTTACAGAGGTTTATAAAATTATGAAGGGCACTGGATAGGGTGAATAGACAAGGTCTTTTCCACAGAGTGGGGAAGTCCAAAACGAGAAGGCATAGGTTTAAGGTGAGAGGGGAAAGATTTAAAGGAACCTAAGGGCAACCTTTTCAGGCAGAGGGTGGTGCATGTATGGAATTAGCTGCCAGGGAAAGTGGTGGAGGCTGGTTAAATTACCACATTTAAAATGCATTTGGACGGGTGTATGACTAGGAAGGGTTTAGAGGGATAAATGGTGGCAAATGGGACTAGATTAATTTAGGATAGCTGGTCGGCATAGATGAGTTGGACTGAAGAGTCTGTTTCTTGCTGTACAGCTCTATGACTCTATGTTTGGATTTAGAAAAATGTTCATAGTTCCCAAAATAATGGTATTAAAGCTTGAATTTGAATGAGGTGTAAGGGGATGAAGGTGAGACTTTGCCGAAGACTGCTTGCTTACGGTCAGAGTAGTGAAAAGTAATTTGTGCCATATTAAATTGTATTTTTTAAAAGGAAACTAAAAGAAATGCTAACGCAGGACAAGATTAGAACATTTATAACTTAAAAGGAAATTAATTTCTTGTAGGTAGACATTGGACAATATGGTGGCATAGTGGTTAGCACTGTTGCCTCACAGCACCAGGGATCTTGGGTTAATTTTTGGCCTTGGGAAGTGTTTGTGTGTTCTCCCTGTGTCTGCATAGGTTTCTGCCAGGTACTCTGGTGTCTCCTACAGTCCAAAGGTGTGAAGCTTAGGATTGGCCATGCTAAATTTACCATTATGTCTAAGGATATGTAGATTGGTGGGTTAGCCATGGTAAATGTGAGGTTAGATGGGTCGGGTGACTCTGGGTAGGATGCTGTTTGGAGGGTCAGTGCAGACTCGGGTTTAATGGCCTCTGTCAGCACTGTAGGGATTCCATGATTCTATTCTGTATATTTGGCAATTGAAATCCTTGTCTCCTAATAAATTGGCTCACAAGACACAATTATAAGTGTTTTTTTTTACTTGTTTCTATTGTAGGTACAACTTGCTGGAACAACTTTGCAGCCAACTGCTTCACAAACATTAAATTTACAGGTAACATATTTTATCATTCTAGATAATCAGCCTGTTTTGTTCTAAAATGTTTCCGTTATTATGTGGAGTTATAATGGGTAAGGACGGGGTAGAATTAGCTGCCTTGTTTGGTGAAAGAGCAAAACTGTGTTTTCCTACTGGGGGAAAGAAAGACTATTTGCTGCAACGGAAATGACCTTTTGTCACATTTTTTTGCAAGAAACTGTCATGGTTGCCATGGCAAATTTCAATCTTGAGAAGACTAACAATGGCAAACGAATTTATCTCTCAAAGCAGGCTGCAACTTTTGTGCTGCAATTATCTTGGGTGTAATAGACATAATTCATCATTTAGTTTATACTAAGCATTGGTATTAGAGCTGAAAACAAAAATTTAAGTATTGTAGTTAATTGCTGTAAGTCTTTGCATTGGAAAAGACTTTTGGCAAGCTGGGATTGTATTTCATATGAAATAATAGAAAATGTTGAAATACTCAGAGTAGTGAACATCAGGGTCAAGATTCAAAAATGAATACCTATTGTATTTCACACTTGTGTTTTTTGTGCTGTTAAATGCAGTGATTGCAGAAATGTTAACAGCTTAATGATTTGATTATTGTAAACAATCTTGAATCTTTATAGTAAAAGAACTGGTAGAATTAATTCCACACAGCCATATTGAGGTGGCGATTAATCCAAAACACTTCCAACTGTAGGTATACTCACTATTCATTTTGGAGAGAAATAAGAACATGAAAGCCTGAAGGTTCAAATTTTATCAAAGGACAACATTATTAGTTCATTTCTAGGATATCTGGAAAATTTGGAATTTTAGGATATGTAGTTTATACTTTGCAGGATATTTAATTTAGTTTGCTTTAGCTGTATCAACATCACATCATTTCTGTTGGCACGAATTCGGTTTCCTCGAAAAATAAATAATTTTTTGTTTATTTCTCATCTTGTCTGCCTGCATCAACACCAATGTTACTGGCATTGACAACCATTTTAAATGGCTTGTCATAATTTGGTGTTGTCAAAGGTATGCTGATATACATTTGGCCAGTCAAATGTCTTGCTTTTCTTCAAAAACATCTATCAAAGTAGTCTCCAAGACGCTGAAATTCAGAACAAACCTCCAATAAAATTCACTCATGCCAATACATTGGAGAATTTCTATATTGTCTTAGGTGTAGGAAAATCAAAAGTAATCCTTACTTTTGATTCTTTAGGTATGATTTGACATTATCCCCTTTTACGGCCCAATTAAGTAACTTTAGCTAAATTTATGACCACATTGACGCTTTGTAACTGACCAAATAATTCGCTTAAGTGTAGATATTCTTCTCACATTTGGCTGAACTGTTGTTATCTGTGAATATGACAGAGTTGTATAATCTACAACGAAATTGTTGAAAAGTTGCATGTACATGTTTCATTTCTAGTGGCATGACTTTAAATTGATAAAGTCCATCCAATGTAAGAAAAGCTGATATGTTTTTGTATCAGTAAATGGAACTTGCCAATACTCTCAACAAGTCATTTTTTATAACAAATCATGCTTGTCTAGTCCTGTTGATACAAGCCTCCACATGTGGAATCAAACTTGAATCCTGCTTTGCTACCTTGTCAACTTCCGGAAAACAGCGCGTAATTGTGGTGATCCATCTGGATTCAGCACCGTCATATTAAATGGCTTCAGCTAGTAGATTTCATTCAATAATGTAATGTCCATCACGAACTTAATCTTTTCCTTCCCATGAACTAATTGATTTGAGTCTGTAAGCATACCCACCCTCCTGCTTTCTCTCCTGCTGCTAGCCTCTATCTTACTGCTCAACTACCACAGACAAGCTGTCTGTCCATCACCCTTGCCCATCCACTACAGGAGAATCTGCTTGGCAGTTGCAACATCCCTCCCCCAATCCCTTCACAACCAACTACCCTTCCGACTGCGAAGGTTCACTGGAAAATCCCAGTACGCTGGCCCGTTTTCCCATTGCCAATCTCTCCTTTCAACCTCAAATACTTTGGTATGTTGGGGTAAGTGGGTGAGCTGGTGTTAGGGTGTGGAAATCATCTCTTTCCAAGAATCGTTCCACAGATGTGGGAGTAGGAAGGGGAACAGAATTAAAGTACCTGATTAAAATTGCTCTTTTAAAGAGCTGGTGCAGATGCAAAGGGCCAGACGTCATTGTCAAAAGCATCTTGTACAGTGGGTCACGCCCACAGTAACACATCACAAAACTAACAACATGTATAACAAAAGACATTTTTCCTCCTCTTTTTTAACAAATTCATTTGTGAGTCTGTGATAGTCATTGTAAGTCGCTTCAGTGTAGTTTTATGAAAGAATGCACAATAATCCACCTCACTTTTTAAGCACCTCCATGCTATGCCACCTGATCACTGAAGAGCTGATTTAGGAATTTGATTCGTTTTAAAATTTTTCTGATATTTTTATTTCATCTTCTTGACTATAAATATACTTTTTTCCTGACTATTCCCTCTGCCATAGTACTGTTTTAACATAGTAACATGAAAAAGTTGTCAATTCTTTCTCCTGTTTGGCGTACTCGATACGTAATTCATATCATTGAGTTTCTTTTTGATAAGGTCCAGAGAACCTTGCTTCTAATGGGTCTGCAAAGATAGATTACTATGCTAATACCTAGTCTCCGGCAAGAAAAGTCCCAGTTTTGGCTTTTTTAAATCATTATTATTGTTTGGTGAGCACTTTTTGGCCAATATACCTGCTTTGGTTATTTTGCTGAAACTTTAGACACAAATTTGAAGTGTATTCTCTGAGCTTTGGTTTATTATTCTTTTCTTCAGTCCTTTCACCTCATATCCTTATGTCAGTTCAAAGAGCCTGAATCCTATGGACTCATAAAGGACACACCTAAAGATGAACACTGACAGGGAGCTTCCATTATCCCAATCATTGGGATGTTAATAAAATTACAGATGTTTATAGAAGGAGGCCATTCAGCACATTGTGTCAATGCCAGTTAGCAGAAGATCTGACTGCACTTATTCCGTATTCTGGAGTTTGACCCTTAAATGGCCCTTTGAACTGTGGCAAGTAATATCTAAATGCTGCTTAAATGGAGCAAGAGTTTTTGGTTCAACCAGGCAGTGAGGTCTAGACTTCTACCACCCTTTGAATGAAAAAAAAATCAACTTTCTGCCTTATACCTCGTTGTCTTAGTCTACGAGGCCCCTATCGGCAATTGATTTATCAGTGCACTACTTATACAGAGACCCAGATAATGTTCTGGGGACCTGTGTTCAAATCCCATCATGGCAGATGGTGGAACTTGAATTCAGTAATCTGGAAATAAGAGTCTACTGATGTCATGAAACCATTACGGATTATCAGGAAAAATCCATCTTGTTCAATGATGACTGATGTCCTTCAGGGAAGGAAATCTGCTATCCTTAACTGATGTGGCCTAAATGTGACTCCAGACTCTCAGCAGTGAGAGTCTTTTATCTGCCCTTTGGCCAGTTAGGGTTGGGCATTAATTGCTAGTCCAGCTAGTGATGCCCACATCCCATAAACAAATTTTTAAAAAGCCTCCGGTTGTTGATCCCTGTACTAATAGAAAAAGTGCCTTCCTAATCACCCTATCTATGTCCTCAATCTTCATTCAAATTTCATAGACTGGGATTATTTTCTTTGGAGCTATGAAGTCTTTCCTCATCGTTCAGATTCTGCAGCTCAGGCAGTATCCTAGTAAATCCCCTTTTGACAATGAACTCTAAATATATTCTTTGAAGTTTCATCCATCCATTGCTCCCTGAGATTATGGATGATAAGCTGAAGCTGATTTTTTTTTTTAAATTTCCAAAGTGTTCATTAATTTTTTGAATATTTGTGGCATAAAATTTGCACCTTGAACTGATTGTATTTATTTGGATATTCGATGTTTTAAAGCAAAATTCAGCTAAGTTTTCCATTTTTGCTGAATTTTTTCCAGAGGTACTATCACAGGAAACCTTGTTGAAATATCCATAAGTGTTATAAGATATTGATTTCCACTGTTTAGATAGGGGTCCTTTACAGTACCGAGACCCTGCTAAATTGTTCTTTGAAATCTGGCATTGAAATAGAAGGCAAAGTTTTAAATGACGTTTACGGTTTCCCCACTACCTGCCTAAATTAGTATCTTTTCCATGTGATCGTTTATCTCTCGTGTAGCTTCTTTGTCAGATATGGACATTTGCTGGAATTGCTGCTTCTCAGATTTTTGATACTTGATGTTTATCTAGATAGGTCTTGAGGGTTACTAGAATACTGTATGCCATCTACAAGATGCACTGTAGACGGGTAGACATAGACTGACTCATTGATTATGCTTATCTAACTACCATAAAAACTGAGGCTTTTTCACCTCTAGCCTGGAGATTGTCAGAACTAAAACTGCCTTTCTGCTGGTATTGTTCTCCTCTTCCAAACTGAACCTGCTTATTCCCCTTGCCCCTTTCTTTGTAGGTTGTAAAATTGCAACTTAGGAAATACTTCAGTTATCTTCCCAGGTTGCTTATCTAACCATTTAGCTTAAGTCACATGCTTTTCTTGGCAGTGTTGTTTTGAGCTTTAGTCAAAAAGACTTTCTAACCTTTTTAAAATACTGTCCTCTTCACAGAAGTAAAACCAAAAACCCTTTTACCTCTACTTTAAAATCCATGTTTCCAATTAACAAGAATATGAGTCTTCATCACACGAGGCAGGAATTCTCGTTCTTCAGTGAAATCATAAAGATGAAAAGAAGTCCGTACAGAGTTCATAAAAAAAGAAAGTTGAAAGTATGTCTTTTTGCCTATAGATGGCTGCAGCTACATAAATACTAATCTTAAATAGCTGAAAAAAATGTTTGTTTGAAATCAATAATATTAAATTTTATCGATTCTAATTGGCGTTATCAAGCCATTGAACAAAACCTGAAAGCTGGGTTTGGGGAGTAACTGGATTGTAAAAGAGTGGGGAACTATTTTCCTGTCAACAGGGTTGGATTTATGGAAAGTGTTCGCTAAACCTCAATTGCATTTCCATGTTTTTCTGCCAATTTTTGGGCCCGTATTTTAAAAAGATGAATTTCATTTAACTTTTTGGAGCCTAACTTTTCAGTGCTACTAATACAATTTTGCTTCCAAAATAGCATCTGGTGCAAAGCAATGTGGCTACTGATGGGTGTGCCAGAAGTAGACAGGGTAGGCATATTGTGACATTACTTAACATGCAACACTGATTTGATATTAACAGTTATCATTTTGGAACTCAAGACTGCTCCAGCTGCTGGCTTTTCTAAGCCTTGCATTAGTCATGATAGGTTCAGTAGCAGATAGAGCATTCCATCAGCATTTTATTTTTTCAATTTAGCATATTTTTATAATCAGCCTGTTCGGAGATGTTATTACGTACCTCTCGCGCAGGTAGGACTTGAACCTGAGCCCCCCAGACCAGGGGTAGGGACACTACCACTGTGCCACAAGAGGGCTCATTTTTAATATTTTTATTATTTAACCAATTTTTCGAATCAACCTGTTCAACGATGCTTTTGCGCAACTCTTGAGCAGGTGGGACTTGGACCCAGGGCTCCTTGACTGGAATAGGGACACTACCCCCATACCTACCAGCATTTTTAAAAATTTAACCTATTTTTCTAATCAACCTGTTCAGATATGTTTTTACACACCTCTGGAGCAGATTGGACTTGAACCCAGATCTCTCGGTCCAGGGCAGGGACATTACCATTACACCTCAAGAGGCCCCATCAGCGTTTTATTTAAAGGGATTATAAACTGCTTTCAAGTTAGTTGATGTTTGATTTCGGCTGACTGCTGCAATTATAAAGGTGAATGGTGATTAGTAGACTTGCCAAAAGTTGCTGACGTTGATGGATCCTGCTAAAGGCTTTTGCCCTGATTTCAAGGATTCTGCATAAGCCACTTGTTCTCATACATGGTTCTAGTTATATGCATATTGCTCGGACTACAGCATGATTTGGAAAAATGGGCAGAGATAATTCAAAGGAAAACAGTGTGCTAAAAATAAGTGGATGTCTCTCGCCAGGCGACCATGGGAGCAATTTTCCTATCCTGAGCCTCAATGAGGAACGGTGTATCAGACATCTCTGCTTCACTGAATATGGCCTCCTTGAAAACTGCCACCTAGTGCAACCACAGCCACAATCTTAGCAGGGCAAGGGCAGGATTGCCTGTTGCTGTGAAGGTGAAAGTGGTAATTAACATTTTTGTGTTTGGTTTCTTCCAAGCTGGACCTGGCAGTATTTCAGCATCTCAATTTGCTTCCACTCTTGGACAAGTCATCTGTACTTTGACAGTTAAATGCAGAAAATTTACTTGATCTTGGCAGAGAGGAGCAGGTAGAATGAGTCCGGATAGATGGAAGGTCTATAAGTAAGGGAGCAGCACTTTGGAGATAGTGACTATAACTCGCTTACATTTCGGATAGCTATGGGTAAAGATGGGCTAGGAGTAAAAGTTCTAAATGGGAAAGGCTAATTATACCAAGATAGGATGCAATTTGGCCCAAGTGGACTCAGAGCAACTACTTGCAGGTAAAAAAAAAAAGAAGCTTATGAGATCTTAAGACATATGAGCAGAAGCAGGCCACTTAATTAGATCATAGCTGATCTGATAATCCTTAACTCCACATCTCCACTTTCTCCCCAAAACCTTTATTCCCTTGCTGAATAAAAACTTTGTATCTCAGCCTTCAATATAGTTAACAACCCTACATCTATAGCCCTGTGTAATAAAGAATTTTCCAAATTCGCTACCCTCTGAGAAGAATGTCAGATACTGAGGGTTCAATATAGCAGGGCCACTAGAGGAGTATATAACGTGTTGGGGAGAAATTAGGAAAGCTAAGAGACTACACGAGAAACTGTAACCAAGCAGAAAACTGAAAGGGTTTTTAAAAAAATATATAATGAGCGAGAGAATAACTAGGGAGAGATGGGACCGTTAAGGACCTTTTGAGACAATCAGTAATGTGGATCTGGAGAATGATTGTAATATGTCAGTTTTCAGAATGGGAAGGACAACACAAGTAGAGACATTGAGGTGGAAGACTATGAAATATTTTAGAAGAACTTAACAAGAGGAGAGCTAGAAGGTACTAGTGGATTTTGCAACTTCAAATTGGATAAATCCATATGTCCCAGTGACCATGATCACTGCCATCTTGAAGGATAAGGGCAGCAGATAATGGGAACACCACCACTTGCAAGTTCTCCTCAAAGCCACTTACCATCCTGACTTAAAAATATATAACCATTCCCAAATTGTTGCTAGGTCAAAAATGTGAAACTCCCTCAAAGTAGCATCATGGCTCTACCTAAGCCAAATGGACCACAGCAGTTCAAGCAGGTAGCTCGTCTGTCACCTACTCAAGGGCTGCTAGGCATAGTCAATAAATATTGGCCCATCTCATAAATAAATTAATAACAATGTAGACCTCATCAACAAATCCTCATAAAATTCAATCAAATTTGTTATGCATGACTTGCCTTTAACAAATCTATCCTGATTAATCTGTGTCATGCCATGTGCAAATATATTCTGTCCCTCAGAATTAATTCTAATAACTTTCCCACAACCAAAGTTAGAATGACAGGCCTGTGATTAACCAGTCCACCCTTCATTTTTTAATAATGGGACAACTTTAGCAAACCTCCAGCTCTTTAGCATCTCACCTATTGCCAGAAAGGATTTGTAAATAAGTGCGCAGGGGCCCCAGCATCCCCTCTCAAGTGTGGAGCAAATTCAGCAGGTGTTATCAGGTCTTAAAGTCCAGCTTAATGTAAAATTTGGAAACAATATTAAACTTGAAGCTGAAGACAGCTGAATTGTTTAATCTACTAGTCACATTTCACTCAGTTGAATGATTTAACTTCTTTTGCAGACTGTGTTAGGAAACAGTGATTTTTGTTTTGCAAAGAAAAAGAGTAATCATTTTGTTCATAATTTTTTGATAGAATTTTATGATTTTTACACTGCAGTTCCATTTATTTGTTGGAAAAAGTTTTCATCGGTTTAGGAGATGCTTTCTAAGGAGCCTTGGCGAAGTTCTGCACTATATCTTCCAGATAGTACACACTGCTTTTACTGTGCCTTGGGGCTGAAGGGAGTGAATGTTAGTGAATATTTTGCCAATCAAACAGACTGCTTTATCCTGGATGGTATCAAATTTATTGAATGTTTAAGCTACGTTCATCCAGGCAAATGGAAGGTATTCAGTCATACTCCTGACTTGTGCCTTGTCGATGGTAGACAGGCTTTGGGAAATTAGGGGCTGAATTACTTGCTGCAGGATTCCAAGCCTTTGACCAGCTTTCGTAGCCACTGTATTTATATGGCTAGTCCAGTTTTAAGTTTCTGATCAGTGGTGTTCTCCAGGATGTTGTTAGTTGGGGAATTCACTGATGGTAATGATATTGCATGCCGTGGGGCATTGGTTAGATTCTCTCTCATTAGATATGGGTATTGCCTGGCATTTGTGTCACATGAATGATAGTTGCATCAGCAAAGCTTTTGATAAGATACCTTATGGCAGACTAGTCAGGGAAGTAGGGAATCAAAGGTAAGTGGGCATGTTGGATCTAAAATTGGCTGAGTGGCAGTAAGCACAGCAATATTTCTGTGACTGGAAATCTGACCCCAGTGGGGTTTTGTAGAGCTCAGGCTGAGGCCCGAGCTGTTTGTGCTTTAATGGTTAAAGTTAAATATAAGGGCTACGATCAAGAAGTTCATGGGTGACACGAAAACTAGTGAGAAGGATAGCTGTTAGTTTCATGAGGAAAGCACATGGGCAGAGGAGTGGCATATGGAATTCAACCTAGAGAAGTGTGTGTGTGGATGCAATTAGGGAGCACTAATAAGGTGAGGAAATATACTATGAATGGTCGGTTTGTGGAATGTACTGAAAATCACAGGGACCTTGGTGTGCATATCCACAGCTACTTGAAGATAACAGTGTGGGTGGTTAATGTGATTAAGAAGTCATATGGGATACTTGTGTTTATTTAACTGAGGCAGCAAATATAGGAACCTGGAGATAATGGTGGAACTGTATAAAATGCTAACTTTCCAAACTGGAGAAATGTATGCATTTCTGGTCAACGTACTATAGTAAGGATGTGATTACTCTAGAGAATCTGAAGAGATTTACTGGAATTCTGCCTGAGCTGGAGAGTCTGAGTAATAAGGAAAGATCGGAAAGGTTGGACTTGGTTTCTCTGGAGCAGCAAAATAAGACAGGACCTGATAAAGTGTATAACGGAATGAAGGACATGGCTAGAGTGAGGAGAAGGTAAGGGCCTAGAAGGACTGAAGAAAGACAAAAACCTCATAATACTACCAGCAGACGAAGGGCACATGACAGTAGTATTAAACAAACGGGGCTACCTAACTAAAGCGCAGACACACGCACATACTGGCAAGTGCACATGGACCCGACACCACAACTGGGTAACAAAATAATCAAAACTAAAGAGACTCAAACAGACCGGACAAATCAACAAAACAGACTACCTAAAAATGAAACCAGAAGGGACAAACACCGCCCCCTCCAATTCTACGGCCTCCCAAAAATACACAAACTGGAAGTACCCCTCAGACCCATAGTCTCTCTCCCATGCATACCAACACATAGGTTAGCCAAGGAGTTACAACGAAGACTAAAGCACCTCGTCAGCAAGTCACCGCATTGAATCCACTCAGCCCAGAAGTTCCTCAAATCCCTCAAGGACATAAGAATACACGATGACAAGACCATGGTGTCATTTGATGTTACCACCCTATCACGTTGAATGAGAGACCACTGGCTAGAGAAACACTAGCAGCACTACTAAAAGAATGAGACCCGAGTGATACCTTCTCCACAGATAACATGCTGAAACTACTGGACCTATGCCTCACGATCCACTTTACCTTTAATGGCCAAATCTACGAACAGATCAAAACGGGACACCCATGCGGTCACCTATTTCTGGACTAATAGCAGAAGCAGTGATGCAGAGACTTGAAAGCGTGGCCCTTCTGCAAATTCAACCCAAACTATGGATCTGATAGGTGGATGATACTTCTGTCATCATCAAACGGACCAAACTAGAGGAGACACGCCAACTAATAAACAACACTCTCACCGGCATCAAATTCACCAGGGAAGAGGAAAAGAATGAACAACCCCCATTCCTGGATGTCATGGTAGAACGCAGGGCCAATGGGGAATTCCTGACGAAGGTACAGAGAAAAGTCACGCACACTGACCAAGTACTGAATTTCAACAGTAACCACGCTAACATTCACAAATGAAGTTGCATGAAAAACATGATTTAAATGAGCAACAATACACTGTAGCAACCCAGAATTACACCAAAAAGAAGAGTACCTTCACCAAGTATTTAAGGACAACGGATACCCCAACATCTGGATCCAACGATGCCTATCACATGAACAACAACAGGAAGATACTGCACGCCCTAACACACTCATAATGCTACCATACATCAAGAACACATCTGAACTGACCACAAGACTCCTATGACCATTGGGCATCAGGGTAGCACACAAACCCACGTCAATCCTTCGCCAACTGCTAACTCAAACCAAAGACCACTATGGACAGAACCAACATAATATACAAAATTCCGTGCAAGGACCGCAACAAACATTACATTGGACAGACAGGAAGAAAATTGGCCGCAAGAGTACATGAACACAACTAGCAACAAAAAGACACGACCAATACTCACTCATCCCCATTCACACGGATAAGGAAAACCACCAATTCAATTGGGACAACACCAGGATTCGAGGACAAGCCAAACAGAGACAAGCATGGGAATTCCTAGACAGCTGGTTCTCCACCAAGAAGGTCATCAACAAACACATAGAATTAGATCCTATATGCGAAGGAAAACCGGAAATGAGGTAATCAAATCCAATGGACCCCAAAGTTTAAATACCAGGCTGGAAAACAACAGCACTTCACCAGAGGCTGCACTGATGATGTTACAGCAAGGTAATACAACACCTGCGACCTAACGAACTAGCTCGGCGAGCGAACCAACCACAGCATCCACAACCCTAGCTACAAATCTACTCAAGAACCTTTATAAACTGGTGGGTGAGTTGTTGGAGGGAATCCTGAGGGACAGAATTTTCATGTATTTGGAAAGGCAAGGATTGATTAGGAATAGTCAGCATGGCTTTGTGCATGGGAAATCATGTTTCACTAACTTAATTGAGTTTTTTGATGAATTAACAAAGAAGATTGATGTGGGCAGAGCAACAGTGGATGTGATCTATATGGACTTTAGTAAGGCATTCAACAAGGATTGGTGCTGTGTCCACTGCTTTTCGTCATTTATATAAATGATTTGGGTGGGAACAGAGGAGGCTTGGTTAGTAAGTTTGTAGCTGACTCCAAAATTGGTGGTGTGGTGGATAGCCAAGAAGATTACCTCAGAGTACAACAGGACCTTGATGGACCAATGGGCCGAGGAGTGGTAGATGGAGCTTAATTTAGATAAATGTGAGATGCTGCATTTTGGAAAGGCAAATCAGGGCAGGACTTACATACTTAATAAGACCATAAGCCATAAGAGCAGAAATTAGGCTATTTGGCCCATCGAGTCTGCTCTGCCGTTGGCTGATGTTTTCTCAACCCTATTCTCCTGCTTTCTCCCTGTGACCGTTGATCCCTTTGTATTCACGAACCCATCTATCTCTGTCTTAAATATACTCAATGACCTGGCCTCCACAGCCTTCTGTGACAATGAATTCCCTAGATTCTCCACTCTTTGCTGAAGAAGTTTCTCCTCATCTCCATTCGAAAGGGTCTTCCCCTTACTCTAAGGCTGTGTCCTCAGGTCCTATTCTCTCCTAATGGAAACATCTTCCCAATGTAGCCTCTGAGAGGCTGTTCAGTATTCTGTAAGTTTCATTTAAATTCCCCCTCATCCTAAACATTGAGTATAGACCCCGACTCCTCAAAAGTTCGTCAAATGTTAAACCTTTCATTCCTGTGATCATTCTCATGAATGTCCTCTGGACCCACTCCAGAATCAGTACATCCTTCCTGAGGTATGGGGTCCAAAACTGCTCTCAATATTCTAAATGTGGTCTCACCAGAGCCTTATAAAGCCTCAGAAGTACAACCCTGCTTTCATATTCTCTTCCTCTTGAAATAAATGCCAACATTGTATTTGCCTTCCTAACTACCAATTCAACCTGCAAGTTTACCTTAAGAGGATCCAGGACTAGGACGCCCAAGTCCCTTTGCACTTCAGTTTTCTGAAATTAGTCTATGCCTCCATTCTTCCAATCAAAGCACATGACATCACACCTTCCCATGTTATATTCCATCTGCCACTTCTTTGCCCAGTCTCCAAACCTATTTAGATCCTCTGCAGCCTTTGCCGCCACCTCAGTGCTACTTGTCCCTCCACCTATCTTTGTGTCATCTGCAGACTTAGCCAGAATACCCTCAGTTCATTCATCTATGTTATTAATGTGTAAAGTGAAAAGTTGTGGTCCCAACACTGATCCTTCAGGAGCATCACTAGTCACTGGCTTCAGGGGGAAGCGATGGCCTGGTGGTATTACCGCTGGACTTTTAATCCAGAGACCCAGATAACGTTCAGGGGACCCGGGTTTGAATCCCACCAAGGCAGAATCATCTAATGATGACTGTGAATCCATTGTTGATTATCAGGAAAAACCCATCTGGTTCACTAATGCCCTTTAGGGAAGGAAACTGTCATCCTTACCTGATCTGGCCTACGTGTGACTCCAAACCCACAACAATGGTGTTTGCCACCGGGGTGGCATGGTGGCTCAGTGGTTAGTGCTGCTGCCTCACAGCGCCTCGGACCCGGGTTTGAGTCCACCCTCAGGCGACTGTCTGTGTGGAGTTTGCACATTCTCCCCGTGTCTGCATGGATTTCCTCCGGGTGCTCTGGTTTCCTCTTGCAGTCCAAAGATGTAGGTGGTTTGGCCATGCTAAATTGCCCGTAGCATCCGGGGTGTGTAAATTATGTGGATTAGCCATGGGAAATGCTGGGTTACAGGGAAAGGTTTGGGGAATGGGTCTGAGTGGGATGCTCTTTAGAGGGGCGGTGTGGACTTGTTGGGCCGAATGGCCTGTCTCCACACTGTAGGGATTCTATATTCAATGTGGTTGACTCTTAACTGCCTATAAATGCTGCCTAGCCAACGATGCCCTCATGCCACGAACGAATAAAGGGAAAAAAACAATCCTGAGTAGGACCCTTTGTTCCTACTCTCTGCTTTCTGCCAGAGAGCCAATCTTCTATCCGTGCTACTGCCTTGCCTCTAACACCATGGGCTCTTACCTTATTCAGCAGCCTCCTGTGCAGCACCTTGTCAAAGGCCTTCTGGAAGTTCAGGTAGATAACATCCATTGGCTCTTCTAGGTCTAACCTGCTCGTTACCCCCCCCAAAGAATTCTAACAGATTTGTCAGGCATGACCTCCCCATGATGAAACCATGCTGATTTAAAGATAAGGCCCTGGGGAGTGTTGCTGAACAAAGAGACCTTGGAATGCTGGTTCATATTTGAAAGTGGAGTGACGGGTGGATAGGATAGTGAAGAAGGCGTTTCGTATGCCTGCCTTTATTAGTCATTGCATTGAGTACAGGAGTTGGGATGTCATGTTGAAGCTGTGCAGGACATTGGTTAGGCCACTTTTGAGTATTATGTGCAATTCTGATCTCCCTGCCATAGGAAAGATGTTGTCTAACTTGAAAGGGTTCCAAAAAGATATGCAAGGATGTTGCCAGCATTTGAAGGTTTGAGCTACAGGGAAAAGCTGAATAGTCTGCGGCTATTTTCCCTGGAGCATTGGAGGCTGAGAGGTGACCTTATAGAAATCATGAGGGGGCAAGGATAGGGTAAATTGACAAGATCTTTTCCCCGGGGTGGGCAAGTCCAAAACTAGAAGGTGTAGGTCTAAGGTGAGAGGGGAAAGATTTAAAAGGGACCTAAGTGGCAACTGTTTTCACGCAGAGGGTGGTGCATGTGCAGAATGAGCTGCTAGAGGAAGTGGTGGAGGCTGGTACAATTACAACGTTTAAACAATATCTGAATGGGTGTATGAATAGGAAGGGTTTAGAGGGATATGGGCCAAGTACTGGCAAAAGGAACTAGATTTATTTAGGATATCTAGTTGGCATGGATGATTTGGACCAAAGGGTCTGTTTCAGTATTTATGATTCTGTGAGTAGAGGGCTCAATAATCAGGAAGTATACATTTAAAGTAAAAGGTTGAAGGCTAAGAGGGAAGTTGAGGAGGATCTTATTCACCTAGAGGGTGGTGGGAACTCACTTCTTTAAAGAGTGGTTGAGTCAGAAACTCTTAAGAGCTTTCACGCAGTGTTTAGACATTTGCTTGCCTTGCCATAGCCTCCAGGGCTATGTGAGATTAGTTGACCAGCATGGACATGTTGGGCCAAATGGTTTTGCCCCCTATTCTGTAAATGTCAATTTATACATTAATGTAAAAAACTACATTGAAAAAATGTAAAAGTCAGGAAGCAAAAGATGATAGTTGATCAGTGCTTTTTTTAAATGGTAAGGCTGTGGCATTCCACAGAGCTAAATGGCAGATTGCATACTTTTTCTGGTATATATCTTGAATATAGGGGATATAACACTTAGCTACTGGGTACTAATGAGGAAGGAGGTGTAAATGTAGGAATGCATCAACAGACAAGTTAGCAGATGATGGCAAGTGGAATTCCAGAGAAATGTGAAGGTAAAGTTCCTTTTGGGGAAGGCTAACAAAGTAATATATCATATAGGATACAGAGACTATAAGGAACACAGGATCCCTGAAAGTGCCTTGATGGGTAAATGCTGATTGAGGCGATATATGGAATACTTGTCTTTATTAGCCACCTCGTAAAATGTAAGAACTGGGATGTTATGCTAGAACCATATAAAACATAAGCTACTGCTGGAGTATTATGTTTAGATCTTGTTACAGCATTATAGGAAAGTCTGTGTGGAGTTTTCACATTCTACCTCTCTCTGCGTGAGTTTCTGCCAAGTGCGCTGGTTTGTGCCCACACTCCAAAGATGTGCAGGCTAGGTGGATTGGCAATGGGAAATGCAGGATTACAGGAATGGGGTGGGAATGGGTGGGATGCTCTTCGGAGGGTTAGCGTTGACTCAATGGGCCGAATGGCCTGCTTCCATGCTGTAAGGAGTCTATGATGATTCAGCATGTTTGCAATAAAGAAGCCAGAGTAGAGATTTCTAGGATATTTAATGGACCTGGATTGATTTCTTTGGAAGAGAGCAGGCTGTGAAATATGTAATAGAAGTGAACATAATTAAAAGATCCACGGTATGCAAGATAGTAAGGCCCTTTTCCTAGGTTGAGGAATCTGTCGTAGCAGTATAGATTCAGGGTAAAAATTTGGAAGAATAAATGGGATCTGAGGGGAAATTTTCACTTGGGATTATGGAGATCTGGAACTCACTGCCTTTGAAGGTAGTAAGGAGAGAAACTTTCATAACATTTAAAAGTACTTGATATATATTTGAAGTGTCCTAACCTACAAAGCTATGAACCCAAAATCTTAGGGAAATAAGGCTGAATGATTCCTCGTCGATCAAGACAGACATGATTTGTTGAACAGCCTTCTATAAATCACTTTGGATTTGTATGGCAAAACAAATTATAGCAGGAGTAAAACCTGAACCTCCCAGTTGTATTTTTGATTTATTCTTGGGATGTCAAGTTGCTGGCTAGGCCATCGTTTATTGCCTATCCCTAATTGTGCAGGGGAAGGTGGTGACGAGTTACTTTCTCGAACAGCTGCAGCTCATGGCGTAATTGGCTGTGCGTGAGAATGGGTGGAAAGTGTATCCTTGAGATTAATGAACATATTTGTATTAGATTATGGAGTGATTGGATTTCACATGAGCTAGATTGTGATAAATGTATTTTCTACCTATAAAATTACATAAGTTTGGATAACGTTCACAAATTTATGAACTCTTGTCAGTACCAAAATGTACTCGATGGTGGTGCTGTTGAGCTTGTGTAAATCAGAGTTTTTAGCAAAGCTGTTCCACTTAATGTGCAACAGTACAGAATAATGTTTTATTCTTGTATCAATTCTTTTTAACTTGTCCAGATAGCAAATACTAAAAATCCTCCCCCAAATTTTTATGTGAATTGTTAGTTGTCAGGAATTTCAGCAGAAACTTGTGTGTCAGGACTCAAGAAAATAGGTTTTGAAACATTAAAATTTCAATTCTGATTGAATGCATCTGATATTGAAAGACTGCTTGACATATAGTCCTTACCCCCTCAAGTCTGAGGGATGAAACATGGGGGACAGATAGCTTTGTCATTGATCTTTAGCTCTGGATGCACCATATGCCTAAAAGCAGGCATCACTATCTTCCCAAACAGTGCACTACTCCAGGATCACTGCATACAACAATAATAACCCTGACCTTTTTTCATTATCACAAACCTGTTGGACAAATGTCTTTCCCTTTTCTCCCTGTGCGCTCACTTCTCACAGCAATTGTGAGGAATTTGTGGATTTTTTTTGCCACTGGCTGAGACCATCTAGTCACCTGCCTTTGCTATCTTCCTTCATTTTTTCATCCAGTTATACTTTGCCCATGCTCTCACTAACCTCACCCATCCTCATTGCCCGCACTGAACTAGCATATCCTCCGTTTTTTGCCCCACCTTTTCCTATGCCATCGCCAAGTTAATTGTCTTGATGATATCCAGCTCTTTCTCTTGACCACATTTTAACGAAAAATGCGAACTAACTAGCTTCCGTCTTCTGTTGGTATGCTAACAACCATAATAAATGGTACCTTCTTGGGTCCTGTACTCTTTGCTGCCATTGCCTTCTTTTAGAAATATTCCTTTAACTCCTCTGATCTTAGAAACAGTTGGGCAGTACCTAAGTTCTAACCCTTCCCTTTCTTCTTATCCACCACCTTCTTTCCCCGCATCCAGTTTTTGTGCTGCAGTTTTCTCTAATCAAACATGTAGAAGATAAAAGTCAACAATTTGAGCCCTTCCACTCATCTCATACCTTTGGCACGAATTCCATTTCCTATGGCTAACCACTATCCCCAATATCAATGTCATAGTCAACTTCAATCTGAATTTCTGATCTCACAATTTCTCTGTGATACTTCTGTCCATTATACCATTCTGCTGGTACAACAAGTACATAAGCTCATCGAATGTTATCATTTATTAAAAGAGCAATTGAATTCAGAAGGAAGGATGTTACGGATCAGTTACACAGGACACGAGAAAGACCATATCTGGAATCCTGTGTACGGTATTTGTCATCTTATTTAAGGAGTCTTGTAAATGTATTGGAAGAAGTTCAGGGACCGTTTGCCAGACTAATACCTGGTATGTGCAAGTTGTCCGCTGAGGAAAAATTGGATAGGGCTAGGTTTGTATCCATGGCAACAAAGAGTTCCAGAGGTTGACTACCCTCTGAAGAAAAAAATTCTCCTCATCTCTTTCTTTAACCAGTGATCCTTTCTCTGAGATTATGTCTGCTGGTTCCCAGACTCTCCCATAAATGGTAATGACCTTTCCGTGCTAATTCTGTCAAGCCCTCCAAGATGAGGTCTCCTCTCATACTTCTAAACTCCAGTAAGTATAAGCCCAACCTACTCAACTTCTTATAAGTTAGTTCCTTGTGTACCCAGGATCAGCCCAGTGATCCTTCGCTGGACTGCCTCCAATACCCATCTCTTCAGGCAAGGGGACCGAAACTGTTCACAGTGGTTCATTTGTGGACTGATTAGTGCCTTATACAGTGTTAGGAAGACCTCCCTTTTTAAAATTCCATTCCCTTTGAAATAAAGGCCAACTGTCCTTTTCAATTCCCTCTTACCCACTGTACTTGGGTAATAGATTTTTATGATTCATGCACAAGGACTCCCAGATGCCTCAGTTCTGCTTTCTGCAGCCTTTCCTCATTTAAATAATATTCAGGTCTTCTGGTCTTCCTGCAAAGTGCATCACCTTATATTACCCCACGTCACACTTTCTAATTGTACGCCCACTTGCATAACCTGTCTATATCCCTCTGTAGCTCTTTATGTCATCCTCACCACTGCTTTTCCACCTATTTTTGTGTCACCCAAAAGCTTGATAATTGAGAATTCATTTCTGATGACTAAGTAATTAATATGTTTTAAATGATTGTGGCCACAGCTCTGATCTCTGTGACATTCCACTAGTTACAGGTTGCCATCCTGAAAATGGCCTCCTTATCCCAACTTTGTCCTCTATTAACTAGCCAATCCTCTATCCATGCTAATATACTTCCCCAAACACAGGAACTCTTACCTTATTAAGTAGACTTGTGTGTAGTACTTAGCAGATGCTTTTTGGAAATTCAAATATATTGCAAAATGTTCCCATTTTTCTGTGCTGCTTGTTACTTCCTCAAAGAAGTATAATACATTTATCCAGCATTATTTCCCCTTTGTAAAGCCATGGTGATTTTACTTGATTGGATAATGTGTTTCTAAATGATCTACTATGACGTCATTTTTTTTTATATAGAATCTCTACAGTGCGGAAACAGGCCCTTTGGCCCAACAAGTCCACACCGAACCTTGGAGCATCCCATCCACACCCATCCCCTTGTAATGCACCTAATCTACACATCCCTGAACACTATGGGGCAATTTAGCATGGCCAATCCACCCAACCTACACATCTTTGGACTGTGGGAGGAAACCGGAGCACCCGGAGGAAACCCACACAGACACAGGGAGAATGTGCAAACTCCACACACACAGTCACCCAAGGCTGGAATCGAACCTGGGTCCCTGGTGCTGTGAGGCACCAGTGCTAACCACTGAGCCACTGTGCCACCCTGTCATGTATAATCGACTCTAATATTTTTCTAATAACAAATGTTAAGCGTACTTGCCTTCATTTACCTTTTTTTTGTCTCTTTCCCTTTTGAAGAATGTTTTTACATTGACAGTTTTCCAGTCCTTTGTGACTTTTTCAAAATGTAAAGATTCTTCTGAGATCACAAATAGTAGATCCACTATCACTGTACATCCTTTAGTGTCCTATGATGCAACCCATAAAGTCCAGGGGAATTATCAGCCTTTATTTACCCTAGGATTTTTTGTCTTGTAACAGTTATTGTGTTTATTTCCTCCCCCGAACCACTCCAGATCCTCGATGATAAACTATTTTTGGTATGCTGTTAATGTTCTTCACTGAAGGACTGATGCAAAGTCTTTAATTCAACTCCTTTGACTCTTTTTTGGTTCCCCTCTATTATACCCCAGCTTCATTCTCTAAGGTGTCTTGTGTTCAGTTTGGCCTGTCTGTGTTTACTTATATATGTTGAAGAAATTCCTACTATCCAGTTCAAAATTACTTGCTAGTTTGGCCTCAGTTTATTTTAATATATCCCTTTTTTGGTCATCTTTTGTTGGCTTCTTAAAGTTTCCCAGTCCTCTGGTTTGTCACTAATCTTTGCCGCATTGTATGTGTTTTTCATTCAGTTTAAGATATCCATAATTCCCTTGGATAACCATGATCAGTTTTCCCCTTCCTAGATTCCTCTTCCCTCACTGGGATATTGTAGTTGGGTTTGCATGCCACTCCTTTAAGACAGCAGACCAGGAGATCTTGGGCCCAGTCTAGATCAGACGGTATAGCTGTAAAGATGCATAAGAAACTGCTCCTGGTTCAAGTTTCTATGGCCCTACCTTGTCTTTTTATAACTTATTATTAGATCCAAACATAACTGATATGCCGTGTCTTTGAATCATGAATTTTTTTTTGAATGTCTGCCGTTGTTCCTCAACATTTTTTTTTCTAGATCATCTCCTTATATGCTTTCTGTTGCACTTGTTCCCACAGTCTGGTTCTAACTTGGCAATTAATGCCAAAGGTGCATGTCATTCATATTTCATTTTACTGGGTGAAATATAAATTCAAAAAAATTGTAAATTGCTTTTGTGCTATAAAAAAGGCAGATAACTTAAAAACATTTAAACACTAAAGAGTTTGCCAGTTCTTGCACTTTCATTAGAAGATCCTTGATGCTGAGGGATTTTGAGGAGAAACATTTGAAACTGGTTTAAATTCATGCTCTGTACACAGTGCCTGGCAATATTAGTTGCCAGTGCTGCATTTGAAAACAGCGGTACGCAATTTCCAATTCCAATATACTGGATGTTTACGTTCAGTCATTTTGCTAAGACAGAATTTTGATTTCCATTATTAGTTAGTGATATAGTGACTAACCAGTTCTGTTTGATGTTTTTAAGGTAAAAAGTGAAGAATCAGGGGATTCTACGTCCCAGCAAACGACAACCCAGCCTTCGCTGCAACCATCTTTACAGACCACCCTTCCACAGACACAGCTTATGCTTGCTGGCGGGCAGATCACTGGGGTATGTGAAAGCCCTTACCAAGTAAAGTCAAATTTAAAATCCATAAAAATATCAAATCACTTATTGCTCCCCTCCTTCCCCCTGCAGTTTTCGTGATCTGCCCCTTACATCTCTCCCTTTTCCCTTTCACCTACCACTGCTTTATGCTATTATATTCCTTCCCCATATGTCTTAGTTAGATACCTTGTCCACCACCTAACATGTAGCCTAAATCTCTCTACTTAGCCATTTTTTGTTTTAACTGCTCAGGTTTTTGTACATTTACTTCATGAATTTAATTATGCTTGTGATGCTGGGGATAGGGAAGACTGTTTTAAAGTCAGAAACTGAACTGGATGTAAGTTGGATAAGTGGACAGAAACTGCAACTTAATTAGCTATGATGTCAGCAGTGGGAGTATTGGACAAGGATTAAGTAACATTGTGAACTAATAATAAAATACTCAAAAAAGCTAAAGTAATGCTGCTAATATACTTTCTCTGAACTGTTCTGAGGAAGAGTTATACCAGACTTGAAATATTAACTCTGTTTCTCTGTCCACAGATCTGCCAGATAACTGAGTTTCTCCAGCATTCTCTCTGTTTGTTTCAGATTTCCAGCATCTACGGTGTTTTGTATTTTATTAGAATGATGTATGTACTGCAAAAATAAAATTATAGAGGGAGTTACCATAAACTGTATTGTATTGCATGGAATTTAAAGGTTAAGAGGTGACTTGATTAAAGTTTTCAAGTTGTTTAGGGATATGTTTAGGAATGATTAGAGAGAAATTATTTTAGTTGATTGGAAAGTCTGGGACTAGGGAGCCAGTTTTACGAACCAGAATCAAACCTGCCAGGAGTTTAGAAACACCTGAAAGAACTCTCTTTTCAAATTTTGGCAGTTGAAGCTAGATCAGTTGTTAATTTTAGATGTCAGATTTTATTTTCATTTGTAGGTATTCATAGATAATGGAGTAAAGGCAGGTATAAGTAGTTAAGGAGCATCTCGACCATACTTTTATTGAATGGCAAAAAACATTAGAGGGGCTACTTCTGCCCGCTGTTCCTAATTGGTAAAAAAAAATTGGGAAGAAGGGTTCAAATAGGAGGAAATTTATAAATTTAAAGGGGAAGGTCAAGGTCACAGAGAAGTGTAATATTTTGGGTAGAGATCGTGGAGACCTTCGTGAAGTGTAGAAAGTAATTAGGAGAGCAAAGCAGGGCATGAAAAACATTAAGGAAAAACCCAAGATAGACTGTAAGTATGTTAAGTGGAAGAGGATAACCAAGGAAAGAGTAGGGACCAATAGAGATCAAGGGGAAACTGTATGGAACCAGAGGTCAATGCAGGGTGTTGTGGAGTCTGTTTGCAAGTTGATTTGTACGCAATTCAGAACACAATGCAGGACAATATAATGGAGCTGTTCATAAGTACAGAAAATGTTTGTCCGTTGAATCTTTAAAACTACCCCGCTATATGAGCTCAAATTCATACATATGCACAATCGTAAATCGAGACCCCCCTGAACTTCTCTTATGTCTTTACTCAGGAGAAGGAGATGTAGGTACTAAATTCAGGAAGAGGGATTGTGATGATCTTGAGCAGTTCGACATAGGGAGTGAGAAGGTATAGGAGGCTTTGGCAGGCTTAAAAGTAGGAAAAAAAACCCAGGTGTGGATGAATTGTATCCCAGACTATAGTAGGAGGTGAAGTAGGAAATTACAGGGGCTCTGTCCAAATTTTTTAACTTTTCTCTGGCCACAGGAAAGGTACCGGAGGCCTGGAGAACAGCTGAGGTAACTCCACTTCTTGAAAAGAGTGGTAGATATAAACCAAGGAATTACAGACAAGTGAGTCTGACATTAGCGGTGGGGAAACTATTAAGAGGAAATTCTGAAGGAGAGAATTAATTTCCACTTTGGGAGACAAGGTCTACTCAGGAATTGCAGCTTGTCTTTGTTGAGGAAGGTGGGGAAAAAAACCTTCAGGATGTGATCATGTGCATAGATGAGACTAGTGCAGTTGATGCAATTTATATAGATATCAGCAAAGCCTTTGACAAGGTCCCACGTAGGAGATTGATGAAGAAGGTAAAAACATGTGGGAACCAGGGGAACTCGGAAAGTTGGATCCAAAATTGACTTATTGGCAGGAGACAGAAGGTGCTTGTAGAATGCTTGTTTCTGTAGAAGTCTGGAAGCCGGTGTCCAGTGGAATACTGTTTGTGAGAGTGTTGTAGCTACGTGCAAAAGGTGACCAGAATTTTGATGAGGAAAGAAAAAGTAGAATTACATTAAGCCAGTCAGAAATATGAAAGCTGATTGCAAGTATTTCCACGAGCATGCAAAATGAAACAGTAACAAACTTAAACCAGAGTCTTTTTTTAGATGGAGAAAGGAGAAATAGTAATGGGAATAATGAAATGGCAGAGATGTTAAACAAATACAATATTAACAGTCAGTACTCAGTCCTGAATACCTGATGAGAGTGATGGTTCGTGTGGGGAGTGCAGCCATAGCCAAATTCAGTCGTTCACCCGCACGGTAGGGTACCGGGAAGTTTGGAAGAGCAACATTGATCCATGGTTTGGTAGCTAGGGGAAAAGAGACACTTTTCTGTGGCTGTAAACATTAATCCAAGATGGCATGATGCCTCTCTGGTGTCAGAGTCAGGGATGTCACTGAGCAGTTACAGGGTACCGGGAACTGGGTGGATGAGGTGTTAATGTCCAGAGGTGATAGTCCACATTGAAACAAACTACTGTTGGAAGATTTAAACTAACTTGGCAGTGGTGCAAGAACCATGAGATTATATCAGAGAGGAATACCAAAGTGTACAAAATGCTGGGAAAGATATTTAGCACAACTGTACAGAATAGTAAGCCAATAGGTTGAGTCAAAATCAGAGTAAAAGCAATAATATCCAAATCAAAGTTACTGAGCATGTTTGTATATACACAAAGTGTATGCTTTATGGAAATATGATGTTTTGACTATATCGGAAACCTGGCTCAAGAACAAAAAAGACTCGAGCGTTAAATATTCCTGGATATCGGGTATTCAGACAAGATAGGAGAGGATGCAAAGGGGAAGGTGTGAGTATTGATTAAGGAGAGCATTGGAAGTTCTGGAGAAAGCGGAGTCAGGGACAGAATCTATTTTGCTAGAACTGAGGAACATGAAAAATACAATAACATCGCTTAATATACCAAATAGACAGTCAACTGGTGGGTAGGATGAAGAGGAACCAATTTACAAAGCAGTTATAGTGAGACACAAGCGTTATAGTGTAACTTTAATGGTGTTGTTTAATTTTCAAAATTTAAACTGAGATAACAGTAATATATGGACAAATGTGCATTAACTAACAAGAGAATAAAGGTTAAGTCACCATAGTCCCAGAGGACCAAAAGGCTGCTAAAAAGCTGGATTATCAAACTAAGTAAAGTTTGTTTTGTCTGAGGAATATTTTGGTTAATTTATATTTTATTAATATTTTTCTGCTTTATTGGAATTCAACATTAGCTTTTCAAGAAAATGTATATGTTGGGATTTGTCATCAACAGTAAAATAAAGGTTTTTTTTTTAGTCAGTGACAAAGTAAGGATACTCACCACTGACCTTGAAGACAAACTTGTTGAGAGAGATTGCACAATCTCTGGGACAAGAACTTAGATGTCTTTGATTGTAGCATTGTTGCATCTGGGTTCTCAGCATGTGTTGCAGCAATGGCATCAAATTGTCTAATCAGCCAGTCATGTTGAAAGATTTTCACAACCAACCAACCAAGAAATGAAAAGCTCTAAAATCCAACCTTTTGTTTTTAAAAGTTGCCTAGAATAAAGTAAAGGGAATCGGGCAAGCACACTGGTCATGATACTGAAATATTATGACAAAATCAAAAAATATAAAATTTCTATAAAATGAAGATGTTTAACCACTCTCAAAGCACCTTTTTAAAGAGCCAGATCTGCTTTACAGCAGTTGTAATTATTCAGATTGGCATTTTAAAAACCTGGTTACACCTGGTGAATCAAGGTGCAACTGTTTTGCTGATGAAGTTTGTGACGGTGATGTAAGAGCATAAGAAGAGAAATCTTTGCCACATTAACAAATCTAACTGATTGCTGGCTTTAGATTGAATCTAGACTGCAACCAATAATGGAGACAGACTGCAACATCAGGGTTAAACTGTGCTTGCGCTAAATCCTGAGGTGGTCGTCCAATTCAGAGCAATAGTGATGGCTAACATTGACTGTTCACTGTAAAATCCTCTCTGGGAAATCTGGGTCTTCTTTATGTTTATTGTTTGCTTAAGCTTTAAAATTGGTGAATTACATTCAGTCCTGCATATATAGTAATTGAAACAAGATCATTTCTACAATATTGAGCAGTTAAAAAGCAATTTGAGGATTTGTATTACGTCTTAACAAAGTAAATGAACGTGATAATAACTACTTTAGAAGAAATACATTGCATTTATCTGACTTTTGTTTCTACAGCTAACATTGACAACAGCGCAGCAACAGTTGTTGCTCCAGCAAGCACAGGCTCAGCTACTGGCTGCTGCAGTTCAACACTCAGCAAATCAGCAGCATAATACCACAGGAGCTACCATCTCTGCCACAGCAGCAACTCCTATGGCACAAATACCCATCACTCAGCCAATCCAAATACAAGTAAGCATCAATAAACTTAGGGCCATGTGTTCAAAATCAAGCTGTATCCAGCACATGGGTGAATTTCAGGTCCCAACCATCACATAGTTAGCTGTGAGATAGCAAGAACTGCCGATGCTGGAGTCAGAGATAACACAGTGTGGAGCTGGAGGAACACATCAGAAGAGCAGGAAAGTTGACGTTTCAGATTGGGACCCGTTACCACATTACCACTTTTAAATTCAAATGGCCTAATTAACTAAGTGAACAATTTTCCAATAGAAGAAGAAGAATAGAATCCCTACAGTGTGGAAACAGGCCATTCTGCCCAACAAGTCCACACTGACTTTCTGAAGAGCACCCCCTACCTTATCCCTGTAACCCTGCATTTCCCATGGGTAATCCACTTAAGCTACACATCCCTGGACACAACGGGCAATTTAGCATGGCCAATCCACCTAACCTTCACAGCTTTGTACTGTGGGAGGAAACCCAAGCACCCAGAGGAAATCCATGCAGACACGGAGGGAATGTGCAAACTCCACCCAGTCACCCGAGGCTGGAATTGAACCTGGGTCCCTGGCGCTCTGAGGTAGCAGTGCTAATCACTGAGCCACCATGCTGTATATCATAAATAGTGGAATTTTCTGGCTATTACATCGGATTGCACTGGTAATACTGACTTTGATAGTTGAACAGTAGATTTCAAAGTCTGGGGCTTATTTACAGGTTGACTCAAACTCTTTTGGCCTACTTCTTTTCAATGGCCTGGCTAGCAGCACTCAGAGTATTATAGAATCTCTTTCCTCTTTTACCTACAATGCAGGGGTGTTTAACGGCTGTTCTCAAGCTGCAACCTTCACAGCACACTAGTCCACATGGTATGTGAAGGAACACTTTAGAAGTAGACAGAACTTTGGGAAATTATAGTTGGGATATCTAGGATGTCCTTACCACTTCGTTCAAAAGTCTAAATGGAAATCTTCTGAGGATTTATAATTTGTTTTTTGCTTACATCATTTTTTGAGAGTTTCTGTCTATGATTGAACATTTTGCTTGGAATATCTAGAACACTGAACTCTTGCTTATGGGCAAATACAGACACACAGTAATTAATCTCCATGCCTTATTTCAAATGTTCATCATTATCTTTTTTCACAGGGCCACAATACCCCGAATCATTTTTTTGTTTCTTAATATAATTGAAAAATTTTGTTGTGTGTCAACCTTATCAAATCCCTTTTTACTTTATTTACGTAATGATAATCTAAAAGAGATCCTTTCTCGTGGCAGAAAAAGGGGTCAGTCTAAGTGTAAGTGGAAAACTGGTGTTACAGAGTAGCTGCAGATGAGCTATAGTGGGCGTGTAACGACGGTTCAAGATAGATAAGCATGACATACCATAGCTCATAGGAATAGCTACAAGCAGGACAGTTTTTTTAAAAAATGACTTTTTTTATGGACAGCATGAAATACCCCCATTTATTCTTGATCCCTCTATGTGGTAGGTAAAGAGAGCTCGGGGCCAGAAATTGCAGAGTAAAAATTATTGTTGAAGTATGTTCAAAACAATGGACCTAAGAGCAAAGGAAACAGAATGACTTGTCAGCAGATAGGTTGGCGTGGTGGCTCAGTGGTTATCACTGCTGCCTCATTAACTCCAGGGACCAGGATTCGACTCTAGCTTTGGGCAACTGTCTTCATGGAGTTTGCATGTTTTCCCCGTGTCTGCATGGGTTTCCTCTGGGTGCTCTGGTTTCCTGCCTCTGTCCAAAGATGTGCAAGTCAGGTGGATTAACCTGGCTAAATTGCCCCATATTGTCCAGTGATAGGTAGGCTCTGTGGGTTAGCCATGGTAATTGTGGGGATACAGGGATAGGATCGGGGGGCAGGGTCTGGGTGGGATGTTCTTTGGAGGGTCAGTGCAGACTGGATAGGCAGAATGGCCTCTTTCTGCAATGTAGGGATTCTATGATGCTAACTTAAGTGAAGTAGTATTACTCAGAAAAAAAGTCTCAAACTAAAACAATTCTGTGGAATTTCACTTTACAGCTAGATCAGATGTGCATGATTCAATTTTAAATTCAACATGAAACTTAAGATCTTCATTAACCTCCTTGTAGCATAGCGAGAAAAGGCCTGGAACAGTTTCTGCTACCGTACTGTATCGTACTTCAAAGTAAGATGGCTATTGTTTGGAGTTAATTAAAAGTGTTGTGCATAAAAAAAAGCTTGGTTTTTTCCATCAATCAAATTAGATATTTTAATATCCAAGCAGTTTCCAAAAATTAGAATGAACAACTTGCATATTGTCCAGTTCTCCATGACTTGGTATTTTAGGAAGGGTTTAGGATCACTGTATATGCTGGCAAGTATGTGAATGTTTCATTTCAAAAGTAGCCTGCTCTCAGTCTAGTATTACAAATCCACAAGTTAGAAATTGAATCATGTACAGAATCATAGAATCCCTATGGTGAGGAAGCAGGCGATTCGGCCTATCAAGTCCACACTGACCCTCTGAAGAGCATCCTACCCAGGCACTATCCTGTAACCCTGCATTTCCCATGGCTAATTTATCTAGCCTGCACATCCCTAGATACTATGGGGCAAATTAGCGTGGCCAATCCACCTAACCTCCATAGTTTCGGAATGTGGGAGGAAACCAAAGCACCCAGAGGAAGCCCACGCAGACATGGAGGATGTACAAACTCCACAGGCTGGAATTGAACCCAGGTCCATAGGCTGTGCGGCAGCAGTGCTAACCATTGAGTCACTGTGTCACCCCATATTGAAATATTGAAAATGAATTTTATATTCCACAATCTGGAAATGCTTATTTGGTCTTTTGTACAAGTGACTGCCCAGACCAAAATTTTAATTCTTGATTCATATGCCTTAAACAATCTCTTTCATTATATTGAAATACTTGTTTTAGTTAATTTTAATGCTTTTGACATCAAAGAGCTGGAGGAAAAAGTAAAGCCAGTTTAAAATCCCTTGTTAAAGTCATGCCCAGCATAAAGGAAGATGATTATGGCTGTTGGCAGCCGATTATCTCAGCCTTCGGACATCAGCAGAGGCCCAGTGGAGGTCCTTTGTTAATGAACTTTTCTCCATCATAAATCAGGAGTAGGAGTATTTGCTGTTAATTACAATTCTCAGTTCTGTTTACTACTTCACACAATAAAGTAGTCTGTCTGCATGTAGTGGGGCATAGACAATATCCAGGCCGATAAGTAGCAAACAACTTCCATGCTACACTGGTGACAGTCAATGACTATTTCAATAGGGTAGAATCTAACCGTTGACCAGAACTTTCATTGGACTAACTACATACATTTTTTTGTGACTGCAAGCACAACTTGGAGGTAGGATATTCTGCAGTGAGTGACTCCACCTACCACCAAATTCTCCCAAGACCTTTCCACCATCCAAGATGAAGCAACTCACTTGCTTGGCACCCCGTTCATTACCCTAAACCTTCACAGTTTCCACCACTGGCATATTGTGGACCATCTGTCAAATGAAATACTGCAGCTCCCAAACCTATGACTGCTACCAAGGAAGACAAAGGTAGCAGGCACATGGGAACAACACTTCTAAGTTTCCTTTCATGTCTCGTCTTGAGTAAGAAATGTATAAGATTCCACAAGCCAGTTAGCTAAGTAATTATGTTTTAAACTACTTAATCTGTTAAATTTCTGAATGCATCATGCTGATTATTCCATCATTTGGCAGGATCTGCAACAGTTACAACAGTTACAGCAACAAAACTTGAATCTGCAGCAGTTTGTTCTGGTGCAGCCAGGTCACCCTATTACCACAAACTTGCAACCGACGCAGTTCATCATCTCGCAAACGCCACAGGGGCAACAAGGTGAGAGATTGTTTTGGTCAGACTTAAAACAAGAATTTTTGCAAAACAGCAGTGTTTTGAATATTGACTCTAGGAGGAATTGGAAATCACACAGGTGATGAGTTTACAAGCTCCTGGGGGAGATAAAGGAATCCCATATGGGACAAGATCAAGTCTCAGTCCTTGTGCAGTTAACTACAAAGTTCTATTCAGTTTTATAGCTAGCATCATTGTTATCTCTTTTGTTTCATAAATGAAAATCTAAAATGTAACTGCAAGCAAAAATTAATCGTTCTTCTGTTTTCTCCTCTATCTTTTGGGGCCTGATAATTTAAGAAAATAATCTGTCGTGATTTTGAGCAAGGTATTCAGAATATTGACCAACTGAAATTGATGAATGTGTCACACTTTATTTCCAAACATTTTCCACAGAATCTTTGAGGAAAATCAAGTGGTGTCTTTAATTACTTTTTGTGTATTTGCATGAATAAGGAAAAGAGAGTAGTTTGTTGGTTTTAATGATGTCCCATAGATGTTAAATGATCAATTTAATAACCTATTAGCAGTTAAAATATCTCTGAAATTAAGTTAGAAACCGTTTATTCCCTATTGACAGGGAAAATGGAGATAAACAGAGATAGGCCGGTTGGTTATGTTTTAGTAGGAAAGCTGCAAGCCAACATTGTAGGAGGTTAACCATTCTAGAGGTACTTCAAAGTTGTTTAAATCAAGTAAGTGACGCATAGATGAAAAGGCTTGTGACATTTTTTCTTTTGTATTATGCAAAGATGAATTACACTGATTGAACTAATTTGATCATAACTGCTGTTCTGTGTGATCATCTTATTTTAAAGTTTATCAGCTTAGTTCGTTGTAAATTTATCAGCTCAATGATTCTTATCAGGTCTTAAGTTGCCAAAACTTACTTGTCCATCTTATTGGAAAGTTTGAGAGACACTGACAGCATAATGGTATGATATGAGAATCTGGTTCAAATTGTAAGGACTAATCATTGGCATCTCAATTATTCTATTACACAAGTGGATGTAGGGCAGTGTCAGTGAGTTACAACCAGTGTTATCAGTCTGCTCATCTTAAGGAAGTAACTAATGCATTAAACCCAAGAAAGTACCCTTTGTCTATCATTCCTGTTGAGGTCACTTTAAGTACAAAATAACGGTGTAGTAACTGTTTTGTAAAGGAAGCGTCTTGGTCACTTCCCAAGCTGACACTTATGCTGATACATGTTTGTTTAGTTCTTGACAAGTTTGCTTTCAGTGTGTTACGTTATATAGTCTTATTCTTGTTTCAGTTTCAGTGGCGTTGGCACCAGTCAGTCATGATTGTGCAGAAATGGCTTCTGAATTTTATTGTTGAAATATTTGCCTTTAGTGACATTGGTGCTGCAATTGTTGAAAATGTATTCGCTCATTTCCTACAGTCTGGTTTTAAATTAATTTTTAGGTTAATGGTTATCAAAGGATTCCATAAAAATACTGTGTAGAAGAATTGGGTTAGTCTCGTTTTCAGACAACTAAATATCAAAATGACAGTTTTGCTCATCAAGGCCCTGATAGGAAATGGCAGAATGCAATGGTGTCATAAACTCTGTTACTCTATCATTGAAGAAGATCGAATACAACTTAATTCCCATTCTAGTTGACTGGATCTATTATTTGAACCCTTGACAAAGTGATAAAAGTAGAGATACAGATAGCAAGCATTAAGAGTGGTATCCTTCATTGTAACGGACAGAAAATAAATTAACAAAAATATACGTTTTAAAAAGTATCTTATTATAGAGCTATATCCTGAACATTAGTTTATTTCTTTTCTTCAGATGTTCACCAATCTGCTGTGAGTTTCTAGTATTTGTTATTTTCTTTTAGATTTTCTATATCCATAATGTCTTATATCTGATGTAAGCTAACCACTTGTTCTTAGGAAATATTTTGTTGGCTTAAAATGTTTATTTCAATTTAAGACTTAGAAAATTCAAAAAAAAGACTAAACTGGAACAGATGTTTTTATTGAACAGATTTTCTACTTACCATTTTAGGTCTCGTACAAGCCCAGAATCTTCTACAACAACTACCTCAGCAAAGCCAAGCCAACCTCCTGCAGTCTCAGCCAAACATCACCTTCACGCAGGTAAGTTTAATGAGGAAAAGAACTATGCAGTCAGGTAGTTCTACGTTTCAATTTGCTAGAGTTAATGTATTATTTGAAAGTGTAGCATTTTTATAACACGCAAAACTGTTAGGTTGTTATTATAAAATTCTTTCTATGAAATGAAAATTCACCAACTAATTCTTGCAATGTAGGGATTATCCTATAAGGAGAGGTGAAATAGATTGGACCTTATTCACAGTATTTTGGAAGATTGTGCAAAATTCTTACGCTATTTGACTTACAGAACAGATGTTTCTCTTGGTTGGGGTTGTCCAGAACAAGGGAACATGGTTTCAAAAAAGAGGTAGGCCATTTAGAACTGAAGTGATAAATGCTTGGAATTCTCAGTCTCAGAGGGCTATGAAGGCTCAGTTATTGGTTATGTTCAGTACTGAGATTGATAGGTTTCTATTAAAAACATGAACGGATGTTGAAGGAGAAGATTAACCTTGATCTTATTGAATGGTGGATTAGGCTGAAGGGGCCAAATGGTGTACTTGGCTCCTTTTTCTTATGTTCCCCGGAAATGCAACATTTATGTCTATATGAAATCACTAACAATTACAACTTCATTTCTTTTTTAAATTTTGCATTTTTATATTTATACCTAATGTCATTTTTCCTCCACTGGAAGTCATTAATACAAAACAATGGAAAACTACATTTTCTGAAGCTGAAACAGAACTCATGGGTCATGTTGGGAAGGAGGATTGAAGTTAAATACAACCGTTCAGGAATGTTCAGCTACAGTTTGTCCATTTTAGTTGAGAAGAGTTGGTATTAGTGTGAAAACCAAAAGGATGTTCTGAGGAAGGGTCACTGGACGTGAAACGTTAACATTGATTTTTTTTCCTCATCTATGCAAAAAAAACGCTGAGCTTTTCCAGCAATTTCTGTTTCTGTTTCTGATTTACAACATCTGCAGTTTTTCAGTTTTTATTTATGATTTGTGGTCTCTGTTCATGATTTTGTGCAATCTTGTTTAAAAAAAAGGTAAGTGTCTTTAAGGCATTTTTGAGATCTTGAATTTGTTGATGCCGAGTGATAATGAGATGGGCTGGTTGTGGCAGAGTTGGTCTGGGGAGGAATTGTTCTGCTAAATTCAGATTAAAGGACAGAAATATTGTATGGGGGAGAGGAAAAAGACTTCAGGTTTAAGTTAAATTTTGCACATGAGCAAACTAGTTAAGAGAAGTAGGTCATTCAATTCCTTAAGCTAGATTTCTATCATACTCTAATTCTCTGTTCCTGTTAAATTTTTCATCATTCTTTGTTGTTCTTTGTATTCTATCCAGTCTTCTGGTTTGCCAGAATTGTACACTATTTTTTCTTTCCATTTGATCCGATTCTTAACCTCTGTAGTTATTGCTTGAAACGTAAAAAAGGGCACTAGCCTTACATCCATTCTTTCTCCCTCAAACTGAATGATGTTCAATCATATCACGATCACTACTACTAAGGAGAACCCTCATTGTGACATCATTAATTAATAATTTTGTCCCATTGTACATTATCAGACCTAGAATAGCATGCTCTCTAAATAACTATCCTGAAAACACTCAACATCCAGGCTACCTTTGCAAATCTGATTTGCCCGACCTAGATGCCAATTAAAATCATTTAATTATTGATGTAACTTAGTCATAAGTCTCCATTTTCTGTTCCTCTATACCCCATACCATAGTGTAATTACTATTAGAGGGCCTATATGCCACAGCAATGTCTTATCTTTACTATTTCTCATCACTCACCAAGTCAGTTGTATGTCTTCGTCTCCAGAACTAAGTTTGTCTCGCTCTGTTTTGTTCTAATGCCATCCTTAATTAACATTGCTGCCCTCCCACCTTTTCCTACTTTCATATTGTTCCTAAATATTGAAAATTAAATGAAATTTAGGGATGGGTTGTAGGCATTTTGCAGTCATGAGAGTTCAGTAGCTATCAATGTGCATTTATTTCCCTATAATGCTGGGGCGTAAGTTTTGAAGGTTCACTTGTTGTAAGTGCTGCTCGAAGATATTTTGAGGCTGACATGGCTGAGAAGATCCCAAATTATTTTACAAGTAGATTAAGGGTAAAAGGTTAACTAGGGAAAGAATAGGGCCTGTAAAGAGTTAGGCCTGTATAAACATTGATTAGGCCACACCAAAATATTGTGTGCACTTCTGGAATCCACATTGTAGGAGGGATGTGATAACACTGGAGTGGATGCAGAAGAAATTTACCAGGATGTTGCCTGAGCTGGAGAGTTTTAGGTATGAAGAGAGATTAGTAGACTAGCGTTATTTTCCTTCGAGCAGATTAGACTGAGGGGGTACATGATTGAGATGTATAAAATTATGAGGGACATAGACAGGGTAGACAGAAGGACCTTCTCCTCTTGGTCAAGGGATCAGTGACCGGAGGCACAGATTTAAGGTTAGGGACAAGAGGATTGGGGGGAAGTGAAGATTTTTTTTTTCCCCCCATCCAGAGAGTGGTGAGAATCTGGAACTTACTGCCTGTAAGCGTGGTAGAAGCAGAAACCCAGACCCTAAACGTTAACTCTATTTTCTCCTTCACAGATGCTGCCAGACCTGCTGAGCTTTTCCAGCGACTTTGTTCCTGATTTACAGCATCCGCAGTTCTTTTGGTTTTTATGGACAAAGCAAGTTGTTTTGTACTCCATTTCCCTTGGAGTAATTTAAAATGAATGAGTGATTTGGAATAACATTTAGGCTGTGGTAATTCTTATCCGTGCAATCTGTGGTTGTATTAAATTATAATCTTTGTTACAGTGGTAATGGTCTCCATTGGTGTAATTGTATTGCAGATCGGTTTGTAACCTGGCTTAATTTGCATATCACAAATATTTATAAATGATAATAGTTAAAGTTTAAGATATGATTTTCTTCAGCCAGCAACACCGACACGCACAACGATAGCAACAACTCCTATCCAGTCGGTTCAGCAGAGCCAGTCGACACCAAAGCGCGTAGATACTCCAAACATAGAAGAACCTAGTGATCTTGAGGAACTTGAACAGTTTGCCAAGACGTTTAAACAGAGACGTATCAAACTCGGGTTCACTCAGGTGCTGAATTTTTTTATAAGTGAGCTATAATAACAGTTCGCAAATGATTTATTGACATTTTTGAATTGTCCGAGATGTTGTTATTAAATTAACAAATGTGTCAAAATATTGTTAATGGAATAAAAATTAATAAAGCCATAATGTTTCAGTAATGGGCATATTTATGAAGATCATGGTTTTCTTTTGACATTTCATGTACAAGACATTTAAGTATTTACTGAGTGTACAAATGCTTAAGTTGCAGTGCTAAACATGTTTCTGTTGTACTCCATATTTTTAACCCCGCAAATATTCTTTACAATTCACTAATTCTAAACTTAAAAACATGGGGTTTGGACTTCCAAGTGAGATGCAATTCAAAATCAAATCAGTTAAAATTTATCAGTATGTTTTTAGATTTGTCCAGAAATAACGTTTATGATGGTTGAAAGATTGAACCACACATTATATGGATTTTCTGCAATCTGTCAGTCAGAATTATGTGACAGCAAAATTGTCAGCACTTGCCATCATTACTATTGTGACACCAGCAGCAACTTTTGGCATCAGTACATCTGCAGTTAACTGTGAAAATCCAGAAGTTGTTGGTAATTTCCTGCTTTTCCACACAGTATACTGTTGAAGATCCTTAAAATGAATGCCTAAAATCAAGTGAATTTATACCCGATGGAAAATACTTTATGACAGTTGAGCCTCTACTTCAGTATCATGTGTTTGATCCAATTCTTATTTAACTTTCTGCAAAACAGTTAAAAAGTAAAGGATAATTATTGTTTTTCTTTTACTTCCTGGTTTTTGTCTGTGAGAATTCGTGTTTGATTGCTTAGTCTGCTGGATGCCATCGCTGTTGCTGAATAGCAAAGATCCCCTTGAGCTGATGCTAGAATCATTCTAACTTCAGGAAAGACAACACAGACTGAGATTGCTATATCTTTGTCAGAAGCGTTCATCAAGGTCAGCAATGAGCACCATCATTTTGCCACTGACCACAAAATCTGAGCTTTTAACTATTTCAAATTGCAATGACTAGTCTGTTGATGAATTCCAAAACCTAATGCACCATAGGAATTTGCCTCCCATTTTCTCCTTTTCTGAAAGGAGGTAGCCATTTGTCTGGTCTTACTTTGGACCATCAGCAACCATCTTGGTGACTTGACAAACTGGCAATCATGCTAGAGTCAACTATGTATTTGTAAACTATTCCAAGCCAGAATAGATAATTTTGTTCCTTTTGCCATCTGACTAAAATAAGGTATGTGAGCAAACTTTACCTTTATAAGGATAAACTTCTATTTAAAGGAGATTTGTATCTTAAAATATGTCTTGAATGTCAGTATATACTGCAAAATGAGAAATATCATTGAAAATTATTTTACACTCAGCTTACAGCTTCCATAAATGAATGCTTAGTTTTAAACTGTGTCCTTAGATTAAGTCATGCTTGAATAGACATTGGAAAGTCTAGTTGTCTCCATTAATTAACAATATTGGGATTAATCAATGAGAACATGATGTCATTTCATACATGAAAATTATTGATTTCTTTAAAAATGCACAAATTTCCCATAAGTTGATATTGCTGTTTTGTGGCATTGTAACTTGGATAATCAAGGAAACTGGTCATATTTTTCTAGGTATAATCTTGCATGTACGTTTCATTTTTTGTATAATTGGTGAAATGGAAGAAAAGACATCAGCAAAAATGTACTTCTGATTAAGAATTATACTTTTAAAACATGGATTCAATAAATGTGTTTATACAGACTTTCTGTTATTTGAGCTATTTGGTAAGAGTTTCAAACTCATGACCCAAATTCTCCTATCCTGTCACTAAAAGAGGAAGAAGCATATTGATGACTGCTGTAGTAGGGGGGCATGTATGTGCCCTAGACGTTGGTTCTCATTCTTGAAATTTGATTTCTTTTAAATTGTTTCTCATCTTGGTTATGCTAAAAGTAGAGTGTTGGATGACCACGAACTACTTCATAGTTATATTTCCTTATCTTGGTCATTGTTCATCAATGAATAAAAGGTGGGATCAACTATGTCACTGCTTTGTTCAGTTGAGCAAATATAATTCAGTTGCCAACCATAGACTCTTCAAGAATAACTGTCTAATGTGTATCTGATTGCATTTTGGTATTTGTTATGCATGAGTTCAGTATGGAACTGTCCAGTTTACATTTTTATGTAATTTTATTTCCTTCTGTCTATCTCTTAACAGGGTGATGTAGGTCTTGCCATGGGAAAACTCTATGGAAATGATTTTAGCCAAACCACAATCTCTCGTTTTGAAGCCTTGAACCTCAGCTTTAAGAACATGTGCAAGCTCAAACCATTGCTTGAAAAGTGGTTAAATGATGCAGGTTTGAAAGTTTTCTTTCCCCCTGTTTTTTCTCCTACAATTCCTAATGTGAGAATCAATTGATTGAATAATGCTCTGGTGTAATATTCAAATTTGCACTTAATTTTCATTTTCATAAATTTGCACTGGCCTGGAAAGATGTCTTGCAGCTTTAGGGAAGAAACCTTTCAGATCCTCTACAAACCTGAGGAGTAAAATCTAGTTTGATAAGTTCTTGGGAACTTAGGTACCAACATACCAGGATGATTGCAACTCCAACAACATTCAAGGCCCTCAACACCATTAAAGACAAAGCAGTCTGTTTGATTGGTGTCCCATCCACCAACACACAGAGGCGGCAATGTGTATTACAGTGAAATTATAATGAGTCAAATTCAGATGACCCAAATTTCAGCCAATCGTGCCAGCAGAACAAGAAACCCGACGGAAATATACCCATTATAACCCAAAGTTCCCGACTGGTAACTCCAGATTAGCTGAACTCACGTGCACTTCTCATGACTGCACGAACCAACTGGAACAGAATTAGGCTACACTGTAGCACAAGATCGGAGGCAAGCTTTCGTTTGCTGTAGAGATTTTTTTTCCCCACAGGGAGTGGTTGGTGTGTGGAATAAACTTACAATGGAAGTGGTGATTCGGGTACAGTTACAATGTTTAAAAGACATTTGGATAAGTACATGAATAAGAAATGTTTGAAGGGATATGGGTCAAGCACAGATAAGTAGGACCAGTTTAGTTTGGGATTGTGGTTGGAATGGACTGATAGGACCAAAAGGTCTGTTTCCTTACTTTATGACTCTGAGCCCTCTCTCTGGAAAAGGGCATTCAAACCCGCAAGTAGAGCTAAATATGTGAGAAATATAAGTTGCTGTTGAATGGCGAAAAATTATAGATGCAGGAAATGGAAAATTGTGGTGTGGAGCAAAATGAGAATGGCTGCCCATCAAGATGTTGAAGATGCTCTGCTAATGTGGTTCAAGTCAGCTTGAGCAGAAAATGTTTCCACTTCCATTCCAAACCTGCAGGGAAAGGGAATCATTCTAGCAAAGAAGCTTTAGAATTAGGTTTTATTGTCACATGTACTCAAGTACAGGGATGCAGGAGTACAGTGAAAAATGTACAAAAGGTTGGCCTGCATTTATCGATGGCTGTAGACAAGGTATTGCATCCTATTCCACATGGTAAGCAGAAAGGATGCAACAGTTGTGGGAGCAATGACAGATGATTGACGTCACTGGCCTCAAGATTGTCAAACTGAATTTCTTGCCTCTTCGAACCATGGACATGTTCTAGCAAATGGATTAGTGATTAAGAATGTTAAACCAACTATGGATGGCAGATGCTCTGTCTGGTTATTGTGGTTTTCAATAAGAAGCATGAGTACAATCTAGCTGTTCTAGAGGCCGTGTTTGTGATGGGCAGGAGCCAATTTCATCAATGCTTCAGCCACAGTGGCTACAAGTGCACAATATACCAAAACAAAAAGGGACAGGGTGACAGTAACTGTCCCAAAGAAGAGACTGTTTCATGCAACTGCAGGAGGCTGTCATGGAAATTCCAGTGGAGTCAACCAAGGAATCTTGTGGCAAAGTGGACAATACCAGACCCTTACAATGGCACTGGCAGATGATGATGTGCATTTTGTGCATTCTTCAGCTGAGGAACCCCAGGTGCAGATGGCCCTGAAAGAGACCACTGAATGGTCCCCACCCCACTGCACCCCAACTCACTTGCCTTGCTGAAGCCACAAAAGTCTAGAGAGACTCTAGGATTTCACAATGTAGCATGAAAACACAGAAGAAATGTTTGACTACATTGATGACATGCTAGACTGTACTGGACTCGTCCAAGGACAGCATGTTAAGCAGAAACAATTACTGAGTTTCCTCAGAACTAACTCTCAACATTTTTCGATGGCTTTTAGTGTACAAGGTCAGGTGTTTGTAGAGTGTGAATAATTTGAAATATGTATATTTTTTGTATTTACTGTGGCACTTTTTTTTGGCTCTTCTTTGACATAGACCATATTTCTAGGAAATTGGGTCAGAGAGGCTTCATTAGTTATCTCAATGTTCCATCTAACATGAATTTGTGAATTGGCCTCCTGCGATTTGACTTAACATGATTTCACTGCATATACAAGATGCACTGCAGTAAGCCTCCAAAATTTCTTCCATACCTGTTACTTCTTCTACCTAGGAGGACAAGAGCAGCAAATGCATAGCGTCACCGTGACCTACAAATTGCCTTCCAAGCTATACATTCTCCTGACTTGAGACTAGATCATGCTTCCTGCACTGTTGCCAGATCAAAATCCTGGAGCTCCCTAACCAAATTATGGAATATGAACTTCAGATGGACTGCAGCAGTCAAGAAGGTGGCTCACTTTCATCATCTCTGTGACATCTAGGGATGGGCAACAAATGCTGGCTTCAACTTGAAAGAAGGAAAGAAAATAAATCTGAAAATATTTTTACATCTTGCCTGGCAACTCGGTTGAGGTGTTGCAATGCTTTTGCCACTTTTGACCATTGGAATACATTGCTTCCATCAAAACTGATAACACTGAGCCAACAGAAGTCAACTGCACAGTGTAACAAGTTGCTCAGTTTACTTGTGATTCATGAAACATATTGATCGGGAACTGTTGAATTTCATTCCAAGTTCAACATTGAACATTACAGAAAAGTAAACAATAATAGGGGAGGCAGCGGCATAATGATGATGTCGCTGGGCTAGTAATCAAGGCTAATGTACCGGGAACATGTAGAATTAAAAGTTAATCTGATGGTTACCATCGTTGATTTGTCATTTAAAAAGAACAAACCCATCTGGTTCCTTTTGGAAGGAAAAGGTGCTGTCATTACCAAGTCTGACTTACGTGTGATATCAGGCCCAAAGCAATGTGGCTGCCTCTTAACTATCCTCTGAATTGCCTGTCAGTTCTCCAAATCCTCCTTACCAACATCTGGGAGCTTGTGCCAGAGTCTGGAGAACTGTCTTACAAATTAGTCAAGCAACTGCCTGGCATAGTCAGAACCATAGCATACAGACAGGGTCCTAGATATCTTCATTGCTTTCCATAAGGTATATTCTGTCCTGGGTACACCCACCAGAGATGATGAAACAATGATACACAGTCATGAGGAAGTCCTCAACCCCTGAGCTTTCATGGCATCTGGTCAACCCCTCCAGTTATATCACTATTCACTGAACTGCTTGATTCCTAAAGGACATAGCTCCTAGCCTAATCTGCAGCAGGTGGTGCTAAAACTAACAAAGAGGAAAAATCTACTTGATTTAGTGGATTAAAGAGTCATCACATCTACTTTTCCGGTCATTATTTTAATTTGGCTTACACATCACGAAAAGGAACAAAAACAAAGTAAATGTTTGTTTACTGCTGAGACCTGCTGAGCTTCTCCAGCAGCTTTGTTTTTGTTCCTGATTTACAGCATCCGCATTTCAATTTTTACATCATAGAAAGGCCTGTGTTCTAGTCTCACCTGCTCTAGAGGTGTATCGTGACACACCTGAACAGGTTGTTTAAAAATATCTGTATGCACCCAGTTATGTTATCACACAGAAAATAGCTGCAGGAGTAGGCCATTCGGCCCTTAGAGCCTGCACCACCATTCAATATGATCGTGGCTGATCGTGCAGTTTCAGTATCCCATTCCTGCTTTCTCCCCATACCTCTTGATCCCTTTAGCCACAAGGGCCACATCCAGCTCCCTCTTGAATATATCTAATGAATTGGCCCCAGCAACTTTCCATGGTAGGGAATTGCATAGGTTCACAACTCTTGTGAGTAAAGAATGACTTCCTTACTTCAGACCTGAATGGCTTACCCCTTATTCTTAGACTGTTGACCCCTAGTTCTGGACCTGACCAGCATTTGGGAATGGGAACATTCTTCCTGCATCTAGCCTGTCCAGTCCCATCAGGATTTTATGTTTCTATGAGATTCCCACCTCATTCTCCTAAATTCTAACGAATACAAGCCCAGTTGATCCCACCTTTCTTCATATGTCAGTCCTGCCATCCTGGGCATCAATCTAGAGGACCTTTGCTGGGCGCCGTCAGTAGCAAGAATGTGCTTTCTCAGACTAGGACACCAAAACCGCACACAGTACACAAAGTGGTCTCACCAAGGCCTTGTATAACTGTGGCAAGACGTCCCTACTCCTATTCTCAAATCCTGTGGCCACAAAGGCCAGAATGCTATTAGCTTTCCTCACCATGTGCTGCACCTGCATGCCAACCTTTAGCAACTGTTCTACCATGACACCTAGGTTTCATTGCACCTTACCTTTTCCTAAGCTGCCACCGATCAGATAATAATCTGCCTTCCTGTTTTTGTGACTAAAGTGGATAACCTCACATTTATCCACATTATATTGTATTTGCCAAGTATTTGCTCCTTCAGCCTGTCTGTTCAAGTCACCCTGCAGCCTCTTAGCATCCTCCTCCAGCACGCACTGCCACCCAGCCTAGTGTTGTCTGCAAATTTGGAGATATTGCATTCAGTTACATCAAAATTAACAATAACTGTCACCTATTCCCTAGTTCTATTTGGCTTCAGGCATCCTTGTCAAACCCTACTCGATAATAATGCCAGTAATTCAAAACTGAATGTCTTTGAGGCACTGTAAGTCATCGGCAACAGCAGAACAGCAGTGGTATTTGACCACAATCTGTAACCTCATGGCCCAGCATATCTCCTACTGTACCATTACCATCAAGCCTGGAGATAATCCTAGCTCAATGAAGCGTGCAGGAAAACACACCAGGAGCAGCACCAGGCATGCCTAAAAATGAGGTGAAACTACATCACTGGACTACTTTCATGTCAAATAGCAGAAGCAGCATGCAGGACTGTACAATCTCATAAACCAATGGACTAGAGCTCAGTTCTGCAATCCTGTCATATCTGTTTTATGAATAGTCATAGACAGTTAATGAACAGGAGATGAAGGGTCCACAAAAATCCACACCCTCAACAATGGCCAAAGTCAACAAGAGACAAGGCTGAAGTATTTGTGCCCATCTTCAGCCAGAAGTGCCAAATGGATGATGCATCTTGGCCACTTCCTGAAGTATCCAGCATCACAAATGCTCATCATCAATTGATTAGATTCAGTCCACATGAAATCAATAAAAGGTTGGAGATATCAACATTCTTGCAAAGACTATGGGCTCTGACAACATTTGGCAACAGTACTGAAGACAAGTGCTCCAGAATTTGCTGCACTTCTAGCTAAGTTGTTCCATTACAGTTAGAACTGTGATATCTACTCAACAATGTGGAAAATTGCCCATGTATGTCATTTGCACAAAATGTGGAACAAATCCAGCTTGGCTAATTTCCATCCTGTTGATCTACTTTCCATCATCAGCAAATTGATGGAAGGGTTGAAAATAGCTCATTCAAGCAGCACTTGCAAAAAACCCAAACTCTTTATTGATGTGTAAAGCTGGATGAACACAGCAGGCTGAGCAGGAAAGCTGGCGTTTCGTGTCTAGACCCTTCTTCAGAAATGAAGACCCAAAACGTCAGCTTTCCTGCTCCTCTGATGCTGCTTGGCCTGCTGTGTTCATCCACCTCTACACCTTGTTATCTCAGATTCTCCAGCATCTGCAATTCCTACTAACTCTTTATTGATGATCCGTTTGAGTTCCATAAGGGCTGCCCAGCTCCAGATCTCATTACAACCTTAGTCCAAACAAGGATAAAAGCCCTGACCTCAAAAGCCATGTTAAAGAGGTAGCATTGGTGAGTGTGGCATCAAGAGCCTGTTGAAATCAGGGGTTTGGTCCTGTCCTGTTTGGAGTCATAACTAGCATAAAAAAGAAGGGTTGTAATTGTTAAAGGTCAATCATCCCAGCCCCAGAACATCTTGCAGGAGTTCCTTAGGGTAATGTCCTAGACACAGCTATCTTGGCTGCTTCATCAATGAATTTTCTTCTATTATAAGATCAGAAATGGGAATGTTTGCTGCTGATTATGCATTGTTCAGCATCATTCACAACTGCTCAGATAGTGAAGTCATTGTCCATATGCATAAGACCTGGACAATATCGAAGCTTGGACTGATCATTGGCAAAAACATATTCATACCACAGAAGTATCAGGCATCATGACAATGGATTATAACCTCAAAGTATTTATGAATATGTTGAACTTTTAAACAAGGCATTGATTTTTTTCTAAAATAAAGCGAACTACAAACCAACAGTCGCTGAATTTGTAAATCCTGAGAATGGAATTCACAGACTGCTGAAAGTCTCTGTGTGAGCACATGGAATGTCACACATGCAGATTGTCAATGTAATTTCAAGCAAATGCAAAAAAAGAGAAAATGCAGCCATAATCTGTTTATCCCTGTCAACCTGAAACCTATTTCCTATGCATTACTAGTGGAAAGACATGTGGTTAACCCTCTTGGAAACACAAAAGAACATGGGTTAGATATGCCTGCAGCATTAGTCTCAGTATATTAGCGGGCTGATATGGCCTAGTTTGCTGTGAAGATCGCAGTTTGAGGACAGCCATTAGATATTTGTGCATTGCAAATGAAGGAAAACACCCTTTCATTCTGAGTGCTGGAGGCCAGGGTGCCAGTGAAGTCATCGTCTAAAAGGAACAAAGACAAAAACTGCTGAACAATGTACAGAGTCAGTAGACTTGAAGTAAACACTTTACTACCGACATCAGTGTTACCAATATCATCCAACCTAATAGCAAGGATGTTCCATCATCTACTCTAATGAATCCCAGACTGGATTTTTTCTAACTGTCTATACGAATTCACATTTCTGATCTATGTGTATGTTTCTCATGCTTATCATCTTTTCTTGTGTTTAGCAGCTAATAAATTCACCTTTTAAATCAAGAAACCATGCTTAATTTGACTGCATTAAACCACAGCTAAATTTGGATTGGGAAAGGGTCTCCCAGAGGAAATGGAACCTTTTAAATTAACATTTTGTTGCCACCAACTAGAAAATAACCCTTTTTGGGCTATCACATTCAGAATTATTGTGAAATGGGGCCTTTGCCTGGGAACTGGTGATTATGGTCATTGCCCATATCCAACAAGAAATGATTCTGACCATCAAAATTCAAGGGCATTGCCATTACTGATTCCCCCAGTATCGACATCTTGGAGCTTACTTACCATTGAACAGGAAGTGAATGGGACTGGCCGTATAGATATTGTGGCTGCAATAGCAGGTCAAAGGCTAGGAATTCTGTGGTGAGTAACTCACCTCCTGTCTCCCACTGCTTGTCCACCGTCTAGAAGGTTCAAGTTAGGGACTGCAAAGGAATGCTATCCACTTGCCTGGATTGATTCAGTTCAAACAGCTCTGAAGAAACTCAAACACCCTTCAGGGTGAAGCTGTCTTCTTGGTGACACCCCATCCATCACCTTCGACATTCTCTCCCTCCACCATTGACACACAGTGGCAGCAGTGTGCCATCTACAAGATGCGCTGCAATCGGCTCTTTAACCAATACCTTGCAACCGGTGACATCTACCACCTAGAAGGAAAAGGGCAACCTTCAAATTTGCCTCTAAATTTTACACAATTCCAACTTGGAGCTATGTTGCAGTTCCTCATTGTCACTGGATCACAACTCCCTTCCTAACTGCACCATGAGGATTCCTATGCCCCAAGGACTGCAGTAGTTTGAGAAGGCAACCCACTACCAACTTCACCAGAGCAATTGATATGGATAGTAAATGCCAGCCATTAACACCCACAACTAATGTAGCCATGGAAATGTTTTTGGCAACAAGGATTGCTGGCATAGATGAACATTATACCATTTTAAGTGATGAGGGAGTATATTGTGTATGATTCTGTCAAAGAACAATCATAACTAACTACATGACATGTAACGTGGAACTCCAAACAAGGGAGATTATTTCAGTGATGCTGCTATATGGTTGTCCTTCACTCCCCAGAATAGTATTACTGCAACAATTGTGCTACCAGTTGTGATCAGGGTATCTTTTTGTTTTCATTACTTCTTGTGGATATTGGGGTCATCATAAATCATGAAAGCATGACTGTTCATTTTAAACGTACTTTTTTAATCAACCTGTTCAGAGATGTTATTACATACCTCTGGAGCAGGTGGGACTTGAACCCAGGCCTCCTGGTCCAGGAGTAGGAACACTACAACTATACCACGAGAGGGCCCTCAGCATGACATTTTTTTAAAAATTTAACCTATTTTTTTCCTAATTAACCTGTTCAGAGATGTAATTACACGCCTCTGGAGCAGTTGGGACTTGAACCCAGGCCTCTCAGTCCTGGGGTTCCAGGGGTTATGACTGCACCACGAGGGCCCCTTGGGAATTGAACCCACAACTCCAAAGAGACTGGAGCCTTAAACCAGCACTTTAGACCGCTCGGCCACACTAACTCAGCATAACAGTATTAGTTCTCAATCTTCACCTGAGTGCTTTTTCATCTGAGGCATGCCCAGAATCACACTGGGGAGGATTAGCAAACAGTGAATTTGGCAGGCTTCCCTAGTACTGCAGAGCACAATAGATAACCAATCTGGCATCAAATGAAAAGACCAACAGTGACAATGAAATCACAAAGAGCCATAATTGTCTGTGTTGGGATTGATTCGTTCTTTGTGCCTATATGGATATATCTGATTTTAAGCATTCCTGTATACGATATGAATAAGCAGAGATGTTAACAAGTGTGTGAAGACCAAAGTTGCAAAGATACAGCTAACATGCCTCATTTAAAGTGTTAATGTACTGACTTCAATGCTCCTCAACTTAGATTAGAGACTTCCTTTCAAATTTTATAGACCACATCAGAGATCTTCCATGGAAGTCTCTTAACCTGTGTTAGTGTGGACTGCAGTCACAAAAGTCTGGACCAAGTGTACACAAAATATCAGTGTCTAAATCCTAAACATAAAGGGTCCATTGTTCTTGTTTCAGGGTTTCATTGAATCTCAAAGTGCTGAAGAAACTCAGCAGATCTGGCAATATCTGTAGAGGGAAAAACAGAGTTAACATTTCAACTGTTCTGACAAAGGGTTACTGGACTTGAAACCTTAACTGTGTTTCTCTCTCCAGATACTGCCAGACCTTCCTAAGTTTCCCCAGGACTGTCTGTTTTTGTTTCCGATTTCCAGCATCCACAGATCATCGTTTTTACTTCAATGGAACCATCTAGTCTATACTGTTTGTTTTACTGTATGCCTTTTTCTTTAAGCATTAGAAATCAGTGAAGCAAAACAGAAGTCTTAAAGTTCCTTTCATGGAGCCTGTGGATCATGCATGTAGCTAATAAATTGACAACAGATAAACTGACAAGAACAAATGGGATACTCAGCTTCTGAACAGTTAATTTTCAGATGCAGTGCGTGATAAAGGACCAAATCAAACCTGATATGCATGACTTGGACTACTTTTTGTACCTGGCATTTCCAGTATATTACCTAATATATTGACATGGCTGTTTTGAGCATCATCACTAATGGAGCTAAGAAAAAAGCAGCTTCCTTAGAAAATTTTAGTTGATTTGACAAATGTGATTTCCATTTCATTACAGCATAATGGTTTTAGCTAACCATTTTTTGATTTTCCTATTGCCCTATTATATCTTCAGTTTCCCAGAACTTTCCCTGCTACTGATATCAAAAGAACTGGTGTTTAGTACCCTGTTTCCTCTTTGTTTTTTCTGAAAAAACAGCGCTACCTTTATTCATAGGTGCACTTCTAGAATTTAGGAAGATCACAACATAACCATCTCTGAAGCAATCTCTTTTAGAGCTCTAGGATATAAAAATGACATCCAGGTGAACTGTTGGCATTTAGTCCTATTAATTTCTCCAAAACTACTTTAAATTATTCACTCATTATATCTTTGGTTCCCCACAATTTTAGATTTATTTTATGTCTTTTACTGTGAATAAATACTTAACAAAACTATATAAAGATTAGCTGCAGTTCTTTCCTTTAATTCAGGAAACCCGTTAATGAAAGGTGACTTTGTTTGTAATTAAAGACAATACACATAGTTGACATTGCGTCAAGTTTATTTTAAAACATTTACTGTGAACTTCAAAATTGTAATTGTAACATTGTTTCAATGCGGTATACCAAAGATGATAGGGTACGTTGTTAGATGTAGGACTCCTCACAGTATATCATATTATCACTGCATGAATCAAATGCTGACCACAGACCCTGTACCCGAATTTGCTCAAATTGGTTACTTATGCAATAAGCCTAAATGAACAATATTTTTAATTGGCATGTAAGGAAGTTGAACTCTAGTGGAACATTGCAGCAATTCTGATTTATTTAAGGATGCCTATGTCTGGCACATTGATCATATGAAAGTCTATAAATATAAACACTAAATCTGAACATTTAAAATTATATTTTCTATTGACAGCAAAAATAAATAAATCCAGTAGGCTGACGTTATTTTCCTCTTAATTTTCTTCTAATTTCATTTTTGCTTTAAACAGAAAATTTGTCAGTAGACTCTGCACTGTCAAATCCCAGCTCCTTGACTTCTCCAGGTCTGGGAATCGAAGGGCTGAGCCGCAGGAGAAAGAAACGCACCAGCATAGAGACCAATGTTCGAGTGGCCTTAGAAAAGAGTTTCCTGGAGGTCAGTAACCAGCAATGAGATGCATAGTAATACACAGCCAGCATTTTGTGATATATTAATTCTGATTTGGAAGTACTTGACTTGTGTTAACCACAATGCAGCAATCTGTTGTGTTCAACTTGGTTTTTAAATAAAACAATTATTCTTGTTTCCCAAATTTGGCAGTGAGATCTCTCAGTTAAAGTGAAGATGATAAGCATTATCTAGCATTGTCCCATTGTTGATCCCTAGTTAATGATGTGATTATCTAATTAATGTATATAAAATGTTAAAGGGATTGACACAGTAAAGAGGATGTTTCCACTTGTGGGGCAGTCTAAAATGAGAGGTCATAGTTTTAGGATAAGGGGGAGCAGATTTAAAACCGAGATGAGAAATTAATTTCCTTAAAATATCATGAATCAGTGGAGTTCACTACCCTGGAGTGTGACAGATGCCAAGACATTAAGTAAATTTAAGGAGGTAATAGATTTTTAATGACTAATGGGTTGAAGGGTACAGAGAGTGCACAGAAAAGTGGAGTTGAAGCTGAGATGAGATCAGCCATGATCGCAATAAATGGCTGAGCAGGCTCAAGGGGCTGAATTGTCTCTTTCTGCTCCTTACCTTTTAATGCCTTATTTCTAAATGCCACGTCCAGCTAATCTTATCAACTTTGACATCTTCATGTGTTCATCCAGCTCAGTTTTGAAAACCACAATTGAATCTCCCTCCACCACCTTTCAAGCAGTGCAGTCAAGAGTGTCACCACTTGTTGCATAATGTTTTCCCATCATACCCCTTTTGGCTTTTTTGGACGACAACTTAGGTTCGTGTCCCCTGGTTCTTGGCCCCTCTGCCAATGGAAATAGTTTTTCTCTATCTGCAACCCTTGTGATTCTGAATATCTCTATCACATCTCCTTTTAACCTTCTGTTTCATACAAGAACAGCCCCAGCTTCTCCAAACTATTCATCTAACTAAAACCTCCCTGAAGCTATTCATGTGAAACACATCAAATTAAGCCTGTCAAATTTTAACATAGTAGACTATAGTAACTTAGTATAGAACCAGCCATACCTATCCAGTCACCCTTCTGTTGAAATCTTTCTTTGCCCAGAAACCCTGGATTTCAGTGTCTGAAAGATTTCTGTTACTGTTAATTAGTACAACCACTTATGGCTCAACGTCTATGCAGCAGTTAAACTTTTTTGGATGGTGAGATCTTCCTTTAGTAAATTGGTCTTTAGGTATCATGCTATTTTCATTGCATAACAGAAACATTACTTAATTGCATTTTTATTTTCATATTACCTGATTTGCTTCTAGCCTGTAAAAACTGTACACAAAAATATATTCATGTGTGTAATGAATTGGAGGCGGTTCATGGTAGGTTTACATGATTGATGCCTGCAACAAATGGGCTGCCTTTATAGTTTTAATAGGCTAGGCTTGCTTTCACTGCTATTTTAAAGGAATAATTTAAGTATGTAAGATCCTGAATTGGCTTGACAAGGTGGAAAAGGAAAGGACATTTCCTCTTGTAGGTGAGTCACTATTTAAGATCAGGGGCCACCTTTATCAGATAGAGGTGATGGGGTTATGTGACTTTTGAACTCTCTGCCTCAGAAGTGATGAAAATGGAGTAATTAAATATTTTTAAGGCAACACTAAATAAATTCTTGTTGGGAAATTGTGGATTACCAGGTGTAGATAGAGAGGTGGAATTTGAAATACAAACAGATCATCCATGATCTTATTGAATGAAAGTGCAGTTCAAGGGGTCAAATGGTGTACTTATTGTTCAGTTTCATATGTTCATGTATGTATTTGTGTGTGACTTCTAATTGACATGAACAATTTACAAACAGTTTTAATCACTTGAATTTGTAGAGTTGAAACACTGAATTAAAAGAGACAGGCTGTGTTAGTAACGAAACAACATAACTATGCTCCAGTTGAGAAAACCCTGAATGACTGACGCCAAAGGATATCTATTAGTCTATTTAGTTTGTTATAATTGTAAAAACATAGTTAACAAATTTTGATCATTTTCAAGAGGTAGTGGTTTCCCAAAGCCCCTCCACCATCTACAACGCACAAGTCAGGAGTGAGATGAAATACTCCCTGGATGAGTGCAGCTCCAACAACACTCGAAACTTGACACCATTCAGGACAAAGCAGCCCTCTTGGGTTGGCACCGCATCTATAAATGTCCACTCCCTCCACCACCAATGCTCAATGTACCAACTACAAGATGTGCTGCAGAAATTTCCCAAAGAACTTTCGACAGCACCTTCCAAACCCATGACCACTTCGATTTCAAGGAACAAAAGTACTAGGTAAGTGGGAACACCACCACCTGCAAATTCCCCGCCAAGTCACTCACCATCCTGACTTGGAAATATATCACCACTCCTTCAGTCAAAATCCTGGAATTTCCTTCTTAATGAAATGTGGGTCTGCCTGCAATACATGGACTGCGTTGGATCAAGAATGCAACTCACCACCAACTTCTTAAGGAGAGCAAGGGATGGGCAACAAATGCTGGCTCAGCCATCGACGCCCACATCCCATGAGTGAATAAAAAAAATGTGCTGAATATAGTAAAGAGATCTGTATTCAACTGTTGTAAACAAAAGATATATATTTTGTTCACGCAGAACCAAAAGCCTACCTCGGAGGAGATCATGATGATTGCCGATCAGCTGCAGATGGAGAAGGAGGTGATCCGAGTCTGGTTCTGTAACAGACGCCAGAAGGAGAAGCGGATTAATCCACCCAGCAGTAACAGCGGCACTACCACTTCTACCAAAACAATTTTTCACAACCCCACCTCCATGGTAGGAGAACATACGTAGAATTTAAGTAAATTCTTCGCAAACTACCTGTTGTATTTCTACTCCTATTTACAATACGTAACTGGCGGAACGTTTTCTGCAACTTGGCTGTAAGTAACTTGTACAGATAAGCTGTGATGAGCAGAAAGTGGAATTTTGGACTGTTTTAAAAAAAAACTTTGTTAATCAAGGTACTTAATACAGCTGATATAGCTAATCTAGATTAGTTAGAAGTATCAAGAGAAGAAAATACAGAACAAAATTTGTGAACAGAGAATTGAGTTTCCACAGAGATTTCACAACATACTTTCATGCTGTAAGGACATGATTGAATTTTGTTTAAATGGTTTCATTTCATAGACAGTTTTAGATCACACTGTCCAATATGTTGACCACCAGCCACATTTGGTTAATTGCGAATCAAGATGTAGTATTTCCATGTAGTAAATAAAAATGGCAATAGACACCGTTACTGGTCAAATGATTTCAATGCTCATAACATTGTATGTGTACTTTTGTGTATTTAAGAACCAATAAGACAAATATAAGTGTGAGTTTTTGTTTGATTGTGGTTAGCGCTGTACTTCCTGGGTTCTTGAATAATGATAGATGAGTAAATATACGCATGAAATACATTTCCTTTTTTGTATTCATTCTCAGGATGTGAGCGTTGGTAGTAAATATAGCATTTACTGCTCATCCCTTATTGCCCTGAGGGATAGTGATGGTTCCTCTGTAATGTATTTGTATATGAGATTCTTCCAACTAAACTTAGTACAGATGAATGAAACAGTGTTTCCTTGACCACTCCTGTGGCTAGTCAGAAATTTCTATTGGACAACATAACACCATTTAACAATTGTTTTCTCTGTATGTAGTTTGTAAATACTGTGCAATTGTCATTGAATTTAGGGTGTCTTACGCAATTGCAGCTGTTAGATTCTGAGTTAGTAGCTTAATGTCTTAGCTGGTAACTTGTTCCAGTTCAGACTTGTCATGTGTCGTGTCAGGTGTCGTGTTGAATTCTGAATATCCTGTGACATGCAAACAAAAAGCTTGTGATTGAGCTATTGAATCCTCTCTTACGTTCACCAGAATGTTCAAGTGTGCAGTTTAACTAAGTTACTTGCTGTAGTGGCTGTTACTGTAATGAGTCAAATTGAGCTATTATGCTTTAAGTGCCCAAGAGAAACATGTGTTTTGTGTATGCGGTCAAGAGAGTGGTATGTGGGGATGCAGGAAGGCTGGAGATAGAGAATGAGAAAGTAGGATCATTGGTATCTTCCAAAATTGCTTTTTGGGAAATCTATCAATGAAATGATAACCAAGAACTAGACTGGAAATGACAATTTCCGGTTAGTTATGAAGGAATTTCAAAAGAAGCTGCAGGATATTCATGACAAGCATGAGCAAAGAACGTAAAGGTGGTGAGTTAGATTAACACCTGGGAAAAATATATGATTACTTTCTTCTTCCCTCCAAATATTGTACACATTTATGTACCTAGTTCTGGTATATTTTGGTTTTACATTTAGCACTGTCACAGTTTTCCTAATGAGGCACAGAAGACAGAACTTTATAGGGTCAAATCAACTTTCAAATATATCTTTGATCAAGAAATATGACATTCTGTATCAACGCAGAAGGATGTCCGGTGCTGACCTATTCCATTCTTATGCAATTGTCACTTTGAAACAATTGGAATAGTAATTCTTATAGTGTCATCTATGGTTCTCCGATCCTTCCTTCCTCAGTAGAATGGATGTTTAACCTTGCAATTTTCAGATAAGAAAGAAGTTTTGTTTTTACCCAATCCTACATGTTTCCCTTGACCTAACTAACAGATCAAACTAAAAGTTTGTGTTTGCCATTTTAGCACAATAAAGGCCTTCACAGAGACTTTTGCAGGTATGACTAAGTGAAGTTCCCCCCTTAACATAGATTTATTGCTAGTAAAATAGTAATAATCTCTTCCATTTCATACATAAATGAAAAACTGTAATATATAAAGTATAGTGTGTTTTTTATCTGTGAAGCACTAAATGATTATAAGTAGTTGAGGCCCCAGCAGTGATCCTTATGACACACTAATGGTTTCAGCCTACCAACGTGCCACATTTATCATTACTGTCTTCTTCCTATTCATTTACTAACGTTAATGTATCACCTCCAATGCCAGAATCCCTCGTCCTGTATATTATTCTTTTGTGTGGAACCTTATCAAATACCTTTTTGAAATCCAAGTACAATGGTCTACTAGTTCCTCTTTATCAGCCTCTGAAACTAATACATTTGTTACTGTTACTGTGAAACCAATGTTGACTTGTTTTAATTATCCTTTGTTTTTCTAAGTGCATAGTTAATTCTTATTTAATAACGGATAATAATTGATACTACGGAACATGAGCATGCTGATCAATCAATCATTATTATTAATGACAATTGACAGTTAACTCCCAGGCTTTCTTTAACTTTTAAACCAAACAGGTTGACTCTAATTGGCATTGCCCTGAGAAATGGACCAGAAAATCGCTGTCATCCGTTTTGTTGAGTTAAAACAAGTACAGTGCGTACATGTTTGTTATGTCGGCAAAAATGAGGTCCACTTGCCAACCAGTTAGCGTTGTTCTTTCATGCAGTATAAGTGTTAGTTTTCCCTTTAATAGATATTGCAAATTGTTCTGATGAGCCCAGGATGGAAAGCTTTGGATAAATGTGCCTTTTCTCGGCATTATTAACAATAAAATACAGTACCTCTGCATTTACTGATATCAGGCTAACCTGCCTGTAGTACCTTGTTTTCTCCCTATATTTATTCTTGAATAGCATTGCTGCATGTACTAATTTATAGTGTACTGGGACAGTTGCTGAGCATAGATTTTTTTTGTGAAATCATAACTAGCACGATCACTATGTGAGCAGCTGTCTCTTTTAGAACCCAAGAATGGAAAGGTCAGTGGATCACGGAGATTGGTTGGATTTCACTCCATTGGAGTTTTCTCTTTTTCTCTGCTGATATTGAGTGCCTTAATATGCTTTACTCTTATCAGCTGCTAGGGTACCCCGTATGTCTGGTATGCAACTTGCATCTTCTACTGTGAAGCCAGACACAGAATATTTGTTCCAAGTTTCAGCTATTCCCTCATTCCCCATGATAATTTCTCCTGTTTCTGCTCTCAAAAGACCAAAATTTAGTTCAGTTACTCTTATTTTTAATATACTTGCAAAAGATCTTAAATCTATTTTCATATTCTTGCTTAGTTAACTCTCTATTTATCTCTTTCTGTCAACTTTGTGATGACCCTTTACTGATGCTAAAGCACATTTAATTCTCATACTTGCTACCATTCTTTGTGATGTTATAAATCTTCTGCACCCTCAGCAACATCTTCACCACCTCTCTATTGTGTAGCATCCAGAACTTTACATGGTACTTCAGCTGAGGCTTAAGAAGCGTCTTGTAGAAGTTCACCATTATCTCCTTGCTCTTGTGCTCTATGCACCGTTAACAAAATACTTTATGCGTTACTAATTGCTGTCTCCACCTGTCCTGTCACCTTCGGTGATCTTTGCAGATATGCACCAATGCCCTTCTGCACCTACATCCCTTAATATTATAACTCCTACATCATATTTTGTCAAGGGAAGTGATGGTGTGTTGCTGTTGCTGTTTGATTAGTAATTCAGAGATGTGAAATATTCTGGGGGTCCGGGTTTGAATCCCACCCCAGTAGATGAATTAAAATTAATGATCACCATGAAACCTTTGTGAATTATTATAAAAAGAAAACTGTTTCACCAATATCCTTGAAGGAAGGATAAATTGCCCTCCTTGTCAGGCCTGCATGTGGTTTCAGGCCCACAGCAAAGTGTTTGACTCTTAATTGCCCTCTGAAATGACCTAGCAAGCCACTCGGTTGTATCTGTCACTAAAATGTCTCAAAAAGGAGTGAAACTGATTCAACCATCTGACATTGACTATGGCAATGAAAACGACCAGGGCAAACTCAACCCTGTTGACCCTGCAAAGTCCTCATTAAATATATGTAAGGGCTACTGCTCGTGTCCCACTGGCAGAATAGACCCAGCAGAGGTGGGGGCACAATTCTTTCAGCTCTGATGAAAAATTGTCTAGACCCTAAACTTTAGCTTGCTCTCTTTCTCTTTGTGGATGCTGTCTGTCTTGCTGTGACCTCCAGCATTTGTTGTTTTCAGCATCTGCAGTAATTTGTTCCTACAGTTCTTGGGGTTGTTGCCCTGAGAGCCCTCAACTTTGACTTTGAAGCCCATGAAAGCTTTGTTGCCTCAGGTCAGACGTAGGAAACCTAGGCAAGGAAGCCTTCTGCTAGTTGCTCTATGTTGTGCTGCCACTGTCTCCCCACCCATCCCAACCCCCCCCCAACCCCAGTTGATACGTCATTACTGTTCCATGTTGAACAGCACTTGGAAGCACTGACAGTGGTATGGATACAGTATATAGTCTGTGCGGGGAACTTCATTGTCCATCACATGGGTGGCTCAGCAGCACCACTACTGATCATGCTGGTTAAGTCATAAGGACCTTGCTGCTAGCGTGGGTCTATGGCAAGTGGTGAGGGAATCAACAAGAGTGCAAAACATACTTGACCTTATCCTCACTAACCTGCCTGCTGCATCCATGACCTTTGTTAAGAGTCAACACTGCACAGACCTTGTGAAGAAGTTCCATCTGAAAACACCCTACATTGTGTTGTACCCTATCACTATTCTAAACAGGATAAATGATAAGATAGGTGTTAATGATAGGTTTGATTTGGAGAAAATAGGCTAGCTGTGTTGAGAGCAGAGCTAGCAAAGGTAGCGGTTGTGAGGACAGGGGCTGTAACCAAAATGGAAAGTAGTTTTCATGCTCTGACGTTGATGAACTCAATGTTGATGACCGTAAAGTACCTAAGTGATAAATGAGGTGCTGTTCATCAAGATTGCATTGAGCTTCACTGGACCACTGCAGCATGACTAAGACGGCAAATGCTAGCATGAGAGTAAGATACTGTATTGAAATAGCAAGCACCTGGTAGGTCGGGGTCATTGTTATGGCAGAGTTATGGCTATGGCTATGGCTATTGTTATGTTATTGTTATGGCTATGCAAAGTGGTCTCCTAGTCTGCATGGTCTCCCCAGTGTAAAGATAACTGCATTCTGAGCAACAAATACTGTAGACTAGGTTAAGAGAAGCACAAGTAATTTGCTGCATTATATGAAAGATGTGTTCGGGACCTTGGACAGTGAGGAGGGAAGAAATCAAAGAGCAAGTGTTGTACCTTCTGCGATTGCATGCAAAGGTGCCATGGGGAGTGGTCCAGAAGTGATAGGAGTGATGGGAGGGGTGGACCAGGTTTTCCAGATGGAATGGTCCTTGTGGAATGCTGACAATGGAGGGGAGGGAAAGATACAGACTCATCATCTTTCTAATTTGATTTGTCTGATCGAAATGAAAATTAAAGTTTGCCAGAACTAGTACTTTGGTTTTATATTAAGTCCCGACATTATTTTTAAATTTGATACTCTGTCCGATGTTATAATTGCTGTTAGCGGGTCTATGAACTACTCCCACCAGCTTCTTCTGACCCTTGCTGCTCCTCTCCAACCATACTGATTCTCCTCCTGATTTTCTGAGCCATAGTTCTTTCTCCTTAATGTTGTTATGCCATTCCTTCTTATCAGGGCTACCCTCCACCTTTTACAGTATGCAGTCTCTTTGAAACAGTATGTACTCTGGAATATTCACCAACCTTGGTCACTATAATGCTGCCTCAGAGATAGTAAGAACTGCAGATACTGGAGTTAGAGATAACACACTGAAGCTGGTGGAACACAGCAGGCCAGGCAGCATCTGTAGAAGAGTCCCGACACAAACGTCAGCTTTCCTGCTCCTCTGATGCCGCATGGCCTGCTGTGTTCCTTCAGCTCCGCACTGTGTTATCACTATAATGCTAATTGCATTTAAATAATTTCACTCCATTTGTGTCACTGGCTCATGTGGCTTCTTATGGATATACCACACATTCAGATAAAATGAATTCATTCTTTATTTTACTATTGTTCCCTGCTTTGATCATATTTTCGAAGCACTGTGATTGTTAAATTCTCTGTTTTTTTTCCTGCCCAACTTAGCTTATCTTTACCCAAATCTGTATACTTCCCTGTTGCCTTACATTTTATCTTTAGATTCCTAAATCTCCCTTCATCTGAACCCTCCTCACCTTCTGTTTAAAGCCATTTTCCTTACTCTGACCATTATTGCTGATGTGCATTTATGTTTGTACTTTCTGGCCCTTCTTGTCACCTTTTTATCTCGCTATCCTGCACTATTGCCTTGTTGTTTCTGTTTACCTTTCAAAATCTTTCCTGGCATGAACCCTCTGCCCTACTTCTTAGTTTAAATCTCTGACACTAGTCTCAGACAAGGAAACTAGTCTCAGTATAGTACTAGTGAAGACCAAATACAACCAGAGCAAGAAGGTACATCAGCACCTTGATGAAGAAAATTGTCATCCTCCTTCAATGTTTCGAGATGATTAGGAACAATAAATCCTGAGTTCGGGACACAGTTACTGGTCATCCATATATTGTACCTCACATATTTTGAAGGAGAGATTCTTGAATTTGCTTAGTATTTCCTATGCCTTGGCAGCAGTCTGTCTCATATGGCCACAATTGACAAGGTGATCCAAAAGCAGAGCAGCTGCTCCTGCCTCCTCCTATCAATCGCAGTAAGTGTTTGAAAATAAATTAAAAGCCCTAGTGTACAGATCAGTTGATGTCACCACATTCCCTGTACTTCTGACTAAGTCAGACCTGCGATGTTTATGAAAGACACGTGAGAGCACTAGAGAAATTTCATCAGTACAGCCGCCATCATATCCTTCATTCTCAATGGGTGAACTTTTGAACAAATGCAGCTATCCTTCCTGATGCTAGCTGTACTAGTACTCAGGCAAAGCTCATGCAAAATCAACTTTGATGGATTGAACAGTGTCCGGAATACTGAAAAGTGTCTCTCCTGTTAAGACCTCTTTACTTAACTCTCAATGATCAGTATTCCAGGAGAAAAAAAAGGTTTCAGAGACACTCCAAGGCTCTACTTGAATTGCAGCAGTATTGGCGTTAATGACTAATGACAACTCGACCATCAAGATGCATCATGCTTAATGGACATGCATAGCATCTTAAAGCTGAGAGAGAGCAGCAACAGAGAAGATAATCATATGATGCTCTGTAGACCTCACTAACTCATGGGAGATGCTGCCCTTGTGCCCAAAAATGTGTAGGTTCAGAATCAGTTTCGTAAGGACTACAGCACAAACTGGTTAAATGTATTTATTCTCAAGTTGAAGGACCAGTGATGATGAAGGGACTGAAGGGGAGAGAAACAGTTGAGCTGGACAAAGTTTTAAAAATGGTGTAATGAAAAGTGGAAAGTTCAGCAAAATAAATGGATTTGCCCTTAAACATGTCGTAAGCAAAATATGTTTGCTTGACATGTTTTCAATAATGTGATATGCAGGCCAATTAAAAGATATTCAATTAAAGCAATTCCATGTTGCAAAAATCCTCTAAGGTCAAGTAGATTGAAATAACCATTCAGGTGTTTTTGATATTTCATGTTTATTCAAGGAAGCTAATGAGCAACAATAGTGTAAGAATGCATCTATCAATATATGAAAATACCATGCTTACGTTAGTACTTTTTTAAATAATGCTTCTGATACAGTTAGTTTTGGAAATCTGGAATTTAAACAATGTTGGAAGCATACAGCATTTTTCAGCATTTGTAGAGGAAGAGAAGCAGTTAACATTTCATCAAAACTGGGAGAAGTTGGATATATGGTTGATTTAAAACAAGTGAAAATGGGGAGAGTAGGAAAAACAACAATGGGAAGATCTGTGATAAGGCGGATGTTGGGAGAGATCAAATGACAAAAGGCTTGATGAACTAACGCCAAAGGGAGTGGTATTTGAAAATGTAAAAATAACAAAAGATGTGTCTAAAGAAGGTACGAATGGCAAACTGATGCTGTCTGAAAGCAAAAACATGAGAAAAATAAAGCTGTAATGCCAAACATTCCTGTACACAAATACAGAGTTAAAAAGGGATTGTGTCTAGTACAAAAGGAAAAGTAAAGGAATATGTAGTGTAAAAAAAATCCTTCAGGTGTCCTTGAGGTATAAGGTTTTAACCTGACACCGCAGTTATTTAATTGATGTCTTATATCATCAACATTAGAGAACATTTCTGTTGCCCCTTTATTTCTCAGCGTTCTGATGTTTCTTTTTCATCCTTTCTGTCAGCGGGTACTTTTCCATCCTGAGAAGCCAAGAGAACACTTTCTATAGCAATTTCTGTCACACCTAACCTGATGATAAGACAGGTTCTAATTCAGCAGTCAAAAATGCATCTCCCTGCTTTGTCAAAAGCTATTCCTTAAAACACAAGCTGGTTCATGTATTTTGATGTCTGAATTCATTATTTCAAACTTGGTCATTGCAAGTGACTTTTTTTTCATCTCCAACATGTGAAACTTATCATGCAGGTGTATCAAGGCAGGAGATGAGAGCCTTTTCACAACTAACTGGATGGACTAGTTTTATTATCCTTTGATAAAATTTTGATTATAGTTTAGATGATTTAGTATATTCGTGTAGGTTTCATGACGCTTGGCTACTCTGTGTGGTCAAGTAACTGCAGTGGCCATTTTAAGGCAGGGTATTACTCCTCTGTTAAAATTGTGAAAATACCAGGTGTTAAAATCAGATAATGAAATTCAAAATCAGTGGTCCACATTTTTATATCATGGGTGATGTTCAGGTCTGTTTCGACTGGAAGAGGTATTTAAGGTCTGAGGTGGTCAGAACAGAGGAGGTGAAAGGACATGTGCTGCATTTACAGCACTTGTATAGAAAGAGGCAATGAAAGGACAGTAGGTGGAATTTGAGCAAAGTACTGCAGAAGAAGCAGTTCCATTGGAATGCTGAAGGAGCAGCGAAGAAGGTGCCATCTAGTTAGATGTGAGAGAAATGGCAGAGGCTCGCCTATTGAATGTTCAAACTGTTGCATTGGAAAGTGAAGACCAGAGGAACTAGGGCAGAAGTGCAACACATGGGATGGCTCTGGTCAGGGGTTTTATCAACTATACTGGGGAGAAATCCTCAGCTGAGGAAAAAGGAAAACACAGCAAACGTGCTGATACCAAACTAACAGCAATGAACTTGACTCTTAACTGCCCTGTTAAATAGTAGCCAACTATTTCCTTAATAATTGATTCCAGTATTTTCCCCATCACAGATGTTAGGTTAACCCATAAGAGTTTCCTACTTTCTAATTCTTTCCATTCTTGAATAACAGTGTTACATTTGTGTTTTGCTCAAGCCACTGGGACCTTCCCAGGTTCTAGGGATTTTTGGAAAATTACCATCAATACATCCATAATTTCTGCAGGTTTCTTTTAAGCCCCTAGGACATCATTAAACCATCAGGTCCAAGGGGTTTGTCAACTTTTAATCCCATTACTTCCCCAAACACTTTCTTTTGTGATACCGATTGTTTTAAGCTCACTGTATGATTTATTACTGTTGTTACAATTCTTTTTGTGTCTTCTACCATAAAGACAGACACACAAATCCTGTTTTTCATTTGAAGGTTCTGTGTACACAGAGGTATGAGGAAACCACAAACCTGACTTTTAAAATTGGTTGCCTGTACTTCCCATTTTCAGTACAAGGGGATAGGCTGGAGTGGGACTCTAGCCAGATGACCCAGAGAAAGCTCCAAGGCTATCAGCTTTCAAGGTGAGCTGCCTTGGGGTTCCAGCACTGTGACCAAAACTTAATATAAAATATTCCTCTAGACCTCAAATACCCCTTACTCCCATTCACTCATAAGCACACCCAATGCCTGTCAATGCTAATGTATGTACCAATCACCCATGGTCACTCATACTCCCATGCCTCTATGTATCTCACTTGGCCCCTGCTACCCTTTTGTGACCCTATGTACCTCAGCCCATCTCCCATGGACTTCATACACCCTTTCCAACTTAGTGACTACATCTACCTGCTATCCATTCATTTCCTATCACTTGCCATGCCAACCCTCACTAGTATCCAGAAGGACACATGCACACAGAACAAATATAGTTGTTAGTTTTACATTTTTCTACATTGCAGACTGTACTTTTGTAAAAAGCACTGACTTTGATAAAAGCACATTTGACAGGTGTTGATACTTTTCAACAAGTTGATTCTTCTTGACAATTTGGATAGTTCCAAGGAGGTTTATGCACCTATACACACAGTCCTCTCCACAGTTAACATCCTCAAGGGCAATGACTCTCTACCCCAAGCTACGCGCAGACCATATATACAAAGGTGTCTGAGCTCTCCAAAAGAGATGTCCTGGTTATCCAAACAAAATACATTATTTACAGACCAGCTCTTACCTGGTCCAATTTCTACACTCTGGGTTCTAGACAAAAAGGGCTCCAAAGTCCAATTTGAGTGCAGGCGGCTGATAAATTTCCAACTACCTTCGTGAATAGTGTGTGGGTGAGCTGTGGCCAGCCTGACAAAATGGGAAATACCTGTATCAGGGACAGGACTTCAGATTTCAGAATATCTTCAAGCATTTTTGCCACAATCAAGAAGATCTCTGTTGTGAAGAAAATCTAGGCAAAAATACTTCTTCAAAGTTGCTGCCATTTTCTTGTTTCCATAATTAATTCTTCAATCCCCTCCTATAAGAGATTAACAGTTATTTTCTGTTTCCCTTTATATACGTTTAGAAAATTTGCTACCTGCTTCCATATTCCTTGTTAGTTTATTCTCATGTTCTAATTTTCCCCCTTTGTTTTTTAATTATGCTTCGGTCATTTCTGAAATATTCCTAGCCTTCAAGGCTGCTACTAATCTTATATGCATTTTCTTTTAATTTGATACTGTCCTTTATGTCCTTAAGTCGCTGAAAATGGTGTGTCCTTCTCAATTTTTTTCTCTCTGAGTCAAATACATCAGCCTTGAGATAATGAAATATCTCCTTAAGTGTCTGTCACTGTTTATCTGCTATCTCATCTTTTAACATAACATCCTAGTCCACTGTTGTCAATTGTATGTTTACACCTTTGTAGTTGCCTTTAAGAAACTAATTTCTTGCCCTCAAACTGCATGTGAAATTCTTTTATGTTATGATCACTCTTACCTAGAGGATTCTTTATGATGAGATTATTGATCCGTCCTGTTTTGTAATGCTTTACCACATTTAAAATTAGCTGTTCTCTGGTTGTTCCAGAAAATATTCTTCTAAGAAAATACCCTAAATTCAATCTATGAACTCAACCTCAAGGCCACATTTACAAGCTGGATTTGTCTAATTAGATGAAGAATAAAATTGCCCATGATTAGACATGAACGTAGGAGGTATGATCAGTACCAGTTACAAATGACACGACACGGTGGTGGTGTGGTAAGTAACGAGGAGGAAAGCCTTAGACTACAGGACAATATGGATAGCGGATCAAATGGGCAGAATAGTGACAAATGGAATTTAAACTTGAAAAGTATGAAGTGAAGCATTTGGGAGGACTAACAAGGCAAGAAAATGCACAATGATAGGACCTGAAGAAGTACAGATTATCTCAGTAATTTATACTGTTGGAAGTACAGCAGATCAGAGTGACATTGGTGTGCATGTCTGCAGATCCTTAAAGACAGCAGAAAAAGTTGTCAAGAAAGCATATGGGATATATGGCTTCAATAGCCAAGGCATTGAATACAAGAACACAGGTTGTGATGAAGCCACGTAAACATTATTTAGGTCACACTGTTTTCAGTTCTGGCCAGTTCACTTTAGGAAAGATGTGATTGTACCAGAGAAGGTGCAGAAGAGATTTACCAGGATGTTGTCTGATCTGGAGAATTTGAATTATAAAGAGAGCTGAAATGGGCTGTTGTTGTTTTCCTTTGAGCAGAGGAGACTAAAGGGGACCTAACTGAAGTGTACAAAATCATGAGGGGCATAGATAGGAAGTAAGATTTTTTAAAATCAGTAGGAACAAGCTATTTAATAGTCCGAGCAATCATAATGAGGGAGTGCAATACAAAGCTAATCTCTACTGTAATTGTCTAAATTAAAAAACTAATTTCTGAGAAGTCACTGCCCTGACTCTTTGGCTTTGGATGTTGCACCATTTCAAGGACAAGACAGAAATTATTAGTCTCAGAGAAAGGGAATCAAGGTAGATATTGATTCTGATTGAACTGAATAGCAAAGCAGGAATGAGAAGGTTTGTTCCTGTTCATAATAAATTATGAAATATTAATTGTAGGTGGTACAGTTACATTTGTTTTCAAAAAGTGATTATATTAATTTAGCCAGGTTATCTAATTAGCATTTGTAGACTTATCCAATGCCAATTCATTCAAGGCGCAAGAACATTGTGCACTGCCCAAATTACAATAGATTACCAAAAAAAGCATCTCAATCCAGATGTCGAAACGAGACTTCGGTCTCCTAGCTTTATTCTCCTAGTCCAACTCTTGGCATTTCAAACAAAAGTACATTAACCTACATTATTTTAAAACTGTTACAAATGTTATCAGTTATGGGTGGATTATGTTGACAATGTCCAGAAACTTTTAAACCACCCAAGTCAAAAAGATATTCAACTACCTACGAAAACTATCCATTAGTGTAACTTCAAGCCAAAACTCGAGCACTAATTTGATAAAGTAAAATAGTCTGCAAAATTTTCTAGATTTTAATGTAATAATATTCCCATTAGGAAGCCAGCTTTCCAGGAGTAACCCTACTGTAAGGAACAGGGAACAACTTTAAACTAGCCTGGTAGCTTAAAATGCTATAATTCTGCTATAGACAGCGAAATATCTTCTGCATAGCTGCCGTTTCAAGAACCAAGGGTCATAAGGCTTTTTAAAACTGTGCTGAACATGTGACTCTCCTTGTTGGTGACCTCAGGTAGCTAACAGTTAAAGGTTACGTAACTTCATTTCCAGCTATGTATTATTAGTAATACAACTATGAAAACAGTCAGATTTTCTTTGAACTAAAGACGACTTCGTCTTCTCCTTATCTTTAATGGGCTGAAAATTAATTTCATAATGCTTCTACTGTAATGACTTACAGTACAGACCACTGACAGTTGATGTTGAAGGTACATTAAATTGAACTCCAAATAGCTTGAGAGATAGTAGGAACTGCCGATACTGGAGAATCTGAGATAACAAGGTGTAGAGCTGGATGAACACAGCAGGCCAAGCAACATCAGAAGAGCAGGAAAGCTGACGTTTCGGGTCTAGACCCTTCTTCAGAAAATTTTCTGAAGAAGCTTTCCACTTATCAGGGAGGCAATGGCCTAGTGGTATTATCATTGGACTGTCAGCTTTCCTGCTTCTGTGATGCTGCTTGGCCTGCTGTGTTCGTCCAGCTCGACACCTTGTTATTCCAAATAGCTTAATCATTCAAAGGCAGAACTGAACAGAAAATGGGCAACACTGCTGTCTCACAGCACCAGGGACCTGGGTTCAATTCCACCCTCAGATGACTGTCTGCGTGGTGTTTGCACATACTCCCCATGTCTGCATGAGTTTCCTCCGATAGTCCAAAGATGTACAAGGTAGGTGGATTGCTAAATTGCCCCATAGTGTCCAGGGATGTATGGGTTAGGAGGGGTATGGGTCTAGGGTGGAATGCTCTTCAGAGGGTTAGTGTGGACTTGTTGGGCTGAATAGCCTGTTTCCACACTGTAGGGATTCTCCTTAGAGGGCATATAACCAGGTGGCATAGATTCATGGTAAGAGAGGTTTAGAGGGAATCTAAGAAGAAAAATATCCACACAGAGGGTGGTGGGCTTAGGGAACTCGCTGCCTAGAAAGGTGTTCGAGGTGGGAACCCTCACAACATTTAAAAAGTATTTAGATGAATACTTGAAATGCCATAACATTGAAGGCCACAGGCCTAGTGCAGGAAAATGGGATTTCAGTGGATGACCAGCATTGACATAGTGGGCTATATGGTCTCCTTGCATGCTGTAACAAAATTATAACTCTGTGACTCTATCACAATTGCTTTCTTACATATTCCAAGATTAGTTTCTTTGCACTTTCTTATCTCCACCTTAGCCAATTCCAAATTTTGACCCTCCAAGCCAAGTTTATTTCTCACGACTGTACTAATCTGGTCTTGTCCTTTATTAACATAGTTACCCCACCTTCTCTTCTGTTCTTCCTATCCATCTCAAATGTCAGACATCTTTGAGTGTCCTTGGTATCCATGTTATCCATGGTAAAATCCATGTTTAGGCCATTGAGCTGTAGACTCCTGGGGTGACTATGAGGTGCTGCTCCTCCCATTTGCGGGTGGCGTCATTGTGACACTGGAGGAGCAGCACCTTTCCGTCCCAGGAGCCTACAGCCCAGTGGCCTAAACATGGATTTTACCAGTTTTAAAATCTCCCCACCCTGGACTTCATCCAACGACCGACCCTCCCTCTCATCCTTGCCTCCTTGACCTGACACAACCTGTCCATCTTCTCTCCCACCCCACTGACCAATCTCCACCACTCCCTACCTGCACTCACCTATCACCATCTCACCTATCTTCCCCAGTCATACCCCTCCTATTTATTTGAGTTCCCTTCCCCCTCCCTATTTCTGAAGAAGTGTTCCTACTCGAAACGTTAGCTTTCCTGCTCCTCTGATGCCACCTGGCAGTCCAGCTCCACATTGTGTTATCCTTGTTTACCTACTCCTTTCATATCTCTCTCTGGGCTTTGTCTCCTCCTAACTGCTACCCCTCGCCCCCACTCTTTTTTACCCACTCCACACCTGGTCCTATCATTAAAAGTGTTGCTTTTAGCAAATTCAGCCATTCTCTCGCACTCCTAGGCCCATTGTATGAGTTGCATTCAACACAGCTCACCCATTTTCTCACTCTTAGCTCTTACTATCGCGTATTCAGCTTTTCTTCTTCAGCTCCAGTATAAGTATCACTTTTTCCTTCTAACTAATAGTTCTGATGAAGTGTCACTGGACTTGAAACATTAACTCTAGTTTCTTCCCATAGATTCTGCCAAACCTGCTGGGTTTGGCCAGTAATTTCAACTTTTGTTGAAAAAAATGCTTGGGCTCGTGTGGCACAATGATAGTGTCCCTACCTTTGGGTCTGAGTTCATGTCCCACCTATTCCAAGATAACAACATCTCTGAGCAGATTGATTTGATAATATTAAGAACTGAATTCTAGCAGTCTTTTCTGGTATAGCAGTCGTGCCCCTTCCTCTGGACCAGAGAGCCTGAATTCAAGTCCCACCTGTTCCAGAGCTGTGTCATAACATGTCATATGTCAGAACAGATTGAATAAACTAAAAAGCTGTGTTCTGCCTGTAGATAGTGTGCATATGGTGTCCGCCACTATCTTCAAACCCATTAGAGACAGGTGGTCACCACAGAGGCTGGAGTGCATTTATTTCCCGCATCGAAACAATTTTAGTTTATTCCCTCCCTCATTTCTCTCATCTTTTGCTTATTGTTGGGGCATTGTTTCTAGTTTGTTGTTTGTTGATGGGGTAATTGGATACCTTTGTGTGGTGGGTTTTACAAATGTAAAAAGAACTGGGTTTTATCCTGGGCCTAGCTGAGGTAACCATCAACAGCTCCAGACAGTGGGCCATGGAGGTGGGTCATAGTTCCAGCTGCCTGCCTGTCTCCTGTGACTCCATTTGTGCCTGGATGTCCTTGGAGAGAGAGCATGTGGTGCCCTCCAGTGTACTCAAAGCCTTTAGCAGGAGGTGGGCACCACAGATTGCACTACATTGTCTCCCCCTCCAACTCTATTTTGATTTAGGTCCTCCTTTTCCTGTCACTTTTTCATATTTTTTCTAGTTGTGCTGCCTTTGACAAGCAGTGCTTGTAATTTGTTAATTAGTTAGTTGGGTTTTTTTTTAAATACAAACTGGGTTCATGGGGAACAACAGGTATTGTGGTACAGTAGTAGTTTCCCTACCTCTGGGTTCACTTCCCACCTGTCCTGTAAGGTATCTGAACGAGCAGCTTTCATATATTTGAAAAAAAGAGTTGGATTGACCTCCAGTGAAAAGTTGGCATCTGGACTGGGAAAGGGTTGATAAGGGAAAAGTGGAACTGGTGTATGTGCTAAACAAGAGATTTACAATAAAAGCTTTATAAAAATCTGGAATTGTTTTGCTACCTAATTCAGTATCTAAATATTTGTCTGTTAAGTATCTCCCTTTTCCAGAAGAAACAATAATAAAATGATGTACTTTAAATAAAAAGTTTAATTTTTGTCACGCTTCTTAACTGACCTACACATTGCTACAGGATTGTGAAATTCTGGATTAAGCATGCAAAATTAATTTATTTCCTTGCGTTTTGCTTTTAAAAAGGAAATTGCAAATGAAATGGTTTTGCATGAATATGGGTAAATTATTATTAGTTAGGATTTTATAGTATACTTGCTTATGCCCTACAGGGTAATGTTTCAGAATGTTGCTAAGTGACTGGATTACGTGTTTTTATTAATAGGTGGCCAGCACTAGTAACCTTGTGACGAGTAGTACACCGACTACTCTGGCTGTAAATGCAATGCAGATGCCTGCATCCAGTGCTGGTGTGACCAACTTCAGCATTTCAGGTAAGAATTTGTCGCTAATTAATACATTATGTGGTGCAGTTTGCAAAGACATTATATAACGGTCAATAATTTTAAAAGCATTTTATACAAAGACAGTTAAAAGTTT
>JAHRHZ010000032.1:81333-121098 GCA_024137785.1 Ginglymostoma cirratum
TCTATCCGCCTCCCCCTCTCTCCCTATTTATTTCAGAACCCTCTTCCCCTCCCCCATTTCTGATGAAGGGTTTAGGCCCGAAACGTCGAGTTTTCCTGCTCCTATGATGCTGCTTGACCTGCTGTGTTCATCCAGCCCCATGCCTGTCCTCGTGTGAGTTGTGGTGATCCTCGGGTTAAACCACCAACAGTCGTCTCTGTCTAATGACAGAGCATCCATGTGATCAGGTAAGATTATGATGACTTTACCATTTTGCCTTACAATACAGATTAAGTTGACTTGACATAATTACTTGAAAATAAACCAGTTACCAGCTCTAGCAGTGATGGAGACTTGCCACTTCATAATTATGTGAGTGATGTCATTTTTCATTTGTAACCCTTTTTATCCCTTATCTCTTGTAGTCTGAAATAATGATATCGCGATGGTGCAGATCTGCTTCCATTCATGCTGCTTCACCAGTGGCATCTGCAACCAAGTCTAATGACATTTTAACCAATGTCAATAATTCAGATTGTTAAAGCATCTTTTGCTGAATATCATGATTCAGTACTAAGTAAGCATTTCACCTGGTCATTAGTTCCTTTGTTTACAGCTACCAAGTGTATTCAGGCACTCTACCCTCCCAAATCCCCCTCTCATTCCTTTAGCTACACTGCTGCCATTGTGCCAGGCTGGACTACTCCTTACACAAACTCATGACTTAACAGCAACTACCCCAACTATCTCATCATGCTTCCTCTTTTTTAGATTTTCCACACCGCAAACCCATTGGTGACTAATTTTTCCCAACACCTTCCCCTCTAACTCACTCCTGTCTGTGCTAACAGTGCCAGTAGTTTACTTCATGTCAAGCTAAACAACAATTATAAGCAGGCTTTTCAACAATAAGACACATCATTCATCCACAGTCTATTTATGTGAGTTTCTAGGGATTGCTAAGTAGCAATCTCAGAAGTGGAAATCTGAGCAACTGGGAATCTGCCTTGTATGTATGACTCAGCTGGTCTCTACCTAGCCAATTATCTGGGATCTATTGTAGCCATCTCTTAAGTTAGCTGATGAAAGTTGATTTATCTTGAGTTGCTATACTGAAGCCAGTTGTCACACTGTCACTAAACATTGCTGGTAGGACCTAACAATTGACAATATTTGACCAAAAATAATACCCACTTTGGTACAGTTATTCTTAATTATGAGGTTAAAGAAATTAGGCACTGTAACATTTTTGATACTCAGGCTTTTCCTCTAGTAGTTATAATAATATGGCACAGAAACCGATCCATTTGGCCCAACTGGCCTTTGCCAGCATCTAGAACTAACAAGCGTTTCTTCATCCTATTTCATCCAAACAGTTCATATCTATACACACATTTTTCCCTCCTGCTTCTCTTATTCTCCTTAACGCATCTGTGCTGTTTGCTCAAAATTGTCGTGTACACCCACATTTGTACCACATTTACAATAAATAAGATTTTCTTGAGTTATCTATTAGGTTTATGAATGACTTGTATCCACCAAAAGAACAAACATCTTCTCTACATCTAATCAGTAAAATTCTTTCATTGTAATAAAGATGTCAATCAGGCAACATCACAGCTTTCTCTTTTCTGGAGAAAAGAGTTATCAGTCTATTCATCCTTTTCTGATTATCTTATTGATGTGAATAGTTCTTGCACTTCCTCCAGTATCTCTGGACCCTTTTTATAATCTAGAGACCAGGACTGAACACCGTATTCCCAAGTTAATTCAACCAAGGTTTCGTGCAAGTTGAACTTAACTTCTGTTTTAGATTCATCCATTGAGAAATGAATGGTTCATTGAAAGTAAGCGTTTATAATAAATGGAATTATACTTAATTATTTCTGTCATCCGTAAGCGTGAAATGTTAAACAATGTACTCTTGTCATTCAGAGAAGGAAGGCACAGTTGTTTCGTTAGGCTTGACAGCACAGTTGCAATTTTGTGTTCATTGTCAGTTCAATCCTTGCTGCCTTTAGTCATGTGTTCCTTTAAACATGCTGTATTCAAATTTGTGTGAAATTGGACGTCACAATAACATTCACTTGTTCTCTGTGTAAAGAGAATGTTTGTTTCCTCACCTCTTTGCTTTGATATTCTGTGAATCATTTTCAAAATGTGTTTATAAAACGTGAAATAAGATGTAGAATTCATATTAAAATTTCAAGCTCTCTTTAACTGCCCAGGTACAACTGCATCAGGGACAGCTCCTACAAACGTGGCATCTGTAATCACCGGCCTGTCTTCTGCAGTTTCTACGTCAGCAGTCACTTCTCCATCTCTAACCCCTTCACCATCAACGTCCATTTCAGTGACTGAGTCATCTAGCAGCAGTGATGCAAATACCACGCAGTCAACCTCAACTGGCTTAGTAAATCCTCTGTGCACAAGCCAAATCACGGTGTCAGCATCTGGACTGCAGACAGGTGCCAATGCGCTGCAAGCAGCAGCTGCACAGGTATCCACTGGTGCTGGTCTTGCCACCAATCCAGGCCTAGCTGCCATGGCTGCTGCTGCAGGACTAGCCAATCCTGCCCTAATGTCAGCCCCTCAATTTGCAGCTGGGTAAGTTTTCACTGCATTCTACCACTAATGGATTATATTTTAAATTTATTTATGAATGTGTATTTTTACTATATAAAGTTTCTTGTTAAATTATCAAATAAAGACTTAATGTGCACACTGAAGGAATTGAATTACTCAAGTACCATGGAAAATTGAGACGTACCCTCACAAATAAGTTTTAAAAGATAAGGTGTTTATATTTTTATGTGAGATGTGAAATAATCTGTCCTCATTTTTTCAGCGTCCATGTACATTTAAATGATTTGCATCATTCTACTTTGAGGGGTAATCACCTCGAGCATTCTCTTGTCAAGATGTTTGCCTATGGACAGTCTCTTGATGTTCTCCATTTGAAAGGTGTAATCATATAGATTTAAGGGGAACATTAGGGCTGATATTTGGACTTGGAATGAGTTAAAGATGGAGAAATAAATAATATCAGACAAAAATTGAAAGGATGGCAGCAAGAAGTTATGTGAATTTGCCTATAGCATGTCTGTTTGTTTGTCACAATGTTTAACTTCCATATTCAACTGAAGCTTGCACACATCTTAGTTTTCTCCCCCAAGTAGTTTCAGGTTTCTCCAATAGTTTCAGTATTCAATGTTTATATGGAAATTCATCAAAAAAAAACTTTACAGAATTCCATTTCGTGCTTTCCTTCATGGTAGGCATTGGCGTATGACTTAAATCCAGGCAACTAGTCAATATTGCTTTAGTCAAAGACCAAGTGACATCATGCCACAGCACTTCCCAGTGACAGGCGCAAATGATGTACTTTGAAGTGTAAAAGCCTGCTGAAAACTTTGTACATAAACGATTTTCGTTCCCTGGTTGAACTTGAAGAGGCAGGAGAAATCCAGGTTCTGCAGACCGAACTTTGAAACAATGGCTACTTGGTGGAGCAGGCTGGATTAGAACTTAAACCGAGTGACTTAGCAAGAGTTGAGGAGGCTCCTAGTTCCTGAGGTGGGCAGGGGAGAAAGCCAGCCTCTGGGTCCCAGCACTGTGATCAGAAATTATGATAAAAGAATATTTATCAGGCCCTCACCGCTCTCGCCCCTTAGTTCCAACCACATCCACATGTACCCCATGCCGATCAATGCCAACTCATGGCAGCTCGAGCCCTCTATCCATCCTCAATGACTCTGCATACTTCCTGTGCAGAGTCCCATGTCCTTCCACCCATTCACCATGACCCCATGTACTCCCAACACCAACTTAGTGCATAGTTCCATGTACCACCCTTTCCTACCATGCCAACTTATCTTCGTATCCATGTACACAGGAGAATAAATAAAAACCTATCACCTAAAGTTCTATATTGCAGATCGCACTCTATCGAGAAGAAGCAGTCTCATTCATAAAAATATACTTCGACAGATTGTGACCCTTCTCGATGCTTTTGGAGAGGTTTACATTTACACTTCCAAGGGGTTTATGCATTTTTTACATACAATTTCTCCATGGAACAATCCCAAAGAACACTTGCTGTTGCTTCTTTCCGCTCAAAAGGATACCTGTCCCTAATCCCAAAGTATTCTTGAACTTCGTCCCCAAGGTCTCCAGGAGCCATAACCACATCATTATTTCAGCTCTTCAAAGGGATATCCACACCATGCAAAGAAAAAGAAATGCACTGAGAATTGCTTTTACTTGTTCCAGACAAGCAGGGACTCCACAATCTGATTAGAGTAGATGCAGCTGATTATTTAAATAGCTAGCTGCCTCTGTGAGTCTCACATGCATACATACCATGCTCCCCTGTCTCTACCCCCTCCAAAAATAAGAAGCACCAATTTTGGGGGCTTGATGTAACAGTTCAGATGGCTCCGCCATGGTGAAAATCTGGGCCCCAGCTTCAAAGCAGGCAACTTGTTGATTGAACAGATGTTATGAGTTCTTCACCGTTTATTGACTCTGGACATTCTGATTGTTATAGGGGTAAAATCATAGAAAAAAGATGCCACTCTTGACAAGTGAGCTACAGGAATAGGTTACAAACCATCTCAGAATGTGAAGTGCACTAGCCGTTAGACTTTTTCTGGGGCACAAGAAGAAATTAAATAGAATGTTAAGAGTGCCCCCCAAAGTAGCTTAATTTAAAATAACAATCTTATGATGGTTAGAACAAAACGTGGAAAATTCATTAATTTCAAAGCTTTTAATTATCCTTTAGATCAACAGTCTATTAAAAATTTCAGATTTACAGCATTTCTTAAAATAAATACTGAGAATTTCATTTTGTTTTATTGCTACAAATTCAACTACCTCTGCACTTTCGGTTATTCTTCCAATTTGACAATGCCTCTATTTTCATCACTCCTACCTGATAATTGTCATATTCTTTCATTGACAGTGATGTCATGTTTTGTTTACATTTGCAAACTTAAAATAAATTTCCAAAGGGCTTCCTTTCTTAAAACTTCGTTTTGGTTCATCATTTCTGATCTTGTAGAATGCTATACTTAAAAAAGAAGAGGTTTCTACTATTGATTTCAAGATGACAGTCCTGAGCATAATTCTGACTTTTCCTCAGTAAAGAGAGTGGTATCAATTGGCAATTAAAACAGAGAACGTTGGAAACACGCCACAGGTCATGCAGCAGTTACTTCAAGAGAAACGTTTAACGTTTCCAGTCTGTAACCTTTCATCAGAACTGAGAAAAGTTAGAAATGCTTGAACAAACAAAAGAGGGAGGGATGGGGTGAAGGATAAAAGACTGGAAAGTGAGGACTTGACAACTCCAATTATGTTTCTCAGAGGACATATGAGAGCATGAAATAGAACATACATGGTTCAGGGCCCTAACAGTGATGATGGGGGATGTGGTGCCATCTACTTTCAGAAGACCAAAAGCAGACTGGGCAATTATACAACACTTGCCTTCAGTATGCATGCATGACCCCAAGCTTCCTGTTGCTTGTCATTCGTACGTTGACCTTTTCCATTCTTGGCTTACTGCAGTGTTCGAATGAACCTCAATGCAAACTTGAGGAACCGTAACTCATCTTTCAACTAGACGTTTTATGGTCAGATCATAACCTCTGCCCCCATTTAGTTTTGTATATGTTTTTGCTTTTTACTTGTCTCATTGCCAGTTCCTTTGATTTTCTACTGTGAAATATTTTATCATTTAATTTTTCCTTCTACCCAATCACAGACCTCCTAGTTTGTTATTCTTCCAAACTATTCTGCTTTCTAACATGCTATTGTGTTTCTAACTTTACTTAGTTCTGATGAAGGACAACAGACCTGAAATGTTGGGCAGAATTTTACAAACACAGTGCGTGGACTACTTGGCTCATGAAGGAAAGTTAGCTGGAAGGCAACATGCTCTTTTAAAACACACCCTGTAGCCATGATCTTCTGCAGGTGGACTAAATTAACTAATAGTGTGACTTCTGTACTTGGAACTAAGATCTGCTGTCACTAATCTGATTGCCCAGCAGTTCCTCTGCTCCCTGTCGTGCCAGAACTCAACAGTGGGAACAGCTATAAGAAGCCTGAAGAAGATTAGGAAAGTAGTTGCTGGGGCTTTAGGGCAAACAAGGGATCCCAGAGCCAGGGAGGTAGAAGAGAGATTGGGAGGCCAAGTTCTATTGGCTGACAGTGCGGAAGGAACGGTTGGAGGGCAGCCTAGAGGAGTGCCTTTGTTGCACGTAGTGCATTCCCTGAGTAAGGTGCCATCCCCCTTCCTTCCTGACTTAATTCATGGAGGTCATCGAAAATGATCTGGTCACTCCCACCCGAATGCCCGGGCCATTCATACTGTAGCTTGGACAATGTATAATTCATGTCAAATAGGCTTGTTAACAAGGCTACTTGACCTTTAATTGTTCAGTTAAATATGGCAGACATGTAGCTGATCTCAGTGCCCACCTAGCATATTATCAGAATGAAGTCAGAGGTGAGTGAGCTAGCCACCCAATCAATTTTATATGCCTTCCTCTGTAGAAAATAGACCTGGTAAGGAAATGTAAAATCCACCTCATTAACTCCACAGATACAGTCAATTTGGCTGTATGTTTCCAGCATTCCAGATCTCCAGCATCCTCAGTATTTTGCTTTTGCATTTATTTGGGCCTATTCAGTAAAGTTATGCAATGTTGACATGAGACCAAACTATTTCTTCATCTTGTATAGTTGGTATTTTAGAGAATGTGGGCAGTATTTGAGGCAATTCATCAAAGGTGAAACTTCATATTCTTGAAGTGAACTGAATGCCATCACCTTCCAGCTGTCAAGTTTCTAAATGTATCTGGGACAGGGCCATAGTGTTTGGTTTATGTCTGATTTCTGTAACTTTTCAGTTGTTGTTACATGCATAGTTGGGTTAATTCAGTGGCATGGTTGGATGTGCCCTCTAACTTCTAGCGTGAAGGTCAAGAGTTGGGAGGTTGCGTGTAAAGTATTGGAATGATGCTTGCATGAATTTTCTCATATTAATCTGTGCTCTGAAAACTTAGGGAATAACTCTTTTTACTTTCAAAACATAAAAATTGTTACCACCATTATAAGGCTATGGCAGCATGGTAACCTTGTTACGGGATGGGTGATCCAAATGTCTGGATTAATGATTCAGAGGCAGAGTTCAAATCCCACTATGGAAGCTGAGGAATTCAAGTTCAGTTAATTAATTAATCATGGATGACAAAACTAGTGTGATTCATGTCGTTTTTGATTCTACAAGATTATAAAACCTAAGTGAAGAGAAATCAGAGTTAATGTTTTGGGTCCAATGATCCTTCCTCAGAACTTATTTCTCTTCACAGATGCTGCCACTCCTGCTGAGCTTTTCCAGCAACTTCCGTTTTTGTTTCTAATTTACAGCATTTACAGTTCTTTTGGTCAATATTATAAAACCTTCTCTGGTTCACTGATGTCCTTTAGGAGGGGAACATGCCATCCTCACCCAGTTTAACAACTTTGGATTCCAGGTCCTTAGCAATGCAGTTAACTTTTACCTGGCATCTAAAGTTCAGGCCACTCAGTTTCAAACTACTTGATGTATCGTAACTACTGCAAAACTTATAAGAAGAATATGATCAACAAAGCATGCAGCAATGATCTAGGAACTGGGTTTGGACATGAGAATGGCACATGACTAAAGTAATTCAAGAGGTGGCTCACCACCACTTAACTTGAGGACATTTTGGGATATGCAATAATTTGAGTTACCAGTGACGATTCACATCCATTGAATGAATAAAGAACATCAACAGTTTGCGAGTGCTAGAGAAAGTCATGACAGTTCTGGAAATTGTAAGTGGTTACTAGATTAGTTATCCAAAACTATTAAAATATTCAATGGACCTCCTTGTTGCTGCCAGTGATAATAAGTTCATAATTTCTATTGTGTTCTGATATATGTTCTATTGTTATGCAGTGCAAGGAATATAAATATTTTCCAGAAAAATGAGTTTAGTAAATAAACCTAAAATCGAGTTGTTTTTAATTTTTGCAGAGGTGCCTTACTAAGTCTGAATCCAGGGAGTCTTGGTGGTGCTCTTGGTCCAGCATTAATGAGTAATAGCACACTGGCAACAATTCAAGGTCAGTAACTGTAGTAAACTTCATATCCACTGAATTCTATCAGACTAGAAGAGCTTTATATAAAATGTGCTATAACCTGTGCTTTTCAAGTTGATGAAAGAATGATGCACTCAATGTTTTACTGTTTCAAAATGCTTAATTTTTAATGAATATCTTAATATGACTTTAAAAGTCAAATAAACACCTGATTTGTTTCATTGTTGGAAAAAGTTGCTTTCAGTATTGATATTCATGTTGTATAACATTTATGAAGTTAGAAAGGGACAAAATTCTTTGCCACATGAGAAAATAGTTCTACTTTTTATAATAAGTCACGTATGACTGTTTCTTCCTTTCATTGCATGATGAAACTTTACAATAGATTGCTGGAAACATTAGGTTAATCTGATGTGGTCCGAAACTGGTGTAAAATGACAAAGTCAGTGCTTTGGTGTACTGTAAAAAGAGAGCCAAATAATCTAGACCTTCTCAGAAGACTGATCCAAATAGATATTCTGAACAGTTCAAGTCCATCCTCTGTCAGAATTCATGATCAGGTATTGTTTTCCAGTACTTTAAGTAGTCATAAACTGAGTGCGTTATCAACAGTGTAAAAGTTCAAAAATTGGTGAGATGGGAATTTGGTATAAAGAGGGACAAAGATGATGTTTTTTTCTTCCAACACTTGTCACGGTTCATGTTGCAGGTAATGTTAGATCTGCTTTACCTTTAACTTCAGTTATATCAGTAAATGGTTTGAAAGCAATAAGCTGAGTTGAAATATATCTATTTGCATAAGTAAAAATTGAAGTGTTCATGATATGCTGGATGGGCAGCACCTGGTGGTTTTTAGAGAACACTGTTTGGGAAAACATCTGTTTGGAATTGTTAGGTTGGAATTCAAGGTGCAGACATTGCAAGATATCCTGGAGAGGTAGGGTTGTGTGATCATTTTCACATAGAATACATCCCCACACACCCCTTAGGTTAAGAAGTAGCACAAATCTGCTTATTGGTCATGTACAGGAAGGCGTGACTGCAAGTTAGGCAGGCAAGAATGCACCAAGGGTAATGCCAGAGGAGCCTCTGTCTTTGCCATTATTGAACAGGTGCAAGCTTCTCGCTGTCAGCATGGATGAGGGCAAATTGGGTGTTGGATGAGTTAAACAACTGTGTCACTGATAGAAGACCGTTCAATTGAGGGAAATGGAAAATAATGTGATAATGGTAGGAGGTACTGTAGTTAGAAGTAATTACTATACTTCGGCAGTTCCAAAGTTGTGTTGCCTGCCTGATGCTAGGGCAAATCTTTTTGCAGCTAGAGAAGCATTTGGAGTGGGAGGGGGAGGATCCAATTATCATGGACCGTGTCGGAGCCAACAACATAAGTAGAACAAGGAGTCAGGTTCTGCTCAGGGAATTTGAGGAGGTAATTTTTTTTTATTTCTTTGAGAGATGTAGGCATACTGTCAAAGAAGTATTTAATGCTCATCCCAGATTACCCTTGAGAAGTTGATGGTGACCCACTACATTATTCCACTACAGATTTTGTGTTATATGCTCAGCATTAGTCACGAAGTGAAGTCACACGTCAACCAGGATCTTATTGAATGTTGGCTTGCAGATCCACGTGTCCACTCTTGATATTGTTTGTTACATTCTCACTGTGAAGCTAAATGTTTGTCTGTCTCCAGTCACTTTAATCCCTGTGAATTACAATTTAATGCAAGAGATGAGATAAAAAGTGTGAAAAATGGAAGTAGCAATCTTAATTTGAAACCTGTCACCTCTTGCCCTCCATGTAGGATGCTGGTTAGCTCCTGTATGGCGGTCTTCCTGGTGACAAAACTGACACTGTGAGTAAGAACATGAAAAGAGAGGGAAATTACCCTATTCATCTACAATGGTGCTTTAATAGTGTTTGAAATAATGTGTAAAATTATGTGTTGTTCATTTATTTAGACTCTACGTGCAAGGCCACTTAGTTTATCTTGCCATTTGGAGCATTACATGAGGTGTTTCCCTTAAAAGAAAGTCCAATATCTTAACATGTACAAAGCTGTTGAGGTTGGTTGGCTCGCCGAGCTGGTTTGTTGTTTCGCAGATGTTTCATTACTATGCTGGGTAACATCCTCAATGTAGCCTCCGATGAAGCGTAGGTGTGTTTTCCCGCCTGGTTTTTAAACTCTGGGATCCGTTGAGCTGGAATGCCTCACTTCCAGTTTTCCTTCGTAGCGGAGTGTATATGGAGTCGAGTTCTATGTGTTTATTCAATGGATCCCAGAGTTTAAAAACCAGGCAGGAAAACACACCGACGCTTCATCGGAGGCTGCACTGAGGATGTTACCCAGCAGGGTAATGAAACGTCTGCAAAACAACAAACCAGCTCGGTGAGCCAACCAACCTCAACACCCACAACCCGAGCTACAAATCTACTCCAAAACCTTAGAGACATGTACAAAGCTCTTTCAGAAAAAGACTTTTTTTGCCCATTTATGTAAAGACTTAAACAATTTCTGGATCTCAGTTCCCCTAAGCCCCCATCCAGACACTTATTCTGCTTTTATTTCCCCTTGCACCTTTTCCAGTCTTACCCCTCGTGGTGTTTTGTCTATCTCCTCTGAGTCTGGATGATAAAGTCTCAGCTTCACCCCTTCCAGTCCCATCATAATGAATTTGGGTGGAAGCTAACTCTTCTTTGTTGGCCTTTGTCTCCATGTCCACTTCTTTAGTCAAGAATTACCTGCTCCCCCAAGATATTTTAATAGAGAGCATTGAATGTAGAGCATCCCAATTACTCAGGTTTAAACCTAGCATTGTCATGTAGCCAGCCAACAAGCATGGTGTTTTACTTTGGCAAAATGACTTCTATATAAGTCTATAAGAATTAGAAACAGGAGGTTTTGTCCCTGATATTCCTAATGTCCACTTTCTCGCCCTTTTCCTATAACCCTTGGTTCCACTACTGATCACGAATCTATCTATCTCAGTTTTAAATATACACAAGGATGCTCTCCCAGCAGCTCTCTGTGACGAGGAATTCCAAAGATATCTGGCAGAGATTGAACACCCGACACTCTTAGGCACGTCACTGGGCTTCTGAACACAAGCCATCATTTCAAAGACTGCCCATCATCTGCTTTCCCTTGCAGTCACTTATACTGCATCTAGGACTCAAAGAACAAAGAAGAACAAAAGAAAATTACAGTACAGGAACAGGCCCTTTGGCCCTCCAAGCCTGCACCGATGCAACTAAACCCCCCCCCCCCCCCCCCAAACCCTTCCGGCGACTGTATCCCTCTATTCCCATCCTATTCATGTATTTGTTAAGCCGTTCTTTAAAAGTCACTATAGTATCTGCTTCCACTACCTCACCCGGCAGCGAGTTCCAGGCACCCACCACCCTCTGTGTAAAAACAACTTGCCTTGTACATTAACTTTAAACCTTGCCCCTTGCACCTTAAACCCATGGCCCCTGGTAACTGACTCTTCCACCCCGGGAAAAAGCTTCTGACTGTCCAGCCTGTCCATGCCCTTCATAATTTTGTAGACATCTATCAGATCGTCCCTCAACTTCCGTCGTTCCGGTGAGAATAACCCAGGTTTCTCCAACCTCTCCTCATAGCTAATGCCCTCCATACCATGCAACATCCTGGTAAATCTTTTCTGTACTCTCTCCAAATCCACCATGTCCTTCTGGTAGTGTGGCGACCAGACTTGAACACAATATTCCAAATGCGGCCTAACTGAGGTTCTGTAAAGATGCAACATTACCTGCCAATTTTTAAACTCAGTGGCCCAGCTAATGAAGGCAAGCATGCCATAAGCCTTGTTGACTACCTTCTCCACCTGCGTTGCCACTTTCAGTGACCTGTGTACCTGTACACCCAGATCCCTCTGCCTCTCAGTATTCTTAAGAGTTCTGCCATTTATGGTATATTTTCCATCTGGATTAGACCTTCCAAAATGCATTACCTCACATTTTCCCGGATTAAATGGGAATTCCCGGCCATCTCCCTGCCCAAGCCACCAATCAATCTATATCCAGCTCTATCCTTTGACAGTCCTCATCGCTATCTGCAATTCCACCAACCTTTGTGTCACCGGCAAACTTATTAATCAGACCAGTTACATTCTCCTCCAAATCATTTATGCATATTACAAATAACAAAGGTCCCAACAGTGATCCCTGAGGAACACTACAAGTCACAGCCCTCCATTCAGAAACGCACCCTTCCACTGCTACCCTCTGTCTTCTATGACCGAGCCAGTTTTTTTATCCATCCTGCAAGCTCACCTCTGACCCCGTGCGACTTTACCTTCTGTATCAGCCTGCCATGAAGCATCTTGTCAAAGGCCTTACTGAAGTCCGTGTAGACAACATCCACTGCCCTACCCTCATCGATCATCTTCTCAACTTCCTCAAAAACCTCGACCAAGTTAGTGAAACACGACCTCCCCTTCACAAAACCATGTTGCCTCTCGCAAATACGCCCACTAATTTCCAGGTGGGAGTAAATCCTGTCACGAAGAATCCTCTCCAGTATTTTCCCTACCACTGACGTAAGGCTCACCGGCCTGTAATTAGCTGGATCATCCTTGCCACCCTTCTTAAACAAAGGAACAGCATTGGCTGTTCTTCAATCCTCTAGGACCACCCCTGTAGCCAGTGAGGAACCACAGATTTCCCTTAAGGCCCCAGCAGTTTCCTCACTTGCCTCTCAGTATTCTTGGGTATTTCCCATCAGGCCCTGGGGACTTGTCTACATTAATGTTTTTCAAGACCCCCAATACCTCCTCCCTTTAGATCTCAACATGACCCAAACTATCTACACACCCTTCCCCAGACTCATCGTCCACCCAGTCCTTCTCTATGGTGAATACTGATGCAAAGTACTCATTTAATACCTTGCCCATTTCCTCTGGCTCCACACATAAATTCCCTTCCCTGTCCTTGAGTGGGCCAACCTTCTGCCTGGCTACCCTCTTGCTCTTAATATAAGTATAAAAAGCCTTGGGATTTTCCTTAATCCTGTTGGCCAATGACTCATCTAATGCCTTCCACCAATTTAAAATCCCTAGCCCTAACAATTACCTTGTCACCACAGATGCCAGTTCTCTCCATGCCTCCAATCCTCACCAGGACAACTTAAGGGCTTTCCTTCCTTGAATTGAAGTCTTGCCAGTTCACATCAACTGCCAGCTCTTTCCACCTGTCTGAGCCTGTGAACACATTCTGCTTTTCCTTTCACTTACTTAGCAATACCTTCCATTTAGAAAACTCCATGGATTCTAGCTACATCTGCCTATTTATGTGATATTACACAGCACAGAAGCAGGCTAGTTGATCCAACCAGGCCACACCGGCATTCCTTTCTTCACGCAACTAATTCCAGTATTTTTGACGGCCTTGTGGTTATCCTGTCTCCCCTTAATGCATTAATGGTATTCATTTCAATTCTCCATGGTAGTGGGTTCAATATTCTCACAATCTCTGAATAAACAGTTTTATTCTGATTTTCATATTCGATTTTCTTTTTGGGTGGTTGTTATATTGATGGTCTTTGGTCCTGCTCTTCACAAATGGAAATCTTGTACTGTCTAAAGTGACTATTAAAACCATCAATGATTTTTGCAGATTTCTGCTAGGTCACCCTTCACCCTTTTAAAATAAAAAAGATAATCTATCTTATCCTGATAGACATTGTCCAACATTTCTGATGTAATTCTCTACTTTTTTCCCCACCTGACCCCTATCTCTATATCCTTTTTATGATAGAGAGACTAGAATTATACTCCAGGTATGGTCTAACCAAAGCTCAAAATATTTTAACATATCTACTCAATTTTGTCTGTCTAAAAAGAAGCCCTCAGGCCCTTGACCTGTGTGATTATCATTTGTAATTCGTGTAGTGGTACTTCTAGATCACTACATTCCTCTACCCTATTTTGATTCTTTCTTCTAAATAGTTTGCAACCTCCTTATTTTTCGTGCCAAAATGTAATATCTTACATTTAGTTATGTTGAAATTGTTTTTCTATTATGCTCCCGTTCTGCAAATTTGTATGTGGAACCCTTTTTGTTCTAGTTCTTCTCATGTTCATTTCTTAGCATTGTTTTTGTATTATGTTGATGACTTATAGTGGATTCATTTCCTGCTCTTGCCCTGAACTGGGAGATTTCATTAAATGTTGGACAAAATTTTATGAGGAATGGAGAGACTGCTGCTACCTGTGCATACTCCACAAGTGTGATTCCAACTTTCTGATCACCTGCAATTTTAGTTCTTGAGAAGCAGCTCTACAATTTCCAGTTAAGAATTTTGCATCTCTCTGGACTCAACGCGGAATTGAACAATTTCCTGCTCCGTGCTTGTTTGGAAAGCAGTTGTTGATCCTGCCTGTCTTAGTTATGATTTCGTTTGATTCATCCTTTGTTACCTTTCTTGTCCCATCACCATCCCTTTTACCTTGTTTCTTTATCTCTCCCACCCTCTCTCAGACCTTTTGATTTTCTTCCATGCCCCCTATATTCCCAAATCTGTACTTGCTTAAAACATTTTAGTTCTTTTTCTCAGTTCTGATGTAAGATCTTTGACTTGAAACATTAACTTTATTTTTCTGTCAAGAAATAGTGCCTGACCCACTCAGTACTTATTGGAATTACAGTTTTAATTTCAGAAAAGGCCTGATTCTGTAGCTCCCAGGTAGAAAAATTGGATAAATACATAACATCTGTTTTAAAGAGGCATAGACTACCACAATATTGTAGTAACATATATTAATTTGGAAAATTAAGTCAAATGAGGCATATCAGGCAGTAAATGATAAGAGCTCACAAAAGTTAAATATGTTGATATAAAATTCCTTTGGCTACAGTTGTAAACTGGGTTAAACCACAGTTGTCAAGAGAAATTAATAAAAAGGCAAAGCATGTTAGCATGTATCATTTGTTCAAAGTCATTGCTTTTAAGTGATTTCTTTTTGTAAACTGAAGTTTGCAATATTTGTTTATACAGATATATTTTTAAGAACCTGTATCACCTTCATTAGAGTACTTGTAGCTAATTTGGCATTGAATTGATTGGAGCTTAAATTTAAAAGTAGTAATCTGAAATTAAACAAGCAAACAAAAAACCTTGACTTCAAGCATGTTTTAAATTAATGTGTACCTGACTGATTATTTCCTTTAAGAAGACTTTATTCACCTATACAAACTACAATGCAAAATGATTGTATACCAGTATTTTATGATTCTGGAATTTGCTCATTGATTATTTGAAATGAAATAGGAAAGAATTGGATTATTGTGTTATTTGGATAGAGCCTACAATTTGTAAACTTTTTCTACATTTGTTTTGTCTCATTTACATACAGCAATCTGAAAATGCATTTTTATGTCACTTTGGCATTGTTATCAATAATTTTAATATATTTGATTATTCAAACTAAGCCATTTTTCCATTCTATTTCCCTATGCACCGTATGTACAGATGGTGCAAAGAGCTCTGAGAAAACATTTATTCTAACCAGGAATCTCTTCTCATTTCTTCTCAGCGCTTGCGTCTAGTGGAACACTTCCTATAACCTCCCTTGATGCCAGTGGAAATCTGTTGTTTGCCAATGCAGCGAACCCAGGGGGTACTCCGAACATCGTGACAGGCCCTCTCTTTTTGAACCCACAAAACCTCTCCTTACTCACCAGCAACCCAGCCGTAAGCCTGATATCTGCTGCCGGGACAACTGGACATGCAGCGAGTCTCCAGCTGGCCTCTATGTCAACTGATTCCAGCCAGAACTCTTCGTTCACTGTGACCTCAGCAGGTGGGGCCACCAACACCACCAAGGCCCAATGAGACGTACTCCCTAGAGTGGATCATTCAATCCAGTAATGGGATGTGTAGTTGGCTGCTTCCAGCAAAAGCAAAACTGATGTTTGCCTAATTTTTTTAACTTGCTTGTTTTTCAGGATTGTGTCACAAATGACAAAAAAAGACTTCTACCAAAAAGGAAACACGTGAATATTTATCGTTTCAGACGGTCGTAACAATATAGGAGTCATTAACAATGCATAGGCAAGGGTTCTGTCTCCTTTAGTATCTATTTTATTAGTTCTTTTTAATTGTGTGTTTATTTTAATTAGGTCTGTTGTACAGGCCTTTTTGTTTCATAAAGGTGTTGATATCATGTATAAATAGCATGGGTTTCTTTAACTGGTACAGTTTAGGCAGGCCTGTACTTGGAATGCTTGTGCATCTTTTTTTTCACCGTGTATACTGTTAAGAAAATTACATTGGGTTTTATTTTTTTTTCTTCTTGTTAATGTCTCTTGAATTGTCTCCTTTCTTGAAAAAAAGGTTGTTCCTTGTCGGGTACACTGTAGATTTATGCACCGTTTGTATAAAGTGGTTTAATGTTGGTTATTTTTGTAGGAAAGATTCAAAGTTAGATGCTTTGAGCAAAAGTTCGCAAACTGATGGTTTTAAAAACATTCTTGGTTTTTAAAATGGCTTGATATGTCTGTCCTTCCTAAATGTAAGGGTTGGGTATGTTAGCAAATGTCATACCATCAGCGATATTGATCCACACAGCCGAACAACTGGAAGTGGAGAAGACTTTATTGTCAGTGGATCATGGGTATCTTGTGAAGCTTTTGTCTTTGCTCAGATACTGAAGCCAGTTGAAACCATCATGGAATATGGTAGAGATGAGCAAACTACAAATATGCCAAATCAACCATAAAAACCAACGGGAAAAATTCATTATTTAGTTTCCCAAAACTGATTTATTTATAGAAACTAAATAATCTGTGTTCCCATAGAGCTTGATAACATATCTAATGTTGGCACAGTTTGGTGTTTGTTTATCTTTAAGGGAAAATAGGGTTGTTTTGAGACAAGAGGCTTACAGTATGCACAGTATGGCTTGAACCATTGCTGTAAGCATATTAAAACCAAAAATTAAAGGACTGGAGTAGAGCATTGCAGTTCACATGGAATAAAAATGGTGCCTGTCATTTTCTGCATTGGACTTGTAAGAGAGGAGCAAGGTTTACATTACAAGCCAGAATGATTGCTGTGGCCACACTGTCCAGCATTACCAATTGGTTAATGAGCAACATGTTTAGTTACTCAGTACATGTGAACTTCCTGCTGAGTTACCCATGGGAAACGAATGTGAAGTATAAATTTCTTTCATTCAATAGCACATGATATTTTCTGATAAACGCAGCTGATTCTTTAACAAATAATGTGCTTGAATCGAATAAGTGTTCATTCAGACATCCCTGAGCTCTGTTGCTGACTATTTGGTCATATTGCTGCACTGTGCGTGTACTAAGTAGGTACTTGAATTGATGTTATAATTAAAATTCACGTGGTTTAATGTTGTTCTTTATGCTAGTAATAATAACAGGGCACAATTAAACCAGTTTCTAATCTTAAAAGTAATGACAGCCACCATTTTTTTTCCTTGTTAGTAACTACATTAATCTCCTTTTCAAGACACAAAATATGCAGTTCTGGTAGGGTTGCACTGCCAAACTGCAAATAAAATGAATATGGCTGCCTACCAAATATGGACAGCTATTAAAAGCTTGAACCAAAGTCAGTTTTACCTAGCTGCTGTACCAATGACATTGTTTGCATGAGTGCAGTTAATAAGCATCAGTAATTTAGTTGCTCCTGTTCATAGAAGGTAAACAGTTACTATTTTATACTTTTTAATGTCATTTTTCAGGTAAAGGAATCTTCAAACATGAACTTTACAATTTTGCAGGATAATAATCATTTTGTCAAGAGTCTGGTGCAACCAGTTTTCATTAGGCAATTCAAATTTACTGGATGGCTAAATGTAGAGTGGTGTTAGTGATATAAAGGAAGTTAAAAATATTCCAAGTTGTACAAACCTTCAGAGTGTCTAAATGTACAAAACAGATCCTGTGACAGATTATACTGCTGCAGTACTTGCATCCTTCTAGTTTATGTACTCATGGACTATTTTCACTGGATATTCAATCAAATTTTATAAGAATGTTGTTACTTTCCTAATAGTAGATTCTGGACTTTGGACTGATGGGAAATGTTTGGACCCTGTGCACAAATGTAAACCAAAATCCTTTAGTCCTCCAAAGTAGGTATTTAACCAGGTCATTCTGTAATCCCAATTCCCACCCAAATCATACTTATGATACTTCTCCCCTCATTACTGTTTTCTGCCATTGCTCTACTATGCAATGAAGACCAGTTGCCTACACTCACATTGGTGGCAATAATAAAGTGCATTGCATGTGAGGAGCAGGGAAAAGATATCCCCACAATGCTGAGTGTCTGAATAAAGGTGAAGTGCTTTTCTAGAGATGAGACCTTCACTTACTAATAAAGTTGCTGGGTAGCATGGCTCAGGTATTGAACTTCAATTGCTGAGCTAGCTTTTCATTTAGGGAATTACATATATAACACGTAGAAAATAAATTGGTCAGGTGAGTTATAGTACTCAACCCATGTTGATGTCAGCCTAATGTATTTTGGAGCTTTTATTGCGTACCATTTCATGTTAAACAGATGTGAATTAATGGATAAAACTGGTTCATTGAATAGCAGAAAGCTTTCTGCGAACCCTTTTTTTGATCCTGATTTTTTCTGCTTGCTCCATAAATAGCAAATGTTCTAAAAAGCAGCAAGAAGAAAAATAAGCATAAAGCTGAGATGACTGTTTCAAGTTTAAATGCAAGACAAAACTGAATGCTGGTCATTGATGGCGGTAGTGAAACAGAAGTTGAAGGAATGCTCCCATAGAAATTTTAAAATAATGCTTTATAGCTGACCTCAGACCACAGTTAATATTTAAATTTTGAACTTAACTGAGCTCGTTCTAATTCTTTGTTGTTTCTCTGAATAAGGAAACAGAAAATAAGTTGCAGTAAAGTTTTTAATTTTATATTCCTTAATGGATTAATGCTTTGCTGCAGAGGTAGTCTTATATCACTGCATTAGTCCGTTGCAAAGAAAATCCTGCTTTTATTTGTGAGGTGTTGTAATTTGAGGTTGAAGCAATCAAACCAGGATTTTCTTCCAGGATTATGTTTTGCCCTTGTTAGAGCTGAGTAGTATCATTTGCACCAACTCTGCAAATGCTAATGGCTCATGAGACATTGAGTTATGCCAATAAAAATTGGTTGTGTTAGTAGGTTTTTGGAACTGAATGATACATAGGTAAATATAAGGAGTAGTTTTGATAAGCAAAATTAGTCATTTTAGTTACTTGGCAACAATCCAGAGCTCTTATGGTTGCAGTGGTTACAATTCATGCTCTCAACTGATCAAAACTGCCATTTATGCCATTGTCCCATTTTGTCATCTTTCCATAAAATAAAGTCAGACACATACTTATTTAATCCATCAATCCACTTGAATCAAAGGTGACTACTGTTTTTCAGATCAGATAAAATTGGTAAAATACAAGTTGCTCATTAAGGTGGGACATACTTCATGATAAATGATAAACTGTCCATTTTAAAAATATTGAATTCTGGAAGTGCTCTTACTAATAATTAATTAATTTACTCTTCAAGGATGAATATTTTACCCATGTTTCTAACCTTATTATCTGTTTTTAAGAAAATTCTAAAATGTTGACTTAATCTTAGTAACTTATTTGCCATATTTCTTAAACCAGAATTTTTTTAAAGGTATTTTTGTTTTAAAAGGCTCAGATGCTAATAGATTAAATTTCAAACTAAATATGTGAAATCCATGAACAAATGCGAGCAACATTTTGTGATTGAGGCATTTATATTATCAAATTCAAATGCACCTTGTTGGCTTTGAGACATTTGTTTAAATATTCCTCCTCCTCAAATAGTTGAGGGTTGTGAATTTCAGTACACTTCTTGAATGGAGTCTAAAACTGGTCCTCTGATGCGATTGTATATTGTCGTTGAGGATGCACAAAAAGATAGTTTCTAAAATAAACTGGAACTAAGTGTGTCCATGTATCCATCTTCCACATCCTTGGAATATACCGTTTTATATGTTGTATAAATACTTGAATCTCAAAATTTTAATTACCCAGTATTGAATGCAATATGTGTATACATTTAGCATATTTTCAGTACATGTATATGCTGTTCCCATAATTTTAAGTAGCAAGCTTTTGACTTTGTTCTTCAAAGGCTTAATCTTAACCAAATTCCTTGAGATGTGTAAATATTTATTGGTCTAAGCCAAATAATTTGTATGTATATTGGGCATACATCAACATTGCACCATTAGAATCCAAAGTAAATGTCTTAGTTTAGGCATCAGATTGGGCCATAGTTCCATAGTGAAAGTTTTATTGCCCAGTTGTGATACAAGAGCAATGTCACATTTTAACTGCTTGATCAGCTAAGGGCTAATAAATTTCTAAAAGTTATTTTGGTTTAATGTTCTGTCATATGTTAATGTGTCTTTGTTCTAACGTAACTTTAGAATGGAATTAACAATTTGCATTGTTTGACAAATCAAGTGGTCATTTTTATTTTATGTTAGTTCCCTAACTTTAAATCCTCTTATTTGGCAATATGACCAGTTTGTGTCAGAAGATCACTTCGGAATATCTAAGGTATTTTTGTGCTAGAATTACCACAAACTGTCGCGATAGGTGTCTTCAACCAGGTGAAAGCAGTCACAGTGTTCCTGTAAGGAGATATGCCTTATCTAGTTCTCGAAATTGACTTAAGTGAAAGGAGCATGTATGCCTACATGCACTTTGATTTATAAACACTGTTTAGATCATGGTTTGTCACATAGGAACTAGGAGCAGGAGTAGGTGATTCAAGCCTGCTCCACCATTCAGTATGATCATGGCTGATTTTATCTTGGCCTCAAATTCAGTTTCTGCCCCCTCCACATTACCTTTTAATGCGTTACTAATTAATAATCTAACCTATCTCCTCCTCAAATTTATTTAATGCCCTGGTGTCTAACGCTCTCTGATGTCGTGATTTTGACAGACTCACAACCTTTTGAGAGAAATAATTCCTCCTCATCTTTTGTTTTAAATGTGCCACCCCTTAGCCTGACTATGACCACTCACTCTAGATTACCCCATAAGGGGAAACATCCATTCTGCATCAACTTTGTCAATCCCCTTTAGCAACTTAAGTACCTCAATTAGGTCTCCTCTCATTCTTTTAAATTCTAGTTGGTCTAGGCCCAACCTGCTCAATCTCTCCTCATAAACCAAGCCTTTCATTTCTGGAATTAATCTAGTGAATCGTTTCATCCGTGGTAGCAATCTGGTGAACGTAACTCCTTTAGTTTATAAACTCCTAATAGTCAAAATTAAAGCTTACTTTATGCAGATTTGTAATATTTCTGTGTAGTGTTTAATCTCTGTTTCACACTTCTATTTCCTACTCCAAAACTGATACCTCTACATTGCCCCCGCCCCTCAAAATACAAAAAAAAACAAAAACATAAAATGCAAATTGACTGTGGAATTGGCAGTGCAGCTCTGTTGTTGATTTAATTCCCTATTTGTGGCAATAGCTTATTTCTCCAAATATTAATAGCACTATTGAACCAAGAGCTACTGAATAATGCTTTGAAAAAAATCAACCCTTTGCTACAGACATAACTTATTTTATTAATGGTTATTTGGTAAAAACATTGTATAGGACCTGTATTGATTTGATGAGGTTCACTTCTGAGCACGGCATGTAGAAATTGTTCTACAATACTCCATAAAATTTGTAGTATCTTTCAGCAATGAAGGAAGCTGCTTGGCCTTTACTGTCTGGCTTGCTTCCATCATATTTCAGGCATTATCATCCAGATCGTACCCTTGCATTAAAATAAAATTCTATTCCCCTCTGATTCTTTGGCATTTACCTTAAATATCTCTTCCCAATTAGCAGTGATTTTCTTTCATGGTATGTAACGCTGCTACTGGGATGATGAATCCCTGATTATCGTAGATATAGTTATCATAGTAGATCAGGTTGAGCACCATATTAGGGAACCACATCTTGGGCGGAAAGGAGAAAATTGATATTCTACTTAAGTTGATTGCAGTTGTGTTTTCTTTTGATGTTTATGGAGCTGTCATGAGCTCCTTTCTGAGACTTATATAGCATTGAGTGGATCCTGTTGAAGTAGTAGGGAGACCAAAAGTTAAAGAGAAACAATGTATTTTCCCCATTTTATGTGAACGAAATTGGGGGTGGGAGATCCCAAGATCCCATCTGAACATACAATTATCCTCCTTAAATTTGTTAAATGAAAAAAAAATGGCTTTACACTATTTGTGCAAACATTTTCATTGGCACATGAGACAGATCTTGCACCCTGTAGGTAGAAAGTGAGCAAGCTTTTTTCAATCATTGCAATCTTTCCATTAAGAAATACCTCAGCATTGCATAGCATTTACAGGCTTGCTTTGCAACGCAAAAACTATTCCTGGTGGATATGATTGTAGATTTAGAATGTAGATGATGATTTTTGGGGGAAACTTTTACTTAAAAGAACATGCTCGTGGATTTAATTTCTTTCTTGAAAAGGTGATCTTAATAACTAAAGAAATCAATTACTCATGATTCTATTTGCCAAAGCAAATGCCTCCTTTTGCAACTCAATTAAAATGTGGCCTAAGTTCTAGCATGTGTCACCTCACTATTTTTAAGCTAGTTAAGATTTGTATTCTACATTTGTAAGCAGTACCATACTGTTTGTTTTCACCAGCCTTTTGATAGAAAGGGGTTAATTCACCAATGTCAGGGTGGGAGAGAGTTCCACCATAGAAAGGTGTTTCCTTAAGAAAAGGAAGAAGTGAACAAGTTTTGTCTATGTTTTAAATTGAATGTAGTGTTTGTCACATTAATAGTTGAGCAAGTTTTTAAACTTTGTATTATTATTGTTGATAGCAATGCTAAACAATTCAGGCTAGACCAAAAATATATCCTGCTCCTTGCACCTGCTTGACTGATCAACGAACAATTAAGTTGATATGTGGCTGCGGTTGCCCCCAGTCATTTAGTTTGTGCTTTAGAATAACAGAGGCTTAACAGTTTGACTGTCCTAGCTCTCATGTTTGTATACAGTTGATAGAATGAGAATTTTCAACAATTTGACAGTAATCCTGAGGTATCAAGGTGGATTGTGTCATATATTTGGATTCAGAAGTAGTCATTATTCACATATTTGGATTCAGAAGTTGCTATAAAGCATCGGTAACATGATTTAACTGATTTAAGGTAAAATTCTGTACTAGCAAATATTGGGGGTGTGCAATAATGTTCTTTTCATGTAGTGAAGATGGGTTGTCCGTGTAGCTGACTATTTTAAGTCGCTGAAGTGGCAACTTTGTCAATCTAATCTTTAATATATAAGTTTCGGCCAATAACTATTGTCAATAAATGTTTTAGCTACATGATTTATTGGTCAAATTAATAATAGTTAACACTATACTTTCCTGCCTTTTGCCAGTTTCTTATGTTTCATGCAATATAGCACATCCTGCTATGAAAACTGTTTGATTGCAGTTTGAAACAGCTGGCCTTTTGAGTTTGGTTTGCTTTTCAAAAAGCTATTCAATTTCTGTATTTATCTCTCTCTTTGTTTTCTCTTTTTGATTTGTGGTTTTATATTCTAGCAAAGTGAAAAAAAATGCATTATATTGCACACCCTTAAATATTATCATTTATTGTCCAAAAGTAAATGGCTACTAATTTTTTTTTTGCCAATTATGACACAAGTGTAGGTTTAATATCTATAATATCCAAAGTTATTGCGAAACTGGGCAGTTAAAAATCCTAGGGCTACAGTGGTGTTGCTGAAGAACTACATTTGAGCTTTGCATAACAAATGTCTTTCTAGTGTCATTACATAAAGCTGTAGTCTGGTATTGATGCTAGTCTGTGACAGTTGGGCATTGGTGATGTTTGCTCTGGTTTTTGTATTAGAAATTTAAAGTTGTACCAAGGTTGGGCATTATAAAACTCCAGTTTAAAATTATGTCAGGATATTTGATTGCTTAACTTGCCACACCAAGCAAAGTAAGTGGTGAGTTTTGTTTCCTAAAGTATTCCATTCTTTTTGTGACAGTTGCAGCTTGTTTGTGTTATAGTAATACTTACAAACCATAAATAATGAATAGTAAGTTAAAAGGATTACTTCGGAAAGTCACAGTATCCTGTAGTATGGAGATCAGCAAAAGGTTTGTAATATTGCTTGCTGAATGTTTCCAACATTTTCTGGTCTTATACCACTTGAAATAGCTCCCAAACAACTAGTAAAATATCACTTTTTTCTCCAGCTCTCCATCTTTCAAAAGGAAATTTAAAGTATTCCAAAGCTTTTGGTCATCCCTGGTACAGTATTAAAAATGTTACTCAGCTTTTGATACTGTATTCATTTGAAGTGCCTGATGAAAGTGTTGCAGCTGACTCTGATCTAAAGAAGCTAGTGATATCTGACTAATTTTTGCTTTATTATGCTTTCTTTGATATACTCCTAAAATAGTAACTATAATTCACTAGAGGAGCAGTAAAAGTTGCTTGACCCTTCTGTCGCACACTCCAGAAATTCTCTGATCAATCCATTTCCTTTTTGCTATAAGCTAAACAGCTTTTCATTTTCTCTGCATTTCCTGTGGAGTGAGAATCTGATCTGTACATCGCGATTTGCTTATATTTAAACTGTCTCCACAATTATATATGGTAACAATTTATAACTAGTCAAACTTTTCAATTTTTGATAGGCAGAATATGCATGTAAACTGGTGATACTGATGATTTATGTATAAACAAGAGTTGTTCACCGCTCCATGGTGACTTCACATCTGCTGTTACTCATCATTTTTCATCTAGAAGTTCTCAAAGAAAGCAAAATAAAATTGTTAGCTTTTAATTGGTAGATACACACAGCTTCATCATTGATATTAAATCCCTTGCTTTGAAATGATAAGGAAAGGCATGAAAACCAATTGGTGGTTCAGTTATTAATTGTTGAAATATTCAATTGGAATCATTATACTAGGAACAAACTAAATTAAGGATTCTGAAAGAACCAATGTTTGGTTACCTTGAGGTTTATAAATACAAAAACAAATATTTTACAACATGTCTGCCCTGATGGATTTTGCAGGTAGAATTGATTCTCATTTTAGTGGCTGGTTTTGTAAAGAGCTGCATACTCTTAGAGAATGATGTAAAATAGAAGTCTTAATGCATCCATTCCAGTTATACAAGAAGAGCACTTGGAACAAAGTATGGGTCAGTTTGTATAGTAAATTAATAAATGAAGGAATTCTGAGGAAGAAAATGAAATTCTGTTAGATTTATTCCCACAGTTGTTATGAATACCAGACAGGTTTCTGTACTTAACTTTGATCTTTATAGTAACCTCTTTAAAATACTATATATAACAGCCTCCATATATATTGTGAAAGCATCACATCTGTAATAGGACAATCATACCATTAGTTACTTTTGTAAGGTGCATTTGAGATTTTGTCGCAGTCTTAGTCTGAAACAGAAATTGCTGATAAATGAATGGGTTTTGTTTTACTGTTCTACTAATAATTAAGATTAACCATTCTAATTTATGGTAGAGTAGCTGCAGTAGAGATTAATTTCCTGGGGAAAGAAATTTGACTCCGATAGGAAAAATGACCCATTGTATTCCATTATATTTAGTTTATATGTTGATTCGGATACCTTTAAAAATATCATAATGGCTAACCAAAATCCACTAATATCTCGATTTGCTGTTCCCTAAAAGAAGTTTAGAGACTTAAGTGTCTGTGACTGCGCCAGCTATCCTAGGAATTGCCCTGTCCACTGCAATGGTGAGTTTTGAAATTGCATCATTTCCAATTACATCACCAGTGCTGCAACACATTATACAATTGTTTTTGTTACTGAGCTACAAAGAGGACGGAACATGTATCGTGTCTGGTAGCCCATTTACTTGAGCATAGTACAGATTTAAATGGAAATGCTTCAGGTTTGCATTTGTCTGCTCCCATGATGTGATTATTTCATTTTCTTCCTCAGTTGCTTAAATGGTGCTGTCACCATTTGTTCTGTGTACAGGAGCTGTTGTATACCTCATTTCTAACTCATGACTGAGTAACTCGCTTTAATCTCCCCCCTCAGAGTGGCTGAACCTGCTACTGATTGTATACTTAAACTGTATACTTAAAAAGAAATCTGGCATGTATTAGCACTAGCACAGCAGGAGAATAATGGCAGTCAGAATTGGTAACTGAAGTTAAAGTAGGCATTGAGGTATTCAATCCTTTAACCTTTCCATTATGTCTTTAACTGTCTTATTAGCTGTTAATTCCATCCAATCTTTCTTCCTAATATTTTTAGATGAACTATTGTCGCCCTAGCTTCGCTTAATGGTGTGTAGGCAACTAAGTGGTTTTCGAACTAGACACATTCAGCAGTTCATGCTCTGTTATGGTGCGTCATGAGCAGCTTGTTGGACTGACTCTCAGCTCCTTAATTGGAGAACTGGTTAGACATGATGGCAGGTGACCTCACCATTCTTAGTGGATGTGTGTATTTAATTAGTTACAAACCTAGTTTTTCATGACTGAAGAAACTGTTGTCTCTTCTGATTGGGATAGACTAATGAACACTAGCGAAGTGACTTTATGCTGAAATAATTTACCAAATTCTGAATACTATATGTAGCCTCTTTTTGAATTGCTTAAGACCACACTTATTAAATATAAAACTTACATTTTATGTACTTTAAAAAATCAAGCCTAATTTCTGAGTGATTTTCAGTCAAAAATAAAGACGTTACATTGTAATAATTCTTCTCCTTGGCTGCATCTGTCAGCTATCCTGAGGTTCAAACAAATGAATGCACAATAGTGCTCATAGCCAAATATTGGTTGAATAACAAGGGGCTGTCCAGTTTTGACAATCTCGTATCAGACTAAGCAATGGTTTTTGTCCATCATTAAAAGTACCCTGAGAATGACACTCGCTGTCTGAATGTAAATGTTAGTGATGGTCATTCCTGCCCTGCTCAATGCTTTTATTACATGCCAGCAACCTTTCATTGTGCTGATAAAACCAAAGACTTACTAATGATTGTATGACTTAAATTTTTAAATGTCTTCAGTCCTAAACTAATCTTATTCCCAAAGTATAAGTTGCTTACAGTGACAAAAGAATTGCATAAAGCAAAATAAATCTGCTTCATTCCATCTATTAAACAGTAGACAGCCTGCTAAAAGTGGAGCACATGTGCTATTTGATTGGTTAAAGGACTGGAGACTCCTGTGGTAGGGTTGGCTCTTCTGAGGGGCATTTATCCCTTTGGGCTGGGTGATCTGAATTAATACACACTGAGGTGCTCTTCCGAACTGACTGTAACTGGCTGGACGCTGCCATTTCATTTTGCAAAAGAAAAATGAGACTAAAAAATATGTAGCTTGCTTACAAAGGTTTCATATCCTTTTCATAATACCACTGTGCAACTATGCATTGTATTCCTCAACCTTGTGATAGGTAGAGACTCAGTACTTCTTTGTGTAGAGAAAGGTAGATTTCTTTGTGTTCAGTGATATTTTTTGAGTACTAAGTGGGGGTTGTAGGATCATACAAGCTCTATCCCAAAGCGAAATACAAATGTTAACATTCGCCTAATGCAGATACCAAAGATTTGTTTCTTCTTTGCAACCTTAATTGTGTATTAAATGCAATTACCCAGCAGGCATTAGTCTAACCTCAGTAATCCCAAAGCTTAGATGTATATTTTGGTATATTTCTGGGATAAAGGTTTTTTTTTTGTCAAATTCTTGTTCGTTTCAGTGTATTGCTCTTAAGTCATGGCATGAGATAAAAAAAAATTGTCTTTCTTGGTAGTTTAAGATATAGTATTTTTGTATGTTTTGGGTGTGTCTTTGTGTGTGAGAACATAATTGTTTTTCACTGCCTAGTTGTTCATAGTTTTAAAAGTGTACATATTATCCAATTTTGGACGTCCGCAGGCTTGTATTCTTTAGATGTATTATTTATTGGAAGATTTTTAAAAACAAAGTTTTTCAATAGACAGTATTCCTTTCTTATATAAAAAATATCTACATGATAACCTTCAAAAGTTAAATCATTTTTTGAAATTATACCTTCATCATTCACAATAAAGTAATTCAATTTGGTTTAATTTTTTCATTAGGAATGCAAAATTTCCATCCAGGTCAACCAACATTAAAGCCTATTGTTGATGTATATTAAATCTAAAATTGTCAAAATAAAGTGTTGTACTTCGCTTTTTCCAACATTTTATTAGTTATTTTCATTCGGGGTGTTCCATCCTTCCTTCTCATTCCCTGGTTTGGCTTGCCAATGAGCTTCCTTTAAAGAGAAATGTAAACTATTAACACTCATGCATATTGTTCAGTGCAGGACTGACAAGAAAGTTTAGATAAATATATAATTCGCTAATTCCACGTGACCACATGATGAATGTAAACATTCCTGAGAATGAATCTAATGGTTTTATCTAATCATATTTGAACGTTAAATCAGGAATTATGGAAACAATAGCAAAAGACTACTTTTTTGGCCAAAAAAGTAATGTAGATATGAGCTTTGCTGGTCTTCTACATGTGTTCTGTAGATGAATCTTGTATATGACCAAGAAAAAAGGGATACTGTTGCTGATGAATAAATTTCATGATTTATTAATTCGTTATGAATGAAAATGTGAAACAACTCAGCGGTTGTAACTGTAACGTTTTCAATTGCGTTAAACTATCCCCACTTGTGCATGGTATATTTCTTGTACAATAAGACTGCAGCACAGGTAACCTGCGGACGTCCCTATATCCAGTGCACCTTAATGCAGTACCACAGTTGAGTGTGTTCACATATACCCTGATGACAACTTTATGTATAAACTTCTGAAAGAATACAAATGTCGGACCTTTTGCCAGTGCAAATATTCCAAAAAAATCTATAGCTAGTGTGAATTGATATGATCCTGTACTACTTGCTGTCATTTCTCAGTGAAACTTAGGTAACCAGATTTGTTACAAAATGCCGGAAACAAAAATTCAGTTGACAGCAAATCTAAAGCTAAAGTAAACTTCCAACATGAAATCCTGAAGTGTTTGTTGCTCTGGGGCAAGATACAGTTCTCCTAAAATAAATTCTGAAAATTTCAGCAGTAACAGGAGAATACTGTCATAAGAGAAATCTAATTGGCACTCAATTCATCAATACAGTTTACATAAACAATTGTTGTTACAAACCCTGTTTGTCACGTTTTCAAGTCTTTTTCAGGAACTTGAATAAAAGTTTTTTTAAAAGAACAGAAATTGTGAAGCTTTAATATTTGATTAAAGGAAGAGATGGTGCAGGATATTGCAAAATAAAATGTTTAATCTTGTGGAAGATTTTGTACTTGCTTTCTAGTTTCCCAGATTTATTAACAATAATTGTGCAATTCTAATAATGTCTGTTTAATTATCAAACGATTGCACTGAATTTGGTCCATAGAGATTTGCATCAGTCTAAAACAAATTCAGTACTTGGTAATAAAGATAACTTCTTGTGATGTTTGTCTGGATGCATGGCTTCAGATTTTTCAAAAAACATCAAAATCTTGATCTGTGACTAGAAATGTCTAACAGTGATGAACTGAATGTGAAATTGCAACTAATTTGCATTGCTTCCCATGGAAACCATGAAACCCCATTATCCCCGTTTAAGATTCTCCACATGAATATGGGAAACTGTTGGTTCTGAGTCACCTAAAAAGAACTGACCACACTCTAATAATCTTGGAGATTTTTTTCATCAACCTGACACAGAATTGATATTACATAGCTTTGGAGCGAATAAGACTTGAACCTAGACCACCTGCCCCAGAGGTAGGGATATTACTCCTGCACCACAAGGGTCCAAGTTTGCAACCTTGCATCCTGCTTGTAAATTTTAGAATACTTGATGAAGATCCCCATAATGCTCATTTACTATTTTGCAAAAATAAGCAGTTCTTGCTAAAATAGTGTAAGTGAATTGGAGAGTTTATTGTAAAAGTGAATGGCAAGGCAAGGCATAAAAGAAATTAACCTATTATTTAGCAGAGTTAAAGCATTACTGTAGGCTTTGTAAAGAGACCTTTACACCATTTACTAAAATGATGTGCAAGTAGGGTTTTACTTAACAGCCATTAAGTATTAGCTTATTGGTTTGACTGTTTCCTTGTTTAACATTATGCAAGATAGTCACATAAATGAGCTGGTCAAAATTTTAGTTTTTGATTGATAGGTCTTCATAAATTCCTGCCCATATTGACACTTGGCATTCATCAATAATTTTGCTTGTCCGGAAAATGTTTTCTGATACTTTATGACAGTCAGGATCTCCCTTGTTTCCTCTTCACCTGGAATGTCTGCCCCATTGATATGTTGGTATGGTATAAAAATGTTCACCCTCTGAATAATTTTATTATACCAACTATCTTCAATAATCATCCTAAAGCACTGATCTAAATACTTTTCCATCCAGTTGTAGGATTGCTTCACTTTTTTTGCAAAATAATCTTCAAGGGAAATAGTTTTTTTAAATAGGAAAAGTAAGTACAGTTATCAAGTTCTCTTGTTATTACTAGCAATTTTAAAATAATCCTAATGGAATAATTCTAGCAGGATACGTTGTGTTAAAATGGACCACTAGTAATTTAATGAACCATTAATAATTGTTTAAAAGGTCTAGTGTACAACTTTAACAACTGGCTTCTTTAACATAGTTTCTAAGAAAAAAATTACCAAGGTAAAAATAGGTAGTAAAATTTGCACACCTAGCCCTAATGTATATATGAAAAAGCAAATTGCCTTACCGTTGATTTTCCCCTTTGCTGCCTCTAGATGTCTATCAGTATCAATTGGCTAATAGAAAATTTGCAAGTAGGCAGATAATCACCAAGGTCTAGATTCAAGAATATCAGTAATGCCTAGTCTATTTTAGTTAGCTATGGTGATCATATTTTATTTGGTCAATTCACCACTATTTAAATTGGCTAAGAAAAAAATTTCAGTAGGAATAATATATGTAATGTGAATATGAAAGATGCAAAGTTAGGAACAATTTTACACAAGCATTTTGCCACATTTAAATCAACAAGACCCATGCATATTTTTTAAACCCGACTCATAGTGGGATTCGGAGTTGTTACATCACAGGTTGGTATGTTTTTATTACTAATGCACCAGTTTCAGTTCAATCAACAGCTAACTGTGTGACATTTTACTGTGAATGTTTTTATACACTAAGTAGCATAATCCTTTTGAACAGTGGTAATGGAAAATCTAAATTGGTTCTAGCCTTATGGTTGGAAGCAGGAATACAACATTATGTTGTACAAAATATTTTTGAGGATAAACTGGTGTGAATACATACGTCATTGTAATTTTCTACTGACACATTGCAACAGTAAGGCATTATTGTTAAGCATTGATTTGTATATTGCTGTGTACTGGTATAATTTTATGAACGTATGATGTACAGTATCATTTCTGGCTCATGATAAACTCGGTTAGAAGTTCAAAGAGTAACCTTTGGGACACTGTAAGAACTAAACTGTCAGGATATTAAATTTTACGCTTTGACAAATTTAGTTACCTGATTTTTTTTTTGGTGTTTTTGTTTATTTCTGATCCTACATATTATTCTGTGTTTAGTCTTAGGTTTTCTCGATAAGTCATTTGTGATTTGCATGGGTACACTATTGTAGATCTTTTCAGTTGTATATTTTTTAATTGTATATTCAATTTTCTAAAACATTTGTATACATTTAACTGGAAGTCACTAAATCGAATCTTGATGATTTAAGGGGCCTTTAGTGTACTACTGATGACTTTAGAAAAGTATTTATGACAAATTTTGTTGTGAATTTCTGGACAATTACTTAATCTTTAAGGGGTTGAACATTTTGAACAATGCCTGAACCAACAACAATATTTGGATTTGGCGTCAGCTATGAAGCAATTGATTGTCTTTTTTTTAAGGCATCAGCAATAGCTCATTTCTTTTAACGCTTAAACATTTAGTTATTAAATATGATATAATATCACTATGCAGAGATTAATTTAAAATTCAGTACCCCATTGGAAAGTAATGAAAATAATACCATTAACTCCAGATAGTTTGACAACTAATTTAGGTGCCTAAGAATCTATAATTCAACTTTTACAGATATTACTTTTTCAGCTTATTATTTTTCAGATTCCTATCTATGTTTTCCTCTGGTCAGTTAACTAAATATCTGATTGTTGGGAATGATCCTGCTTCCCTAACTGTAAAATGCTTTATTTAGTAAATTGGTTCATCAAATGTCGATAAATCATCACGCAACATATAGGTGAAAGTTTGAACTGGAACTAGGAAACTGTTTTGGATATTTCAACTCAGGAGCCAGAAAAACAAACTGGTCTAAATTAGCGGGTAATACCTATAACTGAAGACAATTTTCCATCCTTCACAACCAAGATGTGACAACAACTTGCTTTGAAATTTTAAGATTTTTTAAGAAAAGACTGATTTAGATTATTGCACATATTTCTGATTTTACATGATACTGCCTGGTTTTAAGGTCATGTTAAATGGCTACTAGTCTGGTCTGCTGTACATGCGATAAATATTTGAGCTTTAAGATGTTAATTTATTTCCTACCCCTTTAATTTAAAAATATCTATTCAAACAAGAACCTATTTTTCTAATTTATTATGAAACCGGATACACAGCGATAGGTATTCATGATGAACTGCTCAATTGTATTAGAAATGCAAAATTTAACAATATTGCTTCTGTCTGCATTAAGGTACTCTTTGGTTTTTAACATCCCTTTTCAAAATCTGTTCCATTGTATAGTGAGTAATTACAGATAAAGCTGTCTTCAATAACTGCCATAAAAGATTTCCATTGCAGCTAGATTTTTTTGTATTGTAATGTGGTCATTTTATCTAATCATTTTGTATTCATTTTTGTAATGGCGTCTCGGTTCATTAAAAATGACTTAAATACTGATGGGAAACTTAATTATTCCTCCTTACCTTTGTGCAGTTCATTTTTTGAAGAACCATTAATAGCTAATCTTAAACAGTCCGTTAATCATCTAGGAGAAAGATGTATCTCCAGGCTTTTGAATTTAACTTTTAAAATAAAGTATAAATAGCACTAAAACTTATTTATTTTTACCAGAACAGCACTATCTACAACAATCCCAATGACTTACATCAAATAGATAATTACAGTGGTCAGCATGGGCAATGCTTTTCTTCTTTCACATTGAATACCATAACGTTCCCAAAATGATGATCATATGCTCATTTCTGAATGTGCAGGGGGCCATTGATGGCTATCCTTTTTAAACAGAAGCACTTTGAAAGATGTGAATCTGGCAAGGATACCAATTGTGTGCAGCATCTGGGCTGTGTAGTCTGCTGGGTATTAATCTATATTCAGTGTCTTGTACAGTTATGTGGCAGGACATTGATGAAATTTTAATTCAACAATATGTAGAATCAAAAACTAGCCGAAAGGTGAACATGTAATCATTGTGATTTAACATAAAACCCATTTGGTTCCCTAATGTTTGATAGGGAAGGAAATCTGCCATCTTTGTCTGGACTGGCCAGCAGGTAACTCCGACCCACAACAATGTGGTTGACGCTTAACTGTCTTCTGAAATAGCCTAGCAAGTCAGTCAGTTTTATCTAGTCACTACAAAGGCTAAAGAAAGGAATGAAACCAGACTGACCACCTTGCATCAATCCAGGCAGCGCAAGCAGTAGCGGCAAACACAGCCATCCCAGCCTTGCAAAATCCTCTTTACCAAAATCTGGGGGCTTGTGCTAAAATTGAAAGAACTGTCTCATAGACTAGTCATTCTCTCAGTATCATACCTTACAGACAATGTTCAAAAATCACATTTCACCAGGTTATAGTCCAACTATAAGATAAGCTTTCGGAGTCTCACTTCTCCAGGTGTCATGAGCCATTCCCAGTAGCACCACCACTAACCAAACCAGCCAAGTTCGTGAAGACATGGCTGCTGAACTGGGTCTGCAGCAAGTGATGACGAAATAAACTTAAGGGAAAAATCTATTTGACATCACCCTCGCCAATCTACCTGTTGCAGATGCATTCTTCCATGACGTTAGTGGTAGCTGACAGCCCACACAGTCTTCATGAAGGTAAAATCCTGTGTTCACCTAGAGGATGCCCTCCACTGTATTGTGTGATTCTACCACTGTATTAAATTATGCGGATTTTGAACAGACCTCACAATTCAAAACTGAGCATCCGTGAAATATTGTGTGCCATCACCAACAGCAGCATTCCGCTCAACAACTATCTGTGACCTAATGGCCCAGTTTATTGCTCATTCTACTGTTACTATCAGGTCGTGAGATTAGCCCTTGGTCAATGAAGAGTACAGGAGATCATACCAGGAGCAGCACCAGGCATACCTAAAAATGAATTGTTAACCTGTGAAGCTACAGCACAGGATAACCATGGAAATAGCATGCATAGACATGACTAAGTGATCTCACAACCAGTAGATAAACCTAAGCGCAATAATACCGCTACATCCATCATGAATGGTGGTGGACAATGAAACAATTACCAAGAAGTAGGGGTTCCATAAATATCCACATCTTCAACAATAGGGGAGCCCAGCACATCAGAGCAAGAAACAAAGGCTGAAATATTAGTGTCCGTTTTCAGCCAGATGTCCTCAGTGTCAGACCTGACAATCTTCAGCCAATTTTATTCCTTCCACATGATATGTATCTTATGAAGGCTTTGGATACTGCAAAGGATGTGGAACCTGACAACATCCTGGCAATAGTACTGACAATGTATACTCCATAACTATCCGAATTCCTGGCCAAACTGTACCGGTTACAACATTGGCACCTACACGATGATGTAGAAATTGCCCAGATACGTCCCATGCACAAGAAGCAGGACAAATCCAGCTCAATAACTTACCTCAAATCTGCATTCCCACTTATCCCCAATAACAATTCAATCCCTTGCTGAACAAGAATCTACCTAGTCTTTAAAATATTCAAAATCTCTGCTTCCACAACTTTTCTGGGGGAAAATGTTCCAAAGATTCATGACCCTCTGAGAGAAAATGCCTTGCCTAATTTCCTTTTTAAATGGGCGACTCCTGGTTTTTAAACAGTGAACTACAGTTCTAGATTCTCCCATAAGCAAAAATATCCCCTCCAAATCTTCCCTGACAAGACAAATAGTTCTGTGTTTGTCAAGTTGCCTCTTACTGTTCTAAACTCCAATGGATATAAGCATAATTTGTGCCAGCTTTCCTCCTAAAACAATCTGGCTATTCCAGTTATCCAGTAAATCTTCTCAAACACATTTACATCCTCCATTAGGGCCTGTTTCTCAATTTCATCTGAAAGACTGCACCACTGATAGTGAACATTCCTTCGGTACAGCATTGGAGTGGCAGCGTTGATTTTTGTGCTTGTGGCATAGAATTGGACTCGAATCAAGAACTTTATCATTCTGAGATGAGAGTACTACCAACCATGCTACAACTGATCAACATTTCCCCATCCCTCCTTTCACATCACCTGAAAATGCTAAAGACTGTTGTGTTTTTTTAAAAAATCAGTAACCTCTCCTTACATGAATCTTTTGTCACCATGCTCAGTAAACTCCCCTTAACTATGGTTCCTCTGCAAGGCTAGACTACACAGAGGACATGTGTAAAATATGAAGACTAGCTGACCCCTATCAAACCTAGTCTCTCCAAATGCACAAGTATTCGCATGTGGAGCAATCTCAAAGTCATAGAGACCTTCAGTGTGGAATCCTTCGGCCCAACTTGACCATGCCACCCAGTTTTTCACAAACTAGTCCCATTTGCCTGCATTTGGTCCATATCCTTCCATATCTACCCCATCCATGTACCTGTCTAAATGTTTCTTAAATGATGAAATTGTATTTGCTTCCACACTATCTCTTGCAGTCCATTCCAAACACACAGCACCAGCTGAAAAGATTGTCCCTCTGGACTTTTTTGTATCTCTCTCCTCCCACCTTAAACCTATGCCCTCTAGTGTTAGATTCCCCTACCACTGGGGAAAAGCTAGATCGTAGAATCCCTACAGTGTGGAAACAAGCCACAAGCCCACACTGAACCTCAGAGCATCCCACCTAGAGGAACAAAGCAGACCACGCAGCGTCGGAGGAGCAGGAAAGTTGATGTTTTGGGTCCTTCATTCCGAGGATCATAAAATCACTAGTGTAAAAGCGAGCCATTCAACCCAACAAGTCCACACCTACCCTCTGAAGAGCATCTCAGCCAGACCTACTGTGTCGCTGTAACACAGCCTTTCCCTGCTAATCCACTTAACCTACATATCTTTGGACTGTGTGAGGAAGCCAGGGCACCTAGAGGAAACACGCAGACATGGGGAAAATGTACAGACTCCACACAGACAGCCACACAAGGGTGGAATTGGACCCAGGTCCCTGGCAAAGTGCTAACCACTGTGCCAACCCATCATTCTTGTGAACCTTTTTGGACCCCTCTAATGCCAACATATCCTTCCTTCGGGCCAAAAACTGATCTCAATATTCCAAGTTAAGTCTGACCAGAGCCTTCTTACAGCCTCAGCAGTACATCCCTGCTCTTGGATTGTAGCCCTCCAGAAATGAAGGCCAACATTATATTTGCTTTCCTAGCTGCCAACTGAAACTGTGTGTTAACCTTAAAAGAATCCTGAACTAGGACTCCTAACTTGCTTTGTGTTTCAGATTTCTAAAGTCTTTCTTCATCCTACCAAAGTGCATAATCTCTCATGTTTTCCCACATTATATTCCACCTGCCACTTTTGTGCCTACTCTCCTGGCCTGACCAAGTCCTTCTGCAGCCTTCCTGCTTCCTCAACACTACCTATCTCTCTGCCTATCTTTGTGTCATCTGCAAACTTAACAATAATGTTGTGGACCTGCAGAACTCCACTAGTCACTAGCTGTCATATTGAAAAAGACCATTTTATCCCAACTCTCTGCCTTCTGCCAGTCAGCCAATCCTCCATCCACATACTTTGCCCCTAGCACGTAGGTTCTTATTTTGCAACATCCTGTGTGACATCTTGTCAAAGACCTTATGGAAACCCAAATAGATTATGGCTACTGGCTCTCCTTTGTCCAATTTTCTCATTACCTCCTCAAAGAATTTGAACAGGTTTGTTCGGCATGATCTCACCTTGACGAAGCCGTGGTGACTCAGCCCTATTTTATCATGCACTTCCAAATACTTAACAATTTCATCCTTAATAATGGATTCCAAAATTTTGCCAATGACCAAAGTCAGGCTAGGAGCAAATTATTGGAGATGCCGGAATCTGAACTGAAAACAGTAAATGCAGGAGATCACAGTGGGTAAGGCAACATCCATGGAGAGAGAGTAAGCTAATGTTTCGAGTCTGGATGACTCTTCATCAGAGCTAGTGATCAGAGCTGGTGATCAGAGCAGTTCTGTCAAAGAGTCAACTAGACTCAAAATGTTAGCTTGCTGTCTCTCTGTGGGTGCTGCCTGACCAGTTGTGATCTCCAGCATTTGTTGTTTTAAGGTCAGGCTAACTGGCCTATAATTTCCCATTTTCTGCCTTTCTATTCTTAAACTTCTTGTTCAATGCTCCTACCATTTCCTGGTTCCCCATAATTATTTCCCCAGCCTCGCTGTCTAAGGAATCTATATTCACTTTGGCTTCTGTCTTTCATTTTATATATTTAAAGAAGCTCTTGCTGTCCTTTTTGATGTTACTTTCTAGTTTACCCTCAAAGCTTATTTTCTCCTTCTTTTGTCATCTTTTGTTGGTTTTTAAAACTTTCCCAATTCTCCTGCTTACTTCTTATATTTGCCATTTTGTATGTTTTCTCTTTCAGTTTGATGCATGTTAACCATGGTTAGTTTGCCCTTCCTGGAATCCTCCTTCTTCACTGAGATATATCTTTGCTGTAAACAATGAACTACTTCCTTCAAAGTCTGCTGTTATTTATCAATTGTCTTTACTACTAAACTTCTTTCAGACTTTTGAATGGACCTCTCAAATGTTAATGATCTCTCTCTCTGCAATTTCTCTTCAGCTATAACATTGTATTCTGCATTCTGTCTTGCTACCCTGATGCACTTTATGTGGTACAATCTGTCTGTATGCATGCAAAACAACTTTTCATTGTATCTCGGTAGATGTGACAACAATAAATCAAACAAACAAACAAGCTTCAGCCAACTGTACCCTCATTCCTTTGTAATTACCCTTATTTAAGCTTAGGATAGTTGGTTTCTAAAACAAATTCCTCTGTCTCAAACTGAATGCTAAATTCCACCATATTATGGTCACTATTCTTAACATAATCTTTTACCCTGACATCATTTATTAAAACTATCTCTTTCATGCATTAGAGATAAAAGGTACTGCAGATGCTGGAGAATCCGAGATAACAAGCATGGGGCTGGATGAACACAGCAGGTCAAGCAGCATCACAGGAGCAGGAAAACTTGACGTTTCGGGCCTAAACCCTTCATCAGAAAATACTTTTGTATTTGCCTACTTGCAGTACTGATCTGGCTGGCCTTTGGACTGATGGTTGTATTATGTTATTTAAGTGTTGTGAAGAAAGAAAGAAATCCTAAGTGGGCAGATTGAATAACAGTTTAAAAAAAACCAATACCATCTTTTCCTTATGGCAGGTTTTTGACATTTATGTGGCTACAGCAGACTACAACCCACCACCATCTGAGAAAGAGTCCATTCATCTTAAAGAGCGGCAATACGTGGAAGTCCTTGACTCTGCACATCCACTGAAATGGCTGGTTAGGACCAAGCCTACCAAATCCACACCTGCCCGACAAGGTTGGGTATCGCCAGCCTATCTGGATAAAAGACTAAAGGTAAACACCAAAACTCCAATAAAGTTTCAGTCAACTTCATGCACACACATGAAAGCATTACATTTCTCTTGCACAGAAACACATAAACCGAGTTACTACTGTCAATAAATGATAAAAGTGACCATGAAAAATCAGGAATATGATGTGTCATTTGCTCATCATCTGTTTCCTAACTCTGGTAAAACTATTCTAATTTAAATTTTTATTTTGAATGCTAATGGGAAGGCCTTGATTTTCACGAATCCTTCTTGGCAGAAAGCAGACAACAAACAATTAAAATTACTTTAGTCACTTGATCCTTGCTTAGCTGCCATTTACTATTCTTAAATTTACTGCTCTTGGAAGCCACCAGCAGCAGGAAGGGGGTGTTTAATCCTAATTGTGTAGATCTGGACTAAGCAAGCATTTTAAGTAAGCTGTAAGAGCGGTCAACTATTGGCAACCTGCCTGTCAGTCCAATCATAAGCCATCTTTTCAATCTTGCGGTTTACAATGCAACTTGAATCCTGTATTGTTACCATCGAATCATTTTACATTTTAATTGAATAAATTATTTGCTGCTTTGTACTTATAAAAACAATATTGTGCACATCATTTTCAAGATACTTAAAGATACAACCTCATAGAGCAACATAAAACCATAGTTTTCCAGCAGCTTTGTTTTTGTTCCTGATTTACAGCATCTGCAGTT
>JAHRHZ010000032.1:121498-161061 GCA_024137785.1 Ginglymostoma cirratum
AACTGCAGATGCTGTAAATCAGGAACAAAAACAAAGCTGCTGGAAAACTATGGTTTTATGTTGCTCTATGAGGTTGTATCTTTAAGTATCTTGAAAATGATGTGCACAATATTGTTTTTATAAGTACAAAGCAGCAAATAATTTATTCAATTAAAATGTAAAATGATTCGATGGTAACAATACAGGATTCAAGTTGCATTGTAAACCGCAAGATTGAAAAGATGGCTTATGATTGGACTGACAGGCAGGTTGCCAATAGTTGACCGCTCTTACAGCTTACTTAAAATGCTTGCTTAGTCCAGATCTACACAATTAGGATTAAACACCCCCTTCCTGCTGCTGGTGGCTTCCAAGAGCAGTAAATTTAAGAATAGTAAATGGCAGCTAAGCAAGGATCAAGTGACTAAAGTAATTTTAATTGTTTGTTGTCTGCTTTCTGCCAAGAAGGATTCGTGAAAATCAAGGCCTTCCCATTAGCATTCAAAATAAAAATTTAAATTAGAATAGTTTTACCAGAGTTAGGAAACAGATGATGAGCAAATGACACATCATATTCCTGATTTTTCATGGTCACTTTTATCATTTATTGACAGTAGTAACTCGGTTTATGTGTTTCTGTGCAAGAGAAATGTAATGCTTTCATGTGTGTGCATGAAGTTGACTGAAACTTTATTGGAGTTTTGGTGTTTACCTTTAGTCTTTTATCCAGATAGGCTGGCGATACCCAACCTTGTCGGGCAGGTGTGGATTTGGTAGGCTTGGTCCTAACCAGCCATTTCAGTGGATGTGCAGAGTCAAGGACTTCCACGTATTGCCGCTCTTTAAGATGAATGGACTCTTTCTCAGATGGTGGTGGGTTGTAGTCTGCTGTAGCCACATAAATGTCAAAAACCTGCCATAAGGAAAAGATGGTATTGGTTTTTTTTAAACTGTTATTCAATCTGCCCACTTAGGATTTCTTTCTTTCTTCACAACACTTAAATAACATAATACAACCATCAGTCCAAAGGCCAGCCAGATCAGTACTGCAAGTAGGCAAATACAAAAGTATTTTCTGATGAAGGGTTTAGGCCCGAAACGTCAAGTTTTCCTGCTCCTATGATGCTGCTTGACCTGCTGTGTTCATCCAGCCCCATGCTTGTTATCTCTTTCATGCATTAAACTGTTTCTAAATTACATTGTAATTACTTTTGATGCATGTTTCATGTGGGAAAATTCTTGGGACCCCACTCAATTTATTCTCCTACCATTCAGAGACTTTTTCTTAGGTTCACAATTGCTGAAAATAACCATACGCAATATGTGTTGGCTGGACTTTTCTTGAAATGTTTGTTTCATGCTATGCCATTGACAAAGCTGTGCAGCTAGCTAATCAAAAAAACCTAAACCAGTACTCCATTACCTTACAACAATAGACTGGTCTGGTCCTCGCATCCCAGGGATGTAGGCCAGTTGTGCCTCTGCTTGTAGCTTATCTTTCCACCAAAACCCAGCTAAAAGTGATGGTGCTAGATCTTGAGTGGAAAATCACAATTAAAATGTTCATTTTAATGCCCTTAACAGTGGAAGAACTAGGTGAATTATGCATGTGTGCATATTAATATGCATGTGTCATGCCTGTTGACTAAAGAATGTCAACTCATGAAGATTGAGTGATTGTCAACTGTAGATATGACCACAATGTTAAGAGATGATGTGCAATCCTCCACCAGGGATACCAAAAACCTGTAACGCAAATGCCATTGGCAGCATGTCTGAACCCGGCATTCTCTATCATAAAGAGAGGGTGGCATAGTGGCTCCGTGGTTAGCACTATTGCCTCAGAGCACCAGGGACACGGGTTCAATTCCAGCTTTGGGTGATTGTCTGTGTGAGTTTCCTCCCACTGTCCAAAGATGTGTAGGTTAGGTGGATTAGCCGTGAGAAAAGCAGGGTTATAGGGATAGGGGAGGGCAGTGATTCTGGGTGGGAGGTTCTTCAGAGAGTCAGTGTGGATTTGTTGGGCCACATGGCCTGTTTCCATACTGTAGGAATTCTATTCATATATTCCACCATAATATTTCAGAAGCAGGTGAGATATAAAATCAATATTGCTGCTCTCAATTACAAAAAAAAACTTAATCCTGTGCAAAGGAAGGAGGAAGGTGCACATTTTTTTTATTTTCTGGAGGGGGAAATCAAAAATCGAATCACCAATATGATCACTTCACTTTGAAAAGAACAGCAGATCGACATGGAGCTGCTGGAAATACAGAACAGGAAGGAAGATAAATATGCCAGATTTGGAGAAAAGAATCAACATGATATAAAAGGAAATTTGTGATTGATTAGTTTGTGAGTAAGTGCTGTTGGGGACTGTTTATAATGTGCTGAATTTGAGAAAAATGCTTTTTTTTAACAACCTTGCTGAAAGTTATTTGAGAGTCTAGTCAAAGAAAGAAACAAGTGATGTTATTATTCATCCTTTTTCAGTAGTAAAGCTATTGGATTCTAAGGTTTAAGTTAGTACAGTAAAGTGGCGGTGAGAAGAGGCTTAATACTAAGTCGTAATTAAATATTTAAAACAAAAGATTAGATTGCGGGTGACGTGATAGAAGAATGTGGGAGCTCTTGGATTCCAGTGTGATCCAGGGTAAACATGTTGTAAATTTTTGCAGCTTAAGCAGCATTGGTTCAGAGCTTATGAGCTGGAATCTAAGTTATCAACACTGCAATACATTAGGGAAGAAGTTACCTGGATGCTTTATTCCAGGAGGCTATAATGCCCATCAGAATAGGGTCTTCTGATTTGGTCACTGATCAGGAAACGGAGTGTTTGATTGCAATTGTCCAACAGGTTTGAGGTTCTGTCGGCTTGTTTTGATCGGAGTTAAGTGCTGCAGGGTGAATGAGCTAATCGCCCATGGCACCGTGATACGCAATGAATGTTTTAACAGGCACCTGTATAATGAGGGAGATTGACAATGCAAAATACATTTGACGAGAGGCTGCGTTAGTTGCTCAGTGCCAGAATTTGGCACATCCACTCAAGGTTGGAGTGGGAGAGGGAGGATCCAGCTGTCATAGTCCATGAAGGTGCCAACATCATAAGCAAGACAAAGAAGGAGGCTCTCCACAGTCAGTTTGAGGATCCAGATATTAAAAAGCTGAATCTCAAAGTTTCTGTCACATGAAATCAGCATAGGTTAACTAATGAATACACAGCTGAAAGTCCACTGTAGAAAAAATGAGTTCTATATCTTGGAGCATGAAACCAGTGCTGGAAATGTAGCTACCGTACCAGTTGTATGATCTACAGCAGACTGTGCAGAGACCAGTCCTCTACCCAGCTACATAACTAGAGAAGTAGAGGTGGTTTTTAAACCAATGCAGGCAAGGGATCAAATTTGGAAAGATGTGGCAAATCAGTGAATGGACCGTAAGACATAGGAGCAGAAATTAGGCCATTCCACCCATCGAGTCTGTTCCACCATTCAATCATGGCTGATAAGTTCCTCAACCCCATTCTCCTGCTTTCTCCCCGTAACCCTTGATAATCAAGAACCTATCTATCTCAGTCTTAAATGTACTCAATGACCTGGCCTCCACAGCCTTCTGTGGCAGTAAATTCCATAGATTCACCACTCTCTGGCTGAAGAAGTTTCTCCTTATCTCCATTCTAAAAGGTCTTCCCTTTACTCTAAGGCTGTGCCCTCGGGTTCTAGTCTCTCCTACAAATAAAAACATCTTCCCAACATCCACTCAGTCCAGGCCATTCAGTATTCTGTAAGTTTCAATTAGATCCCCCCTCATCCTTCTAAACTCCAATGAGTATAGTCCCAGAGTCCTCAAATGTTCCTCATATGTTAAGCTTTTCATTCCTGGGACCATTCTTGTGAACCTCCTCTGAACACCTTCCAGGGCCAATACATCCTTCCTGAGATATGGGGCCCAAAACTGCACATAATACTCCAAATGTGGCCTGACCAGAGCCTTATAAAGCCTCAGTAGTACATCCCTACTTTTATATTCAAGTCCTCTCAAAATAAACACCAACATTGCATTTGCCTTCTTGACTACTGACTCAACCTGCAAGTTTACCTTGAGAGAATCCTGGACTAGAACTCCCAAGTCTGTTTGCACTTTAGACTTCTGAATTTTCTCCCCGTTTAGAAAATAGTCCATGCTTTTATTCTTCTTTCCAAAGTGCATGACCTCACACTTTCCCACGTTGTACTCCATCTGCCACTTCTTTGCCCACTCTCCTAACCTGTCCAAATCCTTCTGCAGCCTCCCCGCCTCCTCAATACTACCTGTCCCTCCACCTACCTTTGTATCATCTGCAAACTTAGGCAGAATGCCCTTAGTTCCTTCATCTAGATCATTAATGTATAAAACAAAACGTTGTGGTCCCAGCACTGACCCTTGTGGAACACCACTTGTCACTGGCTGCCATCCTGAGAAAGACCCTTTTATCCTCAATCTCTGCTTTCTGCCAGACAGCCAATCTTCGATCCATGCCAGCACCTTGCCTCTAACACCATGGGCCCTTATCTTACTCAACAGCCTCCTGTACAGCACCTTGTCAAAGGCCTTCTTGAAGTCCAGGTAGATAACATCCATTGGCTCTCCTTGGTCTACCCTGCTCATTACTTCCTTAAAGAATTCTAGCAGATTTGTCAGGCATGGCCTCCCCTTGACGAAACCAGGCAGACTTTGCCCTATTTTACCATGCACTTCCAAGTATTCTGAAACCTCATTCTTCACATTGGACTCTAAGATCTTAGCCATGACTGAGGTTAGGCTAGTCGGCCTGTAATTTTCAGTCTTTTGCCTTACTCCCTTTTTAAACGGGGGTGTCACATTAGCAATTTTCCAGTCCTCTGGGGCCTTCCCTGACTCTAGTGATTCCTGGAAGATCATCACTATTGCTTCCAATATTTGTTCAGCTATCTCCTTTAGAACTCTGGGGTGTAGTCCATCTGGTCCAGGTTATTTGTCCACCTTCAGGCCAATCAGTTTTACTAGCACCTTCTCCTTGGTGATGGCCACTATATTCAGCTCTGTCCTGTGACTCTCTTGAATTTTTGGGAGATTACTCGTGTCTTCCACTGTGAAGACTGACACAAAGTAATTATTCAGTTCCTCAGCCATTTCCTTGTTCCCCATTACTATCTCTCCACCATCATTTTCCAGTGCTCCAATGCCCCCTTTTGCCTCTCTTTTGCCCTTTATGTATCTGAAGAAACTCTTACAGTCTTGGTTTATATTACTGGCTAGCTCACCCTCATATTTAATCTCCTTCCTCCTTATTTTTTTTTTGTTGCCCTCTGTCGGTTTTTGTAAGTTTCCCAGTCCTCTGGTTTCCCACTGCCATTTGCCACATTACATGCTTTCTCTTTTGCTAATATGCCATCCCCAACTTCCTTAGTCAGCCATGGTTGCCTCATCCTCCCTGTACCATGCTTCTTTTTCCTAGGGATGAATTTTTGCTGTGTCTCCTGAATTACTCCCAGAAACTCATGCCATTGCTGTTCCACTTTCTTTCCTGCTAGGCTCCTCTTCCAGTCAATTCTGCCCAGCTCCTCCCTCATATCTGGAGTAAAGGTGGAAAACAAATGAAGTATTCTGTAAAATGAAAAACAAATTATGATAGGAATGGACAGAGATACAGAGTCAATCAACAAAAATAAGACTTGAGGTTACAAAAGTAGTAAAAGTACAAAACTAAAGGACCTATATATATGAATACATATAGCGTGGGGAACAAACCAGGTGGAAGTGATGGCACAAAAAGGAAATGTCAAAATCATAGCTGTAGATCTGACGCAGATCTGGGACCTGAATATCAAAAGATGAAACAATGGGGCCTTGCCAGAAATATCTGCTGATAACCTAGGGAGATTTTAATGTGCACATAGACTGGAAAAATAAGATAGACAGAGATAATGTAGATGAGTTGTTAGGATGCTTTAGAGATGGTTGTTTAGAGAAGCATGTTCTGGAGCCAACCAGAGAGCAGGGTATACCAGAATTAGTTTGTGGATTGTGATAAGATTAATTAAATATCTCCATAGTGAAGGCATGTTTAAATAAAAGTGACCATAATATGATTGAATTTTAGATTGAGCTGGAGGGAGAGAAGACTGGGTGAACCAGTAAATTAGATTTAAATATGAGGAATTATGAGGGTGTGAATGTGAAACTGGCTAATTAGGTTAAAGGACAGGTCATTAGAGATGCAGTGGCAGAAATTTGACAGGATATTTCATGAATTACAATAGATATGTTCCAATGAGTGAGAAAAAATCTAAGGGATGGGCCCACTATCTGTGGTTAATTAAAATGGTTAAAGATAGTATCAAACTTTTTAAAAAATGTATAGTTACCATACACAAAGATGGGTAGCAGGTCAGAAGACTGGGCAGAATATAAAAGACAGCAAACAGTGACTGAAAGATTAATAGGGAGAAAATGGAGTCTGAGAGAAAGCTAGCTTGACATATCAAAATAAATTGTAAGAATTCCTGTAAGTACATAAAGAAGAAAAGAGTTAACAAAGATATGTGTTGGTGCTGTAGAAAGTGAGTCTGTTTAATTAATAATGGAAAATAAGGAGATGGCAAATGAATTTAGCAGATATTTTGCAGTCATGTTGACTATAGAGGATACAACTTATATCCCAGAATCAACTGTAAACCAAGAAATGGAAGGGAGGGAGGAACTCAAAAGTACAATTAGGAGCGAAGCAGTACTCAGCAAATTCTTGGAGCTGTGGGTTGACAGGTCCCGACCCACTGATGAACTTTATCCTAGGGCCTTAAATGAAGTGATCAGCGAGATAATTGATGCAATGATTTTTATTTTCCTGAATTCTGTAGATTCAGGGAAGGTTCCATGAGAATGGAAAATAACAAATGTTTTTTTTCACAAAGGGAGGGGGACAGTAGCAAACTAGAGGCCCAGTGGATTAAAATATGTCATAGGAAAGATATTAGAAACTATTATGAAAGACATTATAGTAGGAAACTTAGAAAAAGCCATGGTAATGAGGTAAACTCAACATTGTTTTGTGGAGGCAAATCATGTTTTGTGAATCTATTAAAGTTCTCTAAGGAAGTAATGTCTTGTGGATAAAAGGAACCAATGCATTTGCTTTGCTGACATTTCCAGAAGTCACTTGATAAAGTGCTAAAGTTTATTATAGAAAATAAAAGCTCATGATGTAGATGGTTGACATATTGGCATAGACAGATGATTATTTCCTATTAGCTGGCGAGAGAGCAGGTGTAATAATTTATTGTCTGGATTGTGAGATGAAATGAGTGGTATGCCACAGGGATCAAGGCTACGGCCTCAACTTCTTGCTGTATAAATAAATAGCTTGGATGGAGGGATGAAGGTATTGTTCTAAATTTGCGGATGACACATAGGTGGCAAATTCTGTTGTGAAAAGGAAATAAGGAGGCTGCAAGAAGTTAATTTAAATGAATGAACAAAGATCTGGCAAAGGAGCATAATGTGGAAAAGTATAACATTTTGGCAGGCAGAATAAAGAGGATACATGTTATCTAAATTGAGATATCACAGACCTCTAACACGCAGAAGGATCTGAGTGGCAGAATGCGTGGATTTGCCAAAGGTTAATGTGCAGGTACAGCTAGTAATTGAGAACATTAATAGAATGTTATTGTTTGTGAGAAGGTGCATTGAATGCAAAAACACATGTTATGCTTAAATGCAGGGCATTTGTGAGACCATATCTGCAATACTGTGTACAGTATTAATTATTTTATTTAACAAAGTATGTGAATGTGTTGGAGGCAGTTCAGAGAAGACTTGCAAGACTAATACCTGTAATAAATGGGTTATCTTAGATGGAAAGTTTGAGCAGGCTAGGCTTGTATGGTGACTTGATTGAAACATCAAAAGACTTGTGTCTTAACAGGTCTTGACAGGGTGAAAAGGATGTTTCTGCTTTGAGGAGAATCTAGAACTGCAGGTTACCATGGGAAAGATCAGGAATTGACCATTTATAATAGATAAATTTGATAAAGAGAATCTTCAATGATGTTTGAGGGTCTTTGGAGCGCTCTCCCTATAAAGGCAGTGGAAACAGAGTCTTTGAATGTTTTTGTGGTGGATAGCTTCTTAATGAGCAAGGACATGCAAGGTGATCTTATTAAATGGTGGAACAGGCTTGCAAAACTGAATAACATATGTTCTTATGCTGACCAAATGCCCAATTGGAATTAATGAATGGCTCATGACTATATGCCTTCAGCCTGATGGCAACCTGTGGGTCACAATTATCATTGCTTATCCTTCACCCTCAATTCTACTGACAAGTTCTTCTACATCTGTATTGATAGCCATCCCAAACAAGACTAACTGATTCCACTGGAAAATTTTAACGCTAGAATTGAACACAATTCCTGTCTGGGAATACATCTTCAGGAAAGGAGTCTGGACATCAAATATTAGTAATCTTTGCGTCCTCTGCAATAATCATGGAGTTACCATCAGAAACACTCACTTCTATCATTAAGGTAAATACAACATGGAAGCATTGCTGATCCAAGCGCTGGCACCTCCAGGATTGTATCATTGTCCATATCAGTGATTGGAATCACCTGTTGCTCCAGGATTGGCCTACTGCATTTCCCTGAAGGGACAATTCATGAAGTCTAGCGAACGCCATTCTGACTTCAAGGAGCTGACAATTTGATAATGGCAACAGCAAATAACAACACTCTTCCACAATGAATTAGCTACATCTGTGACTCCCTTTATAAAAGTTTTCTCAGTATTACCTCCACTATTGAAGGTGATTAGTCTGAAAGTAATATATCACAAAAATAAAGAAATACATTTTAATAAAACTTGGAACACGGATGAAACTGGGTACGCAAATACAGTTTGACCAAGGAAAGACTGATTAGTTTAGGCAAAGATAGAGGTGCAGATCCTGGAACTTTTTTTGAAGGATCCAAACTTTAATATTGGGAGATAAGGTAAATTGTTTTTATTTTGGTCACAGCTATTAAAATGTGAGCAGCATTCAGAGCAGTTTGTTGCATGTGGATTGATCAGAAGCTTCCACAGTAAGAATTGGCCCACGAACAAGAAGCAGAGATTGTTGTAAATTGGTGTTTTTCGTGCTGGCATGATGTAATTAATGGAGCACTACAGGGATTGGTGCTGGGACCTCAACTGTTTATAATTTATAGAAATGAATTAGATGGAGTGATGAAGGTATAGTTGCCAAATTTGCTGAAAGGTAGGAAAGTAATTTGTGAAGAGGACACAAGGAGGTAACAAAAAGATAAAAGGTAGGTTAAGTAAACAGGTAAAGATGTGGCAAATTGATTATAATGTGGGAAATGTGAAATTGTCCATTTTGGCTGTAAATATATGAACTAAATTGTGAGAGATTGCAGAGCTCTGGATGGAAAGGGATCTAGGTCTCCTCATGTACAAATGACGCTTGCAGGTATAACAAGTAATTAGGAAACCTATTAGAATCTTATCACTTATCCCAAGGGGAATTGAGTACACAATTAGGGAGGTAATGCTTCAGTTATAAGGGGCTCTACTGAGGCTGCATCTGGAGTACTGTGCACAGTATTGGTCACCTTATTCAAAGGAATGATGTAAATGCATCGGAGGCAATTCAAAAATAGTTTATGACACTAATAGACTAGACTGGAATGGGCAGGCTATGTTGTGAGGAAGGTTTGTACAGGCTGGGCTTGAATCCACTGGAATTTAGAAGAGTAAGAGATGGCTTGATTGAAACATAAATCCTAAAGGGTCTTGACAGCAGAAAGGATGTTTCCTCTTTATAGAGAATTAGGAACAAGGGTACACTTTAAATATCAGGCTTGTCCATTTATAATGAAGATTGAGCAAAGTATTTTTGGAGCGTCAGGACTCTTTGAAACTTCCTTCCTGAAAAGATGGCCGAAGCAGAATCCTTGAATAATTTTAACATAGACATGCATAGGTTCTTGCTAAGCAAGGGGTTGAAAGATTATCAGGGATCAATGGGAATGTGGATATGAAGTTACAATCAGAGTAGTCACCTCAATGAATGAAGAGTACTGTCAAGGGTTTGAATGGCCTACTCATGCTCTTGGTTCATATGTATGTTTGTCATGGAGCTCTTAGTGAAAAGATTTATTGTTTCTAGCTTTGTAATTACAGCATCAGCCTGGCAGGAAGAGTCTCAAGGACAAGCTGCTTAATTCACAGGTATGTGCTGAATTGAATGCCCTCTTGTCTTCATTTGTAATTTACAATAATAACTTAAAGGCTTGGTGCTCCATCTTATTTCATGTTTGTATTTTATACTGTTATCTGATAATCAACTTGCCGCATCACTTGAAAGAACAAATGAACTAGTCAGCTTTGGTGCATCACAAGCAGGGATTATTTATGACATCTAACTAACTATTTCCTTTCTCATTCTTACAGAAGATTAAGATGAAAACTGAAATTGTGCCTTTTCAAGGCTGTCAAGATTATCTTGTCTATTTCAGAATTTAAGCTATTCAGTGTAAATGTATCCATTTATAACACATCCTCTTGAGATAATGCTTTCTTAGCTCATGATTAATTTACCATAAAGCATCCTTTTGTTGCTCTAACTGTTCTCAAAATGATATCAATTTTGATGTGGTTATGACAGCTGATGGAAAAGCCACTGGACTTCACAAAAAATAGGATTCTCCTTAAGGGTAAAGAATCAAAGGATTATTAACCAATCTAGATAGCTACTCCTTTAATACAGAAAAATAGACAGGTGTCACGGACAACATTACGTCTTAAATACATGAAATTGTAAAATGAACAATGATTAAAATTTCCTTTAAACAACCATAAAACAAAGCAAAAAAAAAATCATATCTCATCAATTAGGCCCACATTCAAAATAAGTTAACAAATTGCCTCCTGGATTATTTGTTCAAATTTTAAAAATCGAACAGGGTGTTACATTTCTTGAGAATGAAGATTATCTGTTCATTCCTTTTTATGATCTTCAGGTAATGCATTAATTTCAAAACTAGAAACTAATTGCACAGCCTATGAATAATATTTAGTTTTTTCATGGATATATTACTTTATAACAAACTTTTTTTACTGTGCATTCAAAACACAATTAAGATTATGGTGAATTTGGTGCAATTATTAGAAAACAAAGGAAGATACTTTACTAAGCAAATAGGATGGCAAACAAAACAATGTTTGGTAAGGCACATTAAGGTGATTAGTAGTAGGTGTCGTTGAGTTAGTTAGTTCTTATGGAAATGTTACCCAGAAGCAGAAACTGAAGCTGGATTACTAACATCATTTTGATCTTTAATTTAACCACAATAATAGTTGAATTATTCATTGAATTATTCCATCAAAGCATGTTTGTAAGAAATATTGGAAATTTACAGCACATTAGGCCCATCATGTCGATACTGCCAGAAAAAAAGACTCAGTTGGCCTAATCTCACTTTCCAGCTCTTGGTCCATTAACCTGTAATCTATGGCATTTCAAGTGCATATTGAAGAATTATTTAAGTTCAATAAGGATTTCTGCATTGTTTACTCTTTCATACAGTGGGTTCCAGACTCCCATGTCCCTTTGGGTGAAAAGCATTCTCCTCTACCCTCCTTTAATGCTTTTGCTAATTACTTTAAGTCAATGCTATTCATTATTGACCTCTCTCCTGGGAAAAATAAGTCTTTCTTTCCACTCTATCTGGGACCCTCATCATTTCATACACCTCAAATAAATCTCTATCAACCCTGTCAATTACAAGGAAAATAACCCCGGTCTATTTGAAAGAGGTATCCAATTAGTCCTGATTCACCACTCTTGCCCAGTAACACTGCTATATTTCCCTTTCAAGTAAATATTTTTGGAAGTCATTATTGGCTCTGCTTTCATAACCTTTTCAGGCAATGTATTTCGGATCCTGATAGCTCATGTAAAAAAAATGTGACTCTCACATGAGCTAGGTAGCCATTGCATTTTCTGTATTAAATACAAAATTTGGCCGAAGACTGTGTAAGTAACAGAAAAACCTAATACTGTATAAAGGGACACAACCCTGAGAACCTTGGGTGACCTCAAATGGTTGTTAATTTTCTTTTCCTTCATGTTTAGAGTATGCCTGATCATCTAATTTTAAATAAATGTATTTTCATTAAAATGTATGTTTGTGTTGCTTGGTAACCTAAGATCAAAGCCTAAATATTGAAATAACGGAGGGAATTAAAATTAACTCTAAAATTTCTAGCCAAACTGAAATCTTTATTAGGAAGTTTAGCGACAAACGGATGCCTAGATGTGCTGAAAATCATTTGCTGAGAACTAATCGCGATTTTTTTTATTTGACTATGTTAAAGTCTAGAGGACGCTGGGTAAATTGTTTTGCTTCTCAATTGGAGAGCTTTGCTTTTATCGCAACAAGAAAAGTGAGACTAGATAACTGCCAGGCAACATCTGAAAACCTAATTTCAGACAATATCACTACATCTTCTACAATCTCATTGAAGTGCAAGAATTCAGTGGACAGCTAAAAAAATGTTTACAATTAAAAACATCTTGTTACTTTGCATTTCTAATAGTATTTACATGGCTTCTTATCTGTAGTTGTTTTCATACAAAAGTAATCCAAATAAGACTGTTCAGATTAAATTTTAATTCGTTTTCAGAGAAGGACTGAAAACCCTACTTCAATTTTGAAACCATCTCTTTACATTAGAGGCTGGTTATCTTTCAAAATGCCTATTTCCATTTGTTATGTTCGCTTCCTTTACTTTTAAATACTTTCAGTATTGGAAAGATTTAAGTATGACATATGCAAAAATGCAACAAAAAAACTTTCAAAGATGCGTGTAAACTTAATCTATTCCATGTTACCTGAAAAACATCAACCAACACAACATGATCCATAGAAGGAAAATAAGGTTTCAGGCATTAAAACTGTCACTCAGAGTGCTGCTATTATAGTGATATTTTTAAATCATGCAAATTGTAAAAAAACTGGGTTTTTCAAGTAAATAACTTTGTTGGGAACAATTTCTGAAATAACTTTGGTGCATGTAAAATGGAATTAATCCTCAAGGTTTTTCACTTTCTGTCATCATGGTGTTCCAATATCAATCACAGAATCTCAGCGACGAGGGGCTGAAGGGACAGCTGGTAATGGCTGCATTTGCAGTTGGTCATATGTGTCTTGCGTAGCTGTACTCAGTCCCTGCAAAATAGTTCCATAAGATTGTTAGCTCATTGAGTATATCAAAAGGGAATACATTTCTCTCAATACATTTTGCTCTGCAGAGATAATTTTCTTGCAGGAAATGTGGGCTTGCACAGAGCAATCATCAAGGATTCCTGCTCAGCTTCCTGATTTTTCAGCAGATAATTCCAACGCATATAACAATCTGCCATGAGCATAGGATTACAGAAAATTGCTTTAAGTTGTTTCTATTTTCGATTTTCCTTAATAAAAGGACAGATTAAAAGCTCTCACATGAGAATCACTGTTGAACAGTGGTGCCTCAGGGTGAAAAAGTCAGAAATATAGTATGGAGAGGCAAGAAAATGCTGTTTTATTACCTTTATAACTATTGATACATGCAGCTTCGGTTATTAGTATTTCAAGATTTTGAACAAGATGAGTACTTAATGCATGTTAATGAACAGATTTAACAACCTGTAAAGTGGACATAAATAACAGACGAAGGAATGGTTAAGCAGGTTGTGTGTCTGAAGGATGATGTGTTTGACTTTGTGGATGACAATACTAAAACTGAACATGCCTATGATAAATGTTTCCATCTCGAATCTCTGGCTTATGATTCATTGAACTGAACTGCAAGTTGACATAAGGAAGGGGAGCAGTACCTAGGCAGTTTACTCAAGACATCAGACGTATTTCATGGAGAGGTGCAGGTTTTGAATAGAGTTGGTACAAAAATAATATGCTGAGTAATGGGAGGGAGGGGAATCTTTGGAGAGTGAAGAATCATAGAAACTAATCCTATCCAACAACATTGATGTACTTGCTACATTTGAAGGTGGGGATAAAGACAGTTGGAAGGATGCCTGAAATGTGAACCAAATGTCAATTATTTAGATCCCACTTTCTGGCATTCAAGAGCAGGATTTTGCAGACTGAAACTCTGAGCCACATGAAAATTGGCAAAGGGAAAAGCAGGTTAGGAAGGTGAAGGAAGGTGAACACATGACTTAAGGAGTGAGAAAGATGGATCCTATTTCATGGGTACTGGACACAGTACTGGGCTAGAAAAACACCCTTGACCACAAGTCCATCACACAGTTCTCAGCATGTAGTGTCCCCAAGACCCCTCCAGAAAAGGACAAAGTGGACCTTGACCCATGATTTCCTGAGCAGACTGTCAAAGTCATTTGGCAGAATGCCTCATCGCCAAAACTTTCCAACAAGCACCCAGCTGCCCTTGAACTGGCTCTGGTAGGTGGGTGAGACTGTCACACATCTCCTTCTGGAATGTGCCTTTGCAAAGGAAGTTTGGAGAGAGATGCAACGGGTTGATGTTTGTTTGAGGTTCATCCTGAGCAGCTCTGTGACGCAGGACGTGCTATACAGTCTGTTCTCTGGGATGTACACGGAGAAAAACATTGACTTCACCTGGAAGACCATCATCTCGGTGAAAGATGCTCTTTGATCTGCCCGAATCCTGCTGGTCTTCCAGTTGAAAGAGATGACCCTGACTGAGTGTTGCAGACTGGCACATTCCAAGGTCCAGGACTCTGTGCTGAGGGAGGCAGTAAAGCATGGGGCAGCTGCTGCCAAGGCACAGTGGGGAAAGACCACTGTCTGAGGGCTTTTTGCTAAAGTACTATGGGGCTTCATTTAGTTATCGGACACCCCCAATGCCTCAGATACATAAATACTTCCTAGTACCTAGTGTAATTAAGAAAAGCTTTTAGATTAGCTGTAATTATCGAGAAAGTTAAACCCCAACGTTTGTTCTCTTCTCTGTATGCAAAAACTGTACAGATCGGAACTGTTTTAGTAACTGTGTATGTACATAAAGATTTTCTTTTTTATGAATAAAATGTATTTTTGCAAAAGAAATTATAATACAGAACCAGTTTATGCACCCTCTAAAAACAAAACATGGAAAACTCTAGTGAAAAGAGACAACATAAAACTAAAAGGAAAAGCACACAAAAATATAAAAAATCCTGGCCATTCGAAAAAATACAAGTAAAAGCAAAGCACGACAAAATGTATACAGCTACAGAAAGGGAAAGTGAAAAAAATGTATTAGATATCCAAGATCAACACAGAAATGTTCAATAATCGTTAGGATAAAGCAAGTGGCTGCCAGCAATGTGGATCCCTTGGAAAGTGATGACAGTGATAAACAGTAGGAATATGGAAATAGTGAACGAACTGAATAATCTATTTGTATCATAAGAACTGACAGTCGAACAGCAGATGAATCTACCAGACAGTGTAAGGAAAATAAGATTGAATCAGAGATTAAAAAAGTAAAATAGCAATAGTGAAGACTATAATGACATTAAAATAGTCACAGACACCAGGACCAGATGATTCTATCCCAGGGTTTCAAAATAAGTTGAAAATTGAAGGTGTCCTATCATTACCAAAGTTCTATCAATTTGGAGACTGTGAATTTAGATTGAAAATTGTGTCGCTCCTTAAGAAATGAGACAGTGGAAAACCAGTTAGTCTAACACCTGACCTATTTGAAATTTTCAACTGATCAGAGAGAGTCAGCATGGATTGAAACAGTAAGAGATGCCTGATGAATCTGAGTAAATGTTATGAAGAGGTGACCGAAGTAATACACGGGAGAATGTCTAAGGTTTTTAGTTATTTTGCTTCCTGAAGCAATTTGATAAAATGCCTCATGGAAATGTCGCTACAATTGAAGTTTATAGAATTGGAGTGCTGGTTAGATGATGCGGTAGTGGTAATGCCACTAGAACATAGAACATAGAACAGTACAGGCCCTTCAGCCAACGATGTTGTGCCAACCTATTATTCTACTGAGATCAATCTACCCTGCATACCCAACATACCCTACGTTTTACTATCATCCATGTGCCTATCCAAGAGTCGCTTAAAAGTCTCTCATGTATCTGACTCCACTACCACTGCCGGCAGCGCATTCCACTCGCCCACCACTCTCTGTGTGAAGAACCTACCACTGACATTCCTCTATACCTTCCTCCAATCACCGTAAAATTATGCCCCCTCATAATAGTAATTTCCGCCCTGGGAAAAAGTCTCTGACTATCCACTCTATCTATGCCTCTCATCATCTTTTACACCTCTGTCAAGTCACCTCTCAACCTTCTTCGCTCCAATGAAAAAAACCCTAGCTCCCTCAACCTTTCCTCGTAAGACCTGCTCTCCTGTCCAGGCAGCGTCCTGGTAAATCTCCTCTGCACCCTCTCTAAAGCTTCCACATCTTTCCTATAATGAGGTGACCAGAACTGAATGCAATATTCCAAGTGTGGTCTAACCAGAGTTTTATACAGCTGCAGCATAGCCTCATAGCTCTTAAACTCAATTCACCTGCCAATGAAAGCCAACACACCATACGCCTTCTTTACAACCCTATCAACTTTGATGGTTTTGTGGACGTGGAGCCCAAGATCCCTCTGTTCCTCCACACTGCCAAGTATCCTGCCATTAACCCTGTATTCTGCATTCAAATTCAACCTTCCAAACTGAATCACTTCACACTTTTCTGAGTTGAATTCCATCTGCCACTTCTTTGCCCAACTCTGCATCCCGTCAATGTCCCATTTCAAACTACAACAGCCCTCCACGCTGTCCACAACTCCACCAACCTTGTCATTGGCAAACTTACTAACCCAGCCTTCCACTTCCTCATCCAAGTCATTTATAAAGATCACAAAGAGCAGAGGTCCCAGAACAGATCCCTGCGGAATACCACTGGTCACCGAGCTCCAGGCTGAATACTTTCCATCTATTACCACCCTCTGTCTTCTATTGGACAGCTAGTTTTGAATCCTGACAGCCGAATTTCCCTGAATCCCATGCCCCCTTAACTTGTAATATGCCACTGAACTCGTAAATCAAAGGGCCCAGACTCTGTGGTCGAGGGTTCAAACCCATGATGGAAGCTGCTGGAATTTAAGTTAATATATCTGGGACTGAAATCTAGTGTCAGCAATGGCAACCATGAAACTTTCAATTGTTATAAGGCCCCATTTGGTTCACCAATGCCTTCTAGGGAGGTACAACGGTCAGCCTTAGCTAGTCTGGCCTACATGTGACTGTAGACCCACAGGAATGAGTTTGATTCTTAACTACCTGAACCCTACTAACCCTAACCTTAACCCTAACCCTAGCCTCTGAAATAATTTAACAAGCATCTCTGTTCAAGGGCAATCACGGATAGACAACAAATGATGGCGTTGCCAGTGACATCCATATCCCGGATGTAAAGGAACTGATGGGTAGCTGCTAGTTGGATGTCTGGATCAAGGGCACATTATCTAAAAATTAGAGTTGGACTTCTCAGGAGTGAAATTAGAAATCAGTTCTAAAACAAAGAATGGTAGAAGTTTGAAACTCTCTTCTGCAAAGACGGTTGGTGCTGGATTTATAGTTCAATCTATCAATATTAGTTTTAAAATTTTGTTAGCCAATGGGTACCAGGGAAAATAAAGGAATCAATTCCAAGGCCAGCCATATCGCTCAAAAAGTGAAAGAACTGTTTGGGGACTAAACGGTCTAACAGAACAGGTTTCCATTAAAGGTTCCTACATAACCAATCATTTACAGAGGTGGAAACATTTGCCAGGATTTGTGTACATGATTTGTATATGCTATCCACAACAGCAACAATTTGCAGTGGTAATACTGCTTTCAACATAGTCTAATGTTCTCAGGCAGTTCACTAGAACATTATTAACTAGAATTTGGTACATCATTTAGGGAGACATTGGCCATGAAATTCTAATCAGAGCTGGAAACCAGGCGAGTAGGATGCCAGGAAAGTGGATAAGTGCTTAGAATAGGTCAAAGTATTTGTTGGGGTAGAAGGGGTCAGTGGTGTTGGTGGATGGGATTGGGAGGTAGCTATCAGGCTGACTCAGAGGGTTGTGAGATGGACACTCAGTTCGATAGTTACCCTAGAGTAGGATTTAAAATCCTTTCACCTTTCCTTGGTAAACATTAAGTTCAACTGAGTAGGAATCCTTAAGTCTTTGATATAAGGGCTTTTCAGAGGGTTCTAGATGGAAGGGAATTGCCCATCGAAAGTTTCAATTTCTCAGGCAGTTTCCATGGAATCAGCTGCACCAGAGATTCCACATGGTTTTTATGCGCAATTTCAGTCTACACTGCTCCAGAGATTGTCTGGCCTTCAGAATATCCCAGCCATTGTCTGCCATTTACAGTCATAAAATTAAAAAATTTTAAATGCTGGTTTGAAGAACGCTCTAAAAAAGAAAATTTGCAGAGGTTTATGAATTTCCACAACTTAGGGACTCAGTAATTGAAGGAAGGACTGGGATACAAAGGTTTATGGAAGTTGTAGAGTCATATGAGGTTAAAGAGTTTGGGAGTTATGAGCTTAAGGAGAAATTTGAAATTGTGGATTAGAATTTTATTACTGAAGTGCAGCTTAACTAACAGCCTTATCATCAGAAAGCACTTGGACTGTGTGTGAATGGGACATGATGCAAGTTAGGACAAGTTGATATATAGCGGAAGGCGGGAGGGGAGGCTTACTAGTTTACATCATACATACTTCATCTTCAAAAGATAACAACACCCCTCATCTCCTTCTTACCTGGTAAATGTCATTCCCTCCCTTTCCTCTTCGCTTGGGCTGGGGAAGATAAACATACATGTTGATTCATTCCAAAAACACATATTTATTAGGTACATGGCTAAATGTCTGTGCTAAATTTCAGTTGAACACATTTAATGATAGATTTTCCAAGGCCTTACTTGTATGAGCATATACTAAATAATCAGGCTGAAGGACAGGCAAAGTCTTTGGATAACTTAATTATCTTATTGAGCTGGCATCCCACAGTGCAACTCTAGGATGTTTCTAATTCAGATTACTTTGCATGTGTGCATGTATAAAACCTATACACCATCTGCACTGGATACAATGATCTGTGTAGCGTTTGTACTGGAAATGTAGATCATTTAGTTTGCAATTTTTATCCAGTTACCAGACAAATTAAAACTGCCTTCTTTGTCACTAAAATAATTTATTCTCTCCAAAAGGGCAGTGGCTCAGTGGTTAGCACTGCTGCCTCACAGCACCAGGGACCCAGGTTCAATTTCACCCTCGGGCAACTGTCTATGTGGAGTTTGCACATTCTCCCTGTGTCTGCGTTGGTTTCCACCGGGTGCTCCAGTTTCCTCCCACAGTACAAAGATGTGCATGTTAAGTGGATTGGCTATGCCAAATTGCCCGTAGTATTCAGGGGTGTGTAGATTAGGTGGGTTATAGGGGAATGGGTCTGGGTGGGATGCTCCAAGGGTCGCTGTGGACTCGTTGGGCCGAAGTTTCCACACTGTAGGCATTCTATGATACAACAAATGTCGCCCTTCTGTTCAGCTTACTCAGTTTGTAACATTTACCCAAAGACATTCAGCATCAGACCTGATAACCACCAACTTTTACAGTAGTGAACAATTGATCGAGTATTTCAAATATGTAATACAAGCGAAAGTAAACATTTATAATTGGACATGATTATTTACAGCGGTTACAGAAATCTGTGGATAGATCATTTCATCCATTATCATACCTGCTGAGTCGGTTTGAGTTCACCATAAGGCTCACTTCTGTTCTTAGGATTCAGTTTCTGCAATCAAAATAAATTTTGACCTTCAGTTGAAATACTGTTTAATTACAAATTAATGTACCAGTCGATGTGGTTCTCTATCCAGCAATTAAAGGATGTGCAAAAAATGTGCAAGCTGGGTTTTGTTCCACAAAACTTAATCTTCTTGGTTCAGCATGTCCCTCTAATATGATCACAAATCACTGTGTAGACAAGCAGTGGTAGATGCTGTACTCATCCATGACATCTCCTGGATGCTGCACACAACTGACTGACTAGAAGTTAATAAGGGATATTGCTACAAGTGTCATTAGAGTTAATGGGTTTTTTCCAGCAAGTTGGATGGAGGGCTATAGTTATATGTTCAAACATCTACCCAATTCTATCCTGCCTCAAATCAACCCACTTCCAGGTTCAGTGACAAAGGTCTGGGACACATGCATTAATCTCACAGGAGAAGTTCATTTATTCAGACATGCCCATCGGAATGAATGCTTCAATTTCAACATATAAACATTGAATGGCTACTGGATGAATTTCCCAGAATCCTGCAGCTGAAGAGCACAGTGAGTTAACAGATCCAGAGATAAGTATCTCTCCAGCACTTGAGTATACAGCTGCCTGCAACCCAACCTAATCTCCCCACAATCGCCCACATTCTGCACTCTCTTCAACCATCATGAGATCTCCCCATGGCTCATGCTGTCTTCAACATGTTCATAAACCTTTCTCTACAATCTCCACAAACAACAAACTTTTAAAATCATCCTCCCCCATTACAAACCCATCAATTTTCTCCACTCCCCAAATGCTCCTACCCTTCCCACACACGCCTTCCTATCCATGAGCTAGCTAATCTCTCAACTTGACTGGTTGCTGGGTGGAAAACATTGACAATAAATTTAGTAGGACCAATGCATTATCCACAGCCTCTGTCTTACACTATAGTTATCAGAATGACATTGGTGTTAAGTTCCACAAGGTGCAATATCTACACTCTCCTCAGGAGGCTATATGGTGGTGAATAGTTTTTACACCAAAGCCAAACCACACTCCATTTAGCCAAATTATAAACACGTCTACCATTACATGGGATCAGGTGTATACTATCCACAGATATTAGATGTTGCTGCCTGTCATATTATTCACAATTCAAGAGAACATGGTCATTAGATGTCCAAAAATTCCAGGGCACATGATTCAATTGTCCCTAAACACATTGTGCCAATGAAATACAGTTATGTTTTAAAATTGTGTGCTATCATTCTTAGTCCTTAACAGGGGTGAAAAGAAAAAGAATAACTATACAGTTTATAATACAATACAACACAGGAACAGGCCTTTCAGCTCAACAAGCCTGTGCCGATTCCTACTCCTTATTTAGACCTGCTACTTATTGTCCATACGTGGTTTCTAGTCCTCTATTCACCTCTCATTCATGTGCCTATCAAGATATACCTTCAGTGTTGCTAACGTGCCTGTTTCCACCACCTCCACTGGCAATGTGCCCACTACCCTCTGTGTGAAATATTTGCCCTGCACTTCTCCCCTAAACTTTCCCCCATTCACCTTGAACCTGTGCCCTTTTGTAGTTGATCTTTGCATCCTGGGAAAAAGCCTCTGACTAAGCATCCTATCTGCACATCTCATAATTTTGGAGGTCTCTATCAGGTCACCCTTCAGCCTCCATCTTTCCATTGGAAAATGATCTGAGATAGCCAACATCTCCTCGTAACTAAAACCTTCCAGACCAGGCAAAATCCTGGTAAACATCCTCTCCAAAGCATCCACGTCCTTCTGGTATTATGGCGACCAGAACTGCATGCAATATTCCAAAAGTGGCCTAACTAAAGTTTTTTACAGCTGTAACGTAACTTGCTAATTTTTATATTTGCTGTCCTGGCCGATGAAGACAAGCATGCTGTATGCCTTCTTGACCACCTTATCCAACTGTGTTGCCACTTTCAAGGACCTGTCAATCTGTACTTTCGGAGCCCTCTGTATGCCAATGCTTCTGAGGGTTCTGCCATTTATTATTTCATTCGCACCTGAATTTGACCCTCCAAAATGCATCACCTTGCATTTGTCTGGACTAAACTCCATCTGCCATTTCTCTGCCCAAATCTGCAATCTGTCTATATCCTACTATGTCCTTTGACAATCCTCCTCACTATCTGCAACTCCTCCAATTTTGGTGTCATCTGCAAACTTACTAATCAGACCACCAACATTTTCCTCCAGATCTTCTCTACATGCTACAAACAACAAAGGTCCCAGCACTGATCCCAGCAGAACACCACTAGTTACTAATCTCCATTCTGAAACCTCCCTTCCACTGCTACTCTCTGTCTTCTATGACCAAGCCAGTTTTGTATCTATCTAGCTAGATCACCCTGGATCACATGAGACTCTACCTTTTGTATCAATCTGTCATGAAGTACCTTATCAAATGCCTTACTAAAGGTCATATAGACAACAGCCCTTCCATCATCAATCATTCTTGTCACCTCCTCAAAAGACTCAATCAAGTTGATGAAACATGACCTTCCCTGTGAAAACCCATGCTGCCTATCACTAACAAGTCCATTTGCTTCCAAATGTGTTTAAATACTGCCTCTCAGTATCTTCTCCAATGGCTTTCCCACCACTGACATCAGGCTCACTGGCCTGTAATTACCTGGATTACCTCTGTTTCCCTTATTAAACACAGGAACAACATTAGCAATTCTCCAGTCCTCTGGAACGTTGACTGAGGCCAAAGAGGATGCAAAGCTATCTGTAAAGGCCCCAGCTATTTCCTCCCTTGCCTCCCATAGTATCCTGGAATGGATCCCATCTGGCCCTGGGGTCTTGTCTACCTTCACGCATCTCAAGACACCCAACACTTCCTCCATCATTATGCTGACCTGTCCGAGAGGATTCACGCACCTTTCCCTAACCTCAGCTTCCCTCACATCCCTCTTTTTGGTGAAAACTGATGTAAAGTACCTTTTTAAGGATCTCACCCATTTCCTCTGGCTAATTGAACAATCACATTAATTTGCTAGAGCGATATAGTACTTACGGAATAGGTGTCATTGTGAGCAGCACCGTCTCTCTGTTGGTTTTGATAAGAAAAAGAGCAATGAATGTTGTATATTTGATAACACATTTTAAAAACAAAGTTAATGTTTTTCAAGTATCAGGTGAGGCTTTCAACTTCCTGGCAACCATAATGAGAACTTCTGTAATTGCATGTTTCACGTGGTAAACTTTTTATTATGTGTTTCAGAATTCCAATTTGCTATTTTTGTTTAAAAATGATTGTAGGTCATGTCCTACTTCTAACATTATAAGCATCTTTTTATCCTTGCCTGCTTCTCGTTTTTGTCTTGCTTAAACCTAATTACATTAGCAATCCTACCTAAATAATTACAGGAGTAGTGTTGCAATAAAATAACCTTTGTTCTGTTTAAGTCTAAAGATTCACTGCTGTTATTTTTAAATGGAATGATTCGCTACTCATACACACACATTCTTATCTCATGGGGCCCTTTAAAGAAACACCTTTTGTATGGCCATAAAAATGAAAATAAATATTATACAATAACATGTTGCAACTTCATGGAAATAATGCAGTTGCATTTTGAAAATATTGAACACTTACAAATCACCTAATAACTAGCTGTGCATGTATTGTAGGAATTTCACACTGAACACTAATGCTCTTCTGTCACCCAATGAGTACTGTTTGTGGTGGCAGTGGTATTACAGTTCACTTACATGCACTTTGAGACAAATGTACTCTGGAGATATGGACGGTGATGGGTAGTGACACTTATATTCTTTGTATCACATGGCAGAAATGTTTCTTACTCTTACCGCCCACCATTAACTTGAGTTGGAAGGACTTGCAGACTGATATACAACCTGTTTGATTATGCAATCATCACACTTTCCTTCGCCATCAAGTGCTGGGATGGGCCCCGAGCCTGGGGTTCTGATTCAGGGGGTGGAAGAGCACCACAGGGCTCCTGCAGTAAGGTGCACCGTCTTGTGCAAATGACAATTGAGATTAGCCTAAACATCCCAGAAATTGTAACCTCAACATTTAAAAGGTTCATTCTGAATTTCCTGTTTTAAAATAGTCTGTGTTTGGAATCGGTTCTTATTTTATAAAATATAAGTTAAAAAAAATACATGTTTTGTTCCAAATCCAGCCTCTGTGTCCTGGTTCCTTTTGTTAAAACCAAGGTGGGAATATGCATCTTGATCTCTCTTCTGCAAAGGCTGCAAAGATAATAAAAATTCTGATTACTCTGACAAATATCTCAAATATAATATAATCTATTTTCTTAGTGGTTCAGATCAATCACATAGATCATTTAAATATTATCATTAGTGCCATGTTACTCTAGTGAATATTTCTAATGCAATAAAAGACTGAAGTAGCCGGCTGAGAAAGTTGAATAAGTCTTAAGACATGTTTTCAAAGTGATCAATAACTGTAAAAAGTTGACTTCTGATACTAATGTTGTGTCAAAATTGATACGCAAAATTTTTGCCAGATCACTTGGATCTCCTGCAGAAAAGTTTTTGTCAAATGACTGGCATTAGAAGCTGTCTTCTTCCAATCATTGCTTTTCAGCTGATTGTTTGAATCTCTGAATTTGAGGGATTTACACTGCATGCTGTTATGTGTTTAGTGCAATACATGATCCATTACCACTGGCTAGCTTACTGGGAAGACAAAGCGTGCAAGTTCTCTCCTGTCAGTACACTGCATCTGCATCACCAAGAACTGCAAAGTACCTCTTTGCAGTGACACATATCAACGAGTCACCATTCAGCCCTAGGTTGACCTGCATAGGATCTCAGAGAAATCTTGGTCCACAGGAGTAAGGTATGAAGTCCCTCCAGCAAGTGGACACACCCTGATGTCCTTCCATCAGGTCTATGGGACCAATAGTACCCACTGCCTTGTGTGCCTGCCTTGGAAAAGTCAGAACCACTGGAGTGGAATCATATAGACAGCTGGTGATCAATTCAAACAAGCCGCTCCTTACAACTGAATGGGCTGAAGAAGGATGAGTTTCTGTCCTTCCTCTGGATTTAATCCATTTGGCCAAGAGAGAGATGTAGATACTGTGTAAGTCTCTCCCTGGATCCTGCTATGACTATGCAGCCAAAACAAATAGAAAGGACATCTCATCCTTAGTTTTATCTAGGTGGGGTGATGTCGGAGGAAAACACTTGAGATAGTAGTTTATAGCCCAGCTTGATTGATTGATGTAACGGAGGTTGTCTCTAATGGACAGCATTGGCATTCTATTGGCCAACCACTACAAACGCCAGTCAATACAATACTAACCCACCAACATCTGCTTTCCTAAATGAGTGCATGAGGGTTGGGATTATGTTCCGACAAGCAGATGGCAAATGGGAACCCCTCAAATAAGACATGCAGATCCTCCAGCTTGAGGACTGGAACTTCAAGTATGTGTGTCTTGGCATGAGGACTTGCAGTTCACAAATGGTATTCATAAGGCAGCACTGATCTGCCATGAGCTACATAACTGCAAAGTTGAAATTGCTGCTCTCAAAGAGACTAGATTGGTCAATAATGGAACACTATGTGAAGCCCATTACATAATCGACTACCCACTGGCATGGCAAAAGTTCAGCTGACCACCTGTGAACATGGAGTAAGTTTCATTGTCAAAAAAAAATGATAATTGAGGTATTTGTTGTGACTGCTGAACACCTTCAATCTCTTCATCCGGACTTACGGAGCAACCTTGTATCCATTGCTGAAAACAAAGATCACCTATATGTTGGTCTTGAATGATATTCTGAAGCATCGGCAATACGAGGATGTTAATGCAAGAGTTAGATCAGATTTATTTTTGTCAAATATGCCTTAGTCATCTTGGCATTGGCAAGATGAATAATAATAGACAGCGACTATTAGAATGTTGTGCACAGTGTGGTCTTTGTGTTCCTAACATCATCTTCCAGGGCAGACATCAGCACCCAGCACTATCCAGGATCTGGCCACTGGCACCAACCCTACCTGATAAACAGCGTTCCACATAACTCTGCATCTATCACAGTCCAGAGTGATACCGGTCACTCTCTAGTCACTGACAGGGGAATGGTGCAACAATGGAAAATATGCAAATCCAAATACAATGGCATGCCACACATCAATATTCCATGTAAAATGGATGAGAAGTTTCAGAAATTCTCAGAAGGTTTTTAAGACCCAGCATGCAGAAATTATTTCTGTCACTGAAGCAAAAATGCAGCTCACCTGACTTCCAACCTGTCTCTTATACCTAAAGCACATTTCAATCTCAAGCAACCAATGAGGTGTGTGGATCAGCAAGTTACTTTTATTAACCTCTTCCATGGGATATAGGTGTTGCTGGCTAGGTCTGCATTAATTGTCTATCCCTAATTACCCTGGATGGGGTTAGATGCTACTGTCAAAGAGGCTATTGACCCTGTAGCAGCAAGGGAAATCCCTGGAATAGATGGACTACCAGCTGAGCTGCTCAAATATAAAAACCTCCTGCTGCGGCTCTTTCTCTGTGACCTCTTCTTCCTCTGCTGGAGAAAAAAACTGTTCAACCAATGTGTGTAACACAAGCATCAAGTTATGCAAGAACAAAGGCAATTGAAGAGATTATAGCAACAACCACAGCATCTCACTCCTCAGCATCATAGAAAGTTCTTTGCTATTGTTGTGCTTAAGGAAGCTGTAATGACTAGCCTTGAGATTATTCCTGATGTACAATGTGGTTGCAGAATGGGTAGATCCAAAGCAGATATGATCTGCTTAGAGAAAATAGGTGCTCCTTCCTTGATAACATGTCCAGCAACATTCAGTTTGATAGTTCCACCTCTGCTAGTTTTGTGATCAAGAATGGAATCAATTAGGGCTGTGCTGTAGTCCCTACTATTTTTTTTTTGGTCCATCACCTGTCATACGGCAAGATATAAGCGTGGTGAGACGGGAACTTCCTGAACCTATCAAGACTGAAAACCAAGTCAAACGTGTAGAACGTTACGATCAGAAAACTTCTGTACACAGGTGGTGCTGCACCCATTGCCCAGAGAGATCAGCAGCTCCCAAGGCTCATGGTGTCACGCCTGTGTTGTGTTTACACCCACCTACAGTGTCAAGAAAACTAATTCTAGTACAGAATATTGTGCCTCCACCAATGATCAGACACAATCGGGAGGCGGTGGCCTAGTGGTATTATCACTGGACTATTGAGCCAGAGAGTGTTCTGGGGACCTGGGTTTGAACCCTGCCATGGCAGATGGTAGAATGTGAATTCAATAAAATATCTGGAATTAGGAATCTAAGGATGACCATGAATCCATTGTCGATTGTTGGAAAAATCCATTTGGTTCACTAATGTCCTTTAGGGAAGGAAACTGCCATCCTTACCTGGTCTGGCCTACATGTGACTGCAGACCCACAGCAATGTGGTCGATTCTCAACTGCCCTCTGTGTAATTAGGGATGGGCAATAAATGCTGCCTGGCTAGTGACGCCCTCATCCCATGAATGAATAAAGGGAAAAATAAATCACACACTTCTGAAAACATTCAAGCAATTCTGCCACCTTGGATCTATGGCTAGAGAACCTCCCTATTGTTGAAGTGCTCAGTACATGCATTGGAATGATAGTTACCAATATTAAGCTGACTAACTAAACAGCCATGGGATAACTACAAACTGACCTGAAGGATCAAGGTGTTTATCTACAAATCGTTTATCCTCACTGTATTGGTGTATAGCAGTAAAGCCTGGATAAACTATACTTACCATAAGAAGAAGCTCAATATTCTCCATCTTTGATTTCTAACTCACATCCTGACACTCACAGAAACATGAATAACCAAGTCCTTATTTGGGCAAGCCTTGCAAACATGCTAACACTGATCAAGATGGCTTCACTGGTTTGGGCATGCGTGCAGGATAGAAGATAGAACATAGAACATTACAGAGCAGCACAGGCCCTTCGGCCCTCAATGTTGCACCGACCTGTGAAACCAATCTGAAGCCCATCTAACCTACACTATTCCATTATCATCCATATGTTTATCCAACGACCATTTAAATGCCCTTAAAGTTGGCGAGTCTACTACTGTTGCAGGCAGGGCATTCCATGCCCTTACTACTCTCTGAGTGAAGAACCTACCTCTGACATCTGTCCTATATCTATCACCCCTCAATTTAAAGCTATGTCCCCTCGTGCTAGCCATCACCATCTGAGGAAAAAGGCTCTCACTGTCCACCGTATCTAATCCCCTGATCATCTTGTATGTCTCTATTAAGTTACCTCTTAACCTTCTTCTCTCTAACGAAACAGCCTCAAGTCCCTCAGCCTTTCCTCATAAGACCTTCCCTCCATACCAGGCAACATCTTGGTAAATCTCCTCTGCACCCTTTCCAATGCTTCCACATCCTTCCTATAATGCGGCGACCAGAACTGTATGCAATACTCCAAGTGCGACCACACCAGAGTTTTGTACAGCTGCAACATAACCTCATGGCTCCGAAACTCAATCCCTCTACCAATAAAACCTAACACACCGTACGCCTTCTTAACAACCCTATCAACCTGGGTGGCAACTTTCAGGGATCTATGCACATGGACACTGAGATCTCTCTGCTCGTCCACACTACCAAGAATCTTACCATTAGCCAAGTACTCTGTATTTCTGTTACTCCTTCCAAAGTGAATCACCTCACACTTTTCCACATTAAACTCCATTTGCCACCTCTCAGCCCAGCTCTGCAGCTTATCTATGTCTCTCTGTAAGCTGCAACATCCTTCCGCACTATCCACAACTCCACTGACTTTAGTGTCGTCCGCAAATTTACTAACCCATCCTTCTACGCCCTCATCCAGGTCATTTATAAAAATGACAAACAGCAGTGGCCCCAAAACAGATCCTTGCGGTACACCACTAGTATGTGAAGTCCAGGATGAACATTTCCCATCAACCACCACCCTCTGTCTTCTTACAGCTAGCCGATTTCTTATCCAAACCGGTAAATCACCCTCAATCCCATGCCTCCGTATTTTCTGCAATAGCCTATCGTGGGGAACCTTATCAAACGCTTTACTGAAATCCATATACACCACATCAACCGCTTTACCCTCATCCACCTGTTTGGTCACCTTCTCAAAGAACTTAATAAGGTTTGTGAGGCACAACCTACCCTTCACAAAACCGTGTTGACTATCCCTAATCAAATTATTCCTTTCTGGATGATTATAAATCCTATCTCTTATAATCCTTTCCAACACTTTACCCACAACCGAAGTAAGGCTCACTGGTCTATAATTACCAGGGTTGTCTCTACTCCCCTTCTTGAACAAGGGGGCAACATTTGCTATCCTCCAGTCTTCTGGCACTATTCCTATAGACAATGATGACATAAAGATCAAAGCCAAAGGCTCTGCAATCTCCTCCCTAGCTTCCCAGAGAATCCTAGGATAAATCCCATCCGGCCCAGGGAACTTATCTATTTTCACACTTTCCAGAATTGCTAACACCTCCTCCTTACGAAACTCAATCCCATTTAGTCTAATAGCCTGTATCTCAGTATTCTCCTCGACAACATTGTCTTTTTCCTGTGTGAATACTGATGAAAAATATTTATTTCGCGCTTCTCCTATCTCTTCTGACTCCACGCACAACTTCCCACTACTGTCCTTGACTGGCCCTAATCTTACTCTAGTCATTCTTTTATTCCTGACATACCTATAGAAAGCTTTAGGGTTTTCCTTGATCCTACCTGCCAAAGACTTCTCATGTCCCCTCCTGGCTCTTCTTAGCTCTCTCTTTAAGTCCTTCCTGGCTAACCTGTAACTCTCAAGCGCCCTAACTGAGCCTTCACGCCTCATCTTTACATGAGCCTCCTTCTTCCTCTTGACAAGAGATTCAACTTCTTTAGTAAACCACGGTTCCCTCACTCGACCACCTCCTCCCTGCCTGACAGGGACATACTTATCAAGGACACGCAGTAGCTGTTCCTTGAACAAGCTCCACATTTCAATTGTGCCTAGCCCCTGCAGTTTCCTTCCCCATCCTAAATCTTGCCTAATTGCCTTTTCCCCAGCTATAACTCTTGCCCTATGATATATACCTATCCCTTTCCATCGCTAATGTAACTGAATTGTGGTCACTATCACTAACGTGCTCACCTATCTCCAAATCTAACACGTGGCCTGGTTCATTACCCAGTACCAAATCCAATGTGGCCTTGCCTCTTGTTGGCCTATCCACATACTGTGTCAGGAAACCTTCCTGCACACATTGGACAAAAACTGACCCATCTAAAGTACTCAAACTATGGCGTTTCCAGTCAATATTTGGAAAGTTAAAGACCGCATAACAACTCCCTGTTACTTTCGCTCCTATCCAGAATCATCTTTGCAATCCTTTCCTCTACATCTCTGGAACTTTTCGGAGGCCTATAGAAAACTCCCAACAAGGTGACCTCTCCTTTCCTGTTTCTAACCTCAGCCCATACTATCTCAGTAGACGAGTCCTCATCAAACGTCCTTTCTGCCACCGTAATACTGTCCTTGACTAACAATGCCACACCTTCTTTTTACCACCTTCCCTGATCTTACTGAAACGTCTAAACCCCGGAACCTGCAACAACCATTCCTGTCCCTGCTCTATCCATGTCTCCGAAATGGCCACAACATCGAAGTCCCAGGTACCAACCCATGCTGCAAGTTCACCCGCCCTATTCCGAATGCTCCTGACGTTGAAGTAGACACACTTCAAACCACCTTTCTGCCTGCCAGTACACTCCTGCAACCTTGAAACCTTATTCATGACCTCACTACTCTCAACCTCCTGTACACTGGACCTACAATTCAGGTTCCTATTCCCCTGCTGAATTAGTTTAAACCCTCCCGAACAGCATTAGCAAACATCCCCCCCAGGATATTGGCACCCCTTTGGTTCAGGTATAGACCATCCCGTTTGTAGAGGTCCCACCTACCCCAGAATGAGCCCCAATTATCCAGGTATTTGAATCCCTCCATCCTGCACCATCCTTGTAGCCACGTGTTGAACTGCTCTCGCTCCCTATTCCTCGCCTCGCTAGCATGTGGCACGGGTAACAAACCGGAGATAACAACTCTGCTTGTTCTAGCTCTAAGCTTCCACCCTAGCTCCTTGAATTTCTGCCCTACGTCCCCTTTCCTTTTCCTACCTATGTCGTTGGTGCCTATGTGGACCACGACTTGGGGCTGCTCCCCCCATCCCACCTTTAAGGATCCCAAAAACACGATCCAAGACATCACGGACCCTGGCACCTGGGAGGCAACACACCAACCGCGAGTCTCTCTCGTTTCCACAGAACCTCCTATCTGTCCACATCCTCAAAGGTATGCAATATGGGAAGGTAACCTGCAAGGTGCCCAACATTCTGGTTAAAGAACAATTGAATTGTTGTTGCCACATGTACTGAGATACAGTGAAAAGTGTTGTTTGTGTCCTATTCAGGTAGATTGTCCCATACAAATTGCATCAGGGTAGCAGAACAGAGTGTAGACTATAGTGTTACAGCCACAGAGAAGGTGCAGAGTGAGAGATCAGAATTAACATTTAAGATGTCCATACAAAACTCTAATAAAAGCGAGGAAGAAGCTGTTCTTGAGTCTATACGTGTATTCTAACATTTATATCTTCTGCCTGATGGGAGAGGGTAGCAGACAGCGTAACTGGGGGTGGGAGAGGTCTTTGATTATGTTGGTTGCTTTCCTGAAGTGGGAAATATAGATGGAGTCAATGGATGGGAGGCTGGTCTGCGTGATGGATTGGGCTGCATTCACAACTCTCTGTAGTTTCTTGTGTCTTAGGAAGAGCAGTTGCCATACCACGCTGTGATGCATCCAGATCTATAAAAATTGTTAAGAGACATTGGGGACATGCCAAATTTCCTTAGTCTCCTGAGGAAGGAGAGATGTTATTGTGCTTTCTTGACTGTTGCGTTGATGTGGGAGGATCAGGACGGGTTGTTGGTGATCATTACTCCCAGGAACTTGGTGCTCTCAGCCATCTCCATCTCAGCATCATTGAGGTTAAAAGAGACATAAATGTCCTTAGCACCAATCACAGGGTGTTAGTGAGCAGAAATGATAATCAATGTGAATGGCAACACCAGCTGTACACAGCAGTTTGCCACCACACAACAGCACGTAGTTTCTGAAGCTCCAAAACAGGTGCCAGGCGTGCAAACAAAGTGTGAGTAAAAATCATCCCTTGGATCTTTAAAGACCTAACCCAACTCCAAGTAACTTTTAGTCGGGCAGAACACTCCAGCATAAACTTTTAAAACTTTTAATCTGTAATGCCTGTGATAGAATTCCCACACATGTGAGCCGTCAGGATGGTTTACTGATTTAAAGGTGCTATATACATGCAGTTTTTTGATTATTGCCTGATAGGAAAAAAATGCTTTATCTTAATATTTTATCGCCTGATCACCAACTATCCTGTTATATTGTATTATAAAGTAATGTAAAAGCTGTATTTATTTCATTGTCTCTATTTCTGAACATAGAGACCCTGGAGTACCACTGCTAGAAAAGGATCGATCCATGAGTGAGCACTCTAGTGTTCAGTTACCAATATGCAACACATGTCAGGAACACAGAAGACTGAGACAATCTTATTGGCTGGTTTTACCTAGGGCTTAATATGAAGATGTTTGCTCATATGCTGAAGTGCAAACAGTAATTGGGTTGTACATAGATTTCAACTACTACCTCAGCTCTTGAGAGTTACCTGTCGGAACCAGCATTCAAAATGCTTTTCAATGGGGAATGGTCTGTGCCAATGCACTGACGAATGGGCACAAACCATATGTACAGTTTACAGTCAGTTGTGCTGCACTTGACAGTAGAACCTGCTTATCTCGCAGTGGCTTGTCAACTATGTAATTACTTTCCGCATTAACAGTTGGAGCAGAGACTCCTCAGGGTTGGATTGACTCCAATGTGATTCAGCTCGCCATGACAGATTAGAATTGAATGAACTTGTCAACAAATTGGCTTGGACATGTAAGTGTTACTACAGAAAGCTGTATCAGCCACCTAGCTAACCAAAAGGAAGTGAAATCAGTTTGGTCAGCCACAAGTCACTTCGTGGATACAAGTCCAGAACACAGAATTGTTTCAGTTAACACTGATTGGTACCAAAGTGCTTGTATCACTCAGAACAGCTTCAGTAGGAAACAGAAGTCTCATAAGGGTGCGAGATGTTCCCCTATATCACAACATGTATTGGAGAAGTGGAGATTTAATAGAATGTTTTAAAGTTATGAAATGTACTGTCGTAGTGAGTTGAGAAGGACAGATTTAGCTGTTTGTGAATCAACAGTTAATTGCTGTCTTGATGTCAATGGCAGTCACCCCAGCATTCCTTCTGGAGTTCAGTTCCCTTGTCCCTCTTCAGATCAAGGTTGCAACATTGATTGATTGATTGTCACATGTACCAAAGTAGAGTGAAAAGCTTTTTTTACGAGTAGTACAAGTAGATCATAGCAAGCAAAGATGTATAGATCAAAAAGACTTAGAGGTATACAAGTTACATTGCACTGGGCGCGCGCTAGTTGAGATCAATGTTAGCAAGACCAGCATCATTTGAGGCTAGAGAGTCCATTCATCAGTCTAATAATGGCTGGGAAGAAGCTGTTCCTGGACCTGATAGTGTGTGTGTGTGTTCAAGCTTCTGTATCTTATGCCTGCCTGCATGGTCTTGGCAGAACCCAAGCTGAGGATCAATGAGCAGGTTATTATTGTGCTTGATAGCACTTAATTCCTTCCAAACACATGACATTTGATCATCTCTGATATACCTAGATGTTTTCCAATACTAATGCATGGGGAACACATATAACAAACCTCTGTGAAATCTAAAAGGAATCAAACTGTTGGACAATCCAGTATCAGCATAGGCACTGGAGATGATAACAGCAAAGTGCTCCCTACTAACATTTAGGGACTCATGCCAAAATAGGGTTAGTTAAGCAAAAGCCTGACATAGTCATACTCATGGAATCATCTTACTGAAAAATTCCCTAAGCAACACCATCACCATCCCTGGGTATATCTTGTCCCACCAGCAAGACAGACCATCCAGTTGTATGAAGTGAGGGGTTGGGGAGGGGGTGATGCCCTGGGTATTCTCAACATTAATTTCAGATCTCATAACATCCTATGGATTCAAGTCAAACATGGGCAAGGGAATCTCCTGCTGATCACCACCTACAACCTCCCACTCCCCAGCTGATGAATCAGTGTGTCTCTATGTTGAACAACACTTGGAAGAAGCACTGAGGAGGACAAGGGGATAGAATATACTCTGGAGGGTGACTTGAGTGTCCATCACCAAGAGTAACTTGGCAATGCCGATACTGACCAAGCTGGCCCAGTCCTAAAGGATATACCTGCTGGACGGAGTATGCACAGATACTGAGGAAACCAACAAGAGGAAAACTATTTGACCTAATCCTCACCTGTTGCATACATATCAGTCCATGACATTATTAGGAAGAGTAACCATTGCACAATCCTTGTGGAAACGCAATCCTGTCTTCACATTGAGAATATCTTCCATTGTTTTATGCTAAATGGGGTCAACTTGAAACTTATCGTACAACTCAAAACTAGGAATCCATGTGGCTATATGGCGACGTGATGGCCTAGTGGTGTTATCACCGGACTGTTAATCCAGAGAGCCAGGTAACATTCTAGAGGCCAGGGTTTGAATCATGCCACAGATGACGGTGGAATTTGAATTCAATAAAAAAAAAATCTGGAATTAGGAATCCAATGATGACCCCAAAGCCATTGTCGATTGTCAATCTGGTTCACTAACGTCCTTTAAGGAAGGAAACTGCCATCCTTACCTGGTCTGGCCTACATGTGACTCCAGACCCACAGCAATGTGGTTGACTCTGAACTGCCCTCTGGGCAATTAGGGATGGGCAATAAATGCTGCCTAGCTAGTGACGCCCTCATCCCGTTAAATGAATTTTAAAAAAAAGTTCTGGGCCATCAACAGCAGCAGATTGTATTCAATCACAGATTGTAATTTCATTTTCCCCACTGTACTATTATCAACAGGCCAAAGGATCAACACAGGACAGCATACCAAGAGAAGCACCAGGCATACCTACAAAGGAACTGTCAGCCTGTCAAGCATCCACTCCTTCCACCACCAACACTCAGTAACAGCCATGTGTACTATCTACAAAAGCACTGCAGAAATTCACCAAAAATCTTTAGGCAGCACTTTCCAAACCCACAACCTCTTCCATCCTGAAGGACAAGGGCACCAGATACATGGGAACACCGCCACCTTCAAGTTTCCCTCCAAGCCACTCACCACCCTGACTTGGAAATATATCACCATTCCTTCAAAATCCTGGAATTCCCTCCCTAAGGGCATTGTCAGTCATCCCACAGCAGCTGGACTGCAGTGCTTCAAGAAGGCAGCTCACAACCATCTTCTCAAGGACAACTAGGGATGGGCAAAAATGCTGACCAGCCAGCGATGCCCACATCCCACAAATGAATAAAAAAAAACCTGGTGAAGCTACAACATAGGATAAGTTGCACGCCAAACCACATAAGCATAAAGCAATCCCACAACCATCTCATTAGATGCATGTTCTGCAGTCTTGAACATCTAATTGTGAATGGTGGTGGGCAATTACACAACTGACAGGAGGAAAAAGTCAGTTTCAGTTTGCTATTACTTCATTCTTGACAAAGCACTTCAGTCATTTCATTTTGAAACAAAAAGGCTGACGTTTTGGGTCTGGACCCTTTTCTGAAGAAGGGTCCAGAACCAAAACGTCGGCTTTCCTGCCCGTCTGATGCTGCTTGGCCTGCTGTGTTCATCCAGCTCCACACCTTGTTATCTCAGATTCTCCAGCATCTGCAGTTCCTACTATCTCTGAATTCAATCATTGTTGCTGTGTTATCCATTTTATTAGACCTGTCCCAAATCAGGATGCTATTGTCCCTGTGATATACAAAGAATAGCCAATTTAAAGAAAATGTAAACCGTTACTTACTTGATATTGGTCTTCTGTATTTGGTTGGTTTGCAGGAATATCTTCATGTTTTCCTTTTGCTTTGGTCAGCTTTGAAAACAAAATGTAAAGGACATATTGCACAAAATAAATTTCATTTACTAATCCTGCTGTATATCACTAATATCGCTCATTAAAATAACCAGCAATATACTCATGCTACAAACTAATTTGTTTGTTATGTAATGAGAAACTAGTTCATATGTAGTCAGTAGAGTGCCCTGAAAGCACAAAAGAAAAGAGTGACCATTCACAGAATATCCTGCACCCACAAGGCTGTGTACAGGGGAGAAAATGTAACATAAAATTAGCAAAATCTCCAATGATTTGTTTGTGAGTATGGTAATAGCAAACAAATACCATGTTAAGATATGCAAGGAAGTAAATGTATATGGAACAAAACACTAAATATCCTTTGAACTGACACCAGTACTACTTTTGTAGCAGAATTTAATCAGAAGTCTGCTAAAATTAATATGCTAATTGTTGTTGACTGATCATAAACTCCCCGCTGTGCAAGCTTATGATCTGTACCAGGAAGGAAACAAAATATTCCCACAGATGAATAGACAACCATCTCACTTTTTCTTTTTTTAAAATAAATGTCATTTTCATCCATGTGGTTTCATTAATTTAATGCTTGGTAAAGAGATGAAGCATTGAAACATCCAAATAAATGTGTTTTCTATGCTGGTAATTGCCACAGATCCCACAGGGCAAAGAGAAATCAGCTCCAATAAATCATGCTGTGATAAAGCAGAAAAATGTATCTAATTAAAAATATAATGCTTTATGTGCTTACAGCCACATTCACATTGTTTGAAGGATCTATACAATTGGAGGAGTTGGGGGGTGGGGGTGTGCAGGGCAGTTTACTATTCCACTTCAAAAAAACAGTCACAACAAAAACATTTGAAGTTAGATTACCGAGTTTAACATTAGCAAAATAAATGGAGACTGTCGCCCTAGTTTAGCCAAACCAGGAAATTCCTGGCATGGGAAATAATTGATGCCGTAATGTATCATTCAACGCTGCAGCACATTGATACATCAAAGTGTACATTGTGGCACTCACTAGAACTGTTCATGTATCACAGCACTAATGTTGATTGATTGTACAGGTTCAACTAGTGCATTATCTGTATGTTTAAGAAAAATTACATTTAATGCTACAAAATGACCTATGTACTGTTCTTCATTTATAACCAATATTTAATTTCTAGTTCATCTGATGCTCAACAATAACAGATAATGGTAAATGACTTACCCTCAGCTTAAGGTAGAGACCAGTGACTACAATCCCATAGACAAAGAGAATTCCGTCGAGAATATAACACAACTTGGGGTCATCCAGGTTCATAACGTCAGCATCTGTCAAAATGGCAAACAAAAAATGCCTCCTCAGTCATTGGTCCAAATGTATTTTCTAATGTTAATTTATTTCTGAATTCTTCACTAAATATCCCAAGGTATTTTGTCATAAGCTTGCAGTTGATCACAATACTTTGCATTTCACTTGAATACTTAAAGCTAATTTGGTGAATGTGATGATTCTCCACTCAGTTCAATGTTATCAATTGGTCACAGTCATAGTGTTGGTGATCCTTGAGGAATACAATGTATACAGTAAGATACAAAATAGACTAAGTTAAGGTTAAAAGAAGGAGGAGTATTTATTAGGGGACCGCACTTGAAAATGTTCTTCATCATGACATGGGTCAGGCCTGATGGACCAACTAGTCCATTCTTGCTCATTTATTTTGTCCATATGTATGTATTTCAAAGTTTGTAATTCATCTGTGTATTCCTTTGCATTATTCCAGCTGCTGTTGAAACCTTCATTCATGCTGAAATCACCTCCAGATCACGTCACCCATTTTTCATAAACGTACACTAACCCACCTGTATCCTATTCTGCAGGAATCACATTGGCCCATTAATTCTATCCCGCCATGGCCATTAGACACCAGTTCCCCAGTGCCTCAGTTTAAAAGTTTCATTCTCCCGTTTAAATCCATTCATGGTCTTACCCATCCCTAACTCTGTAACCTCCTCTGGATTCTTTATTCTTCTGATCCTGGCCTCAAATGTCTTCAAATAAAACAAAGAACTGCTGATGCTGAAGGTCCGAAAGTGCTCAGAAACTCTCACACCTTCCACCCCACTTCACCTTAATGTCAGCAGTCACGTCTTCAGCCAACTCGGTCGTGTCTTCTGTGATTCACTCCCTAAATCTCACAAACACTCCCATTCATTCAACTCAATCCTTAAAACCCTCTGCACTCATGTCACATTTCATCACCTCACTTCATATTTCCTTCTTTGGTGTGACGTTCATTTTTATGATTGTGTCATTATTTTATTATTCCTGGGATGTTACCGCTGTTGGCAGGACTAGTATTTACTGCCCATCGCTAATTGCCCTTCAGAATTAAAGTGGTGGTGAGCTGGCTCCTTGAACAACTACATTCCACGTGGTGTAGGTACACCCACAAGTGCTGTTTGGAAGGGAATTCCAGGATTTTGTCCCAGCAACTCTGAGGGAATGATGACACTTTTCCAAGTCATGATGGTGAGTAGCTTAGAGGGGAACTTGCAGGTGATGGTGTTCTTATGTATCTGCTGCCCTTGTCCTTAGAGATTGTCATGGCTACAGGCTGGGAAGGTCCTGTTGAGGCAACTTCATGAAACATTTTGCATTTGAAGTGCCTACGTGTAAACTGCACATTACGGTTGCAAAGTTATTTGGGCCGATATTTCCTTGAGGTGACAGGGTCTTGGCAGCCAGCTGGAGAGCTGGCAAAAGCCCTGGGTTGCCTCCTGTGGAAGGCCTGCCTAGTTAGGTGCCACTCTGCATTCTTCTACCTTATTAAATGCCCATTGGCACAAAGCTTGCTATGGAGCAGATGTGAAATTCTGCCCCTGGTTTGTTCATCGAGATGTTTGCTGATCTTCTCAATTATTAACATTTTCATGTTCAAACCTGCATAAAGAAATTAGATTTCGGAGAGGAGCTGCCTGTGAATAGTGAATTCGGATTTGTTACATCCATCTGAGAGGGCAGACAGTGAGCCAGACCGCGAGAATGTTCTAATTTAGATCCCAAGTAGCTCGCAACTCCCGATTCCTGCTTTTCTTACCAATCATAATGTCACTCCTGTCAATTTAATTGAGGAGTGAAACCTGAACAATCCAATGAACAGAAACTGAACTCACGACATAAATGTAATGGCTACAAGACCTTCAGCAAGTAACTCACCTCCTGCCTCCCCAGTGGCTGCCCACGATCTACAAGGGACATGACAAGAGTGTGATGGAATACTCTCCAATTACTTGAGGAGTATAAATCTAATTACATTCAGGAAGCCTACACCATCCAAGACAACGCAGCCTGCTTGATTCTCAGTTCGCAACAAACAACTGCACCTCCCAGTCGCGAACCATTTCAACTCCCCCTCCCATTCCTCAGATGACATGTCCATCCTTGGCCTCCTACAATGCCACAGTGATGCCACCCGAAGGCTGCAGGAACAGCAAATCATATTCAGCCTGGGAACCCTGCAGCCCAATGGCATCAATGTGGATTTCACAAGCT
>JAHRHZ010000032.1:161161-229140 GCA_024137785.1 Ginglymostoma cirratum
ACCTACACTCACCTTTACTGGCTCCATCCCCGCCTCTTCGACTTGTCTGCCTCCTCTCCACCTATCCTCTCCTCTATCCATCCTCTATCCGCCTCCCCCTCTCTCCCTATTTATTTCAGAACCCTCTTCCCCTCCCCCATTTCTGATGAAGGGTTTAGGCCCGAAACGTCAAGTTTTCCTGCTCCTACGATGCTGCTTGACCTGCTGTGTTCATCCAGCCCCATGCTTGTTATCTCGGATTCTCCAGCATCTGCAGTACCTTTTATCTCTGATTCATACCCCACCTGCCTCCCTAACCATTGACTCCCTTCATTACAAGCACCAATGATAGCAGCATTACCAGCCACAAGATTCACTACAGCGACTTCTGAAACTATGATTTCACAACCTAAAAGAAAAGGAGCAGCAAATATTTGGGAATACTATCACCATCAAGTTCCCTCCAGATCACACAACATCCTGATAGGAATATATTTTGTTTCCTTAATTCATAGGATGAAGGGATCATTGGCTAGGCAGCACTTATTGCCCATCCCTTTAACTGCCCAGAAAGTCAACCACATTGCTGTGGGTCTGGAGTCACATGTAGTCCAGACCAGGTAAGGACGGCAGTTTCCTTCCCTAAAGGACATTAATGAACCAGGTGAGTTTTTCTGACAATTGACGATGGATTCTTGATCATCATTAGACTCTTAATTCCAGATTTGTTTTTATTAAATTCAAATTCAAATTCAACCCAGGATTTGAACCCAGGTCCACAGAACATTACCTGCGTTCCTGGATTAACAATCCAGTGATCGTATTACTGGGCTGTCACCTCCCATAAATATATACATTATATAATTATTAACAAAAATAGAATATGTAGCTATGAGCACATTTCTGGATTGAAGAGTGTTTTTCATTAGATCACCTGAGTGTCTGGGGGGAAGCCAAAATAGTAAAAGATAACAATTGATTATTTGTTGTTAACTTGCAAAGGAAATAGCTTTGCAAAAAAGTCCATAAAGCTCTTAAAAAGAGATGATGAGGTAGATTTAATGGCTGCTAATCGCTGGGAAAACTGTGAAAAAAACCTAAGATCTGTGCTGTATGTTGCCCAGCAACAGTCTTGAGACTGAAGTTGCTGTGTATTTTCACAGACCTAGGTATGGGCAGTTGGAGAGGCTTGCAGGGAGAAACCAGAGTGTTCTCTTTGTCTCATTAACAGAAGCAGTAAAACTAACAATGTGAAGTATTTGTGCAACCTACTGAAGTTTCAATATCAGGGTTCCTAACAGTTTCTGATCTGAATTTGAAATGCAACCTGAGGCTCTTCCATCATTCTGCCACGAACAACAATTTGATTTTGTCAACAGGGAATTAAAGGAACTATGAGACATCAACCAATCACATTTTCTCAGTTTGGACCCTTGATCTACAGATGTGTTATTAATTTTTACCTTTTCTTTCAAATCCTGAAATATCTCTGCAGAGCTGTATTGTCTTATCTTGACTGTGTGAATGGGTATCATAGGATCCCTACAGAGTGTAAGCAGGCCATTCGGCCCATCAGGTCCACACCAACCCTCTGAAAAGTATCCCACTCAGACTTACCCCCCATGTAACTCTACATTTCCCATGGCTAACTCACTTAACCTATGCATCGCTAGTCACCGTGGGCAATTTAGCATGGCCAATCCATGTAACCTGCATATCTTTGGAGTGGGAGGAAACTGGAGCACCCAGAGGAAACCCACACAGACACGGGAAGAACGTGCAAACTCCACACAGTCAGCAGCAAGGGAGGAATCAAACCCAGGTCCCTAGCACTGTGAGGCAGCAGTGCTAACCACTGAGCTATCATGCCACCCTATGTTGGGATTAAGGGAATATACTTTATTTCTGAATTGTTTAAGGAATAAATTTTGCTTATTAATAAATGAGTTCTTATTGGGTCCACTAAAGAAGCCTGATTGATTTCGTTTTGCTCTGGATGGTAGTACAGAAAGGGAAACAAATTGACCATTTTGGGGTTGAATAAAACATTTATTTTTTGGTACAGCTTGTGGAAAAGTGGCCCTTGATTATCAGCGCTTTCCTGCCATCAGAGTCATAACTATCCAACCCAGAACCTCCTAATGGTACTATCTAGACCTGATGGACTGCAGCAGTTCAAGAAAGCATCTCACCGCCGGCTTCTCAAAAGCTACTTGGAACGGAGGATTAATGTTAGCCTAACTTGTAATGCTCACATCCCAAGAAAATGTTTAAAAAGATAGATTTAAAATGGCCGTGTCCTCATGTTGAGTAGTCCACGGGGAAACCTCAACCCATCCCTAATCCCATAAGCACTGACCTCCGCAAATCACCCTGATTTTTAACTCCTGGTGTATCATTTCCAACCTTCTTTTGCATCCAAAAAATTAAATGCAATGTTAACCATCTCCAATTCTAACTTCTGGTTACTGCCTGAATATTGTGGGAATGTGGAAGATGTAAATGGGAACCATTAGACAAACATATGGAACACCAACTGCAAGTTTGAGTCACCAGAAAAATGCAGCAGAGATGGAACTGAATGGGGTTGAACCACTGAAGAGGAGAGAGTGGGTCACCTGAACCTCAGAAAGGGAGGAAATGTGTGGTGGAGTCGACATTAAAAAATTATATCAAAATGTGTGTGGGTGATGACTGATGGGAGAGGTTCACTGTGAGCTATGGCCAAATGACAAAGGACTGCTGCAGTATCGGCAATATTCAAATTAATAATTTATTTTTAGATCATTTATTCCGATCCTTCCAGCCTGTGACCGTGCTCTCTCCGTCATGTGCTTTTTGGGCCAACTGAGTGAGATGCAATGTTCGACAAGCATTGCAATTAGGGTGTTCACTTGAAATTTCTTTTATCCACAACTAATCTTTCTTTTCCTCTCTTAAACTGAAGGCAACTCTGAGCAATCATCCTCCTGTATGTCACCAAACGACCATTATTCACGCATGGTGACTATTCAACTGCAGAGTCATTACAGCCTTAGTGCAAATAAAACTCACAAGAACTGCAGCGCGAGGAGAAAAAATATGTTCATGCATTTGAATTCCAGCTGGAAATCACCAAATATTGCTACGAACATCACCCAATTTTCCTGGCTCTAACCAGGTGTTTGGAAACTAATTGTAGCATCAGCTGGGAACAGTTAACTCAAATCAGGAATTCACTAGATAAGAGCATTAAAACAGAAATATCTCTCTGTTGTCTGAATCTGTCCTTAAGTAACGTACTGAAGGATACAGGGTGGTGGTATAATTATTCTTTTCAGAGGTCTCTGAGCTTGTTGAACCACAATAACAACACCTACAAGAACAGCAGTGCTAAATTTCTGTACATTGCTCCTGATCCCTCACTTTAACTTCAATAGAAATTCTGCCAAAACCTCATCAACAGCCATTTTTCCCACTATTTCTCTCGGGAGAGGTCCCCAGATTTCCTGCTGGAGAATTCCTGCGGAAATTCCGAACTTCTGAAGCTTAAGGCTCAGAAATCACAGATCATCCTTTTAGTCAAAAGATATGAATGAACCAAATTGAATGCATAAGAGAATCAGAAGAAGGAATAGGCCAGATTTTCATAAGACTATATGACACAGAGACTAAACTGGATGCATTAATTCTTTGGAACCTATTCTAAGGGAAATTGTTGTTCAGAGAGATTTTTACCTTAGTTTTGTATGACTGAACTTGAGAACATTCCATGCCTGGACAGATGATTACTGTCAGTTTTCATCAGATGTACCCCAATTAATAGTTTATGTTTTTTATTCAAAGAAGCAGGCTTAAATTAGCTTCAAATGTAAATGGCTGTGCTGAGTTTGCTGACATTCGTGTAATGCTGTAGGATATCACTGAACGGCTAGCTCCTGTCTGAGCATTGTTATTATTTCACTAGAGCCAATCTGACCTTTAGCCTTCTTCCAGATGAGTGTTTGAGTAAGTTCATCCTCGACAGAACCATTTTATTAAAGCAAAGGCTGAATTTCCAAACTTGTAATCCAGTTAGTGTTGGAATAGGATTGAGCTTCTCTCCTACAGTTTATATCATTAAAATCCCTCCATTACATGAGGTCTGAAAAACTGTCAGATATTTATTGGATGTAGAATCTTGGCATATATTTATTTTGAATACAGACAATGTAAATATAGGGTAACTGACACTGCACAAATACATATATCTAGTGTTTGTATGGTCAGAGAACAAATGCTTTCAAAGCTGTTCCGGAAATCTGAACAATGGTCTTTTTTTCAGACACAACCAACCACATCCTTTTACAAAATAAAAGTGTTATTTCTTTGGCTCCTCACTGCTAGTCTTTTTAATTTGTGGTCCTTTATGTAAACCTGTCCAGTAAAATGTGTGGAAATACAGAGTCAATATGTTTAGCTGATGTTGCTTTCTTCAACAGATAGATGATGTTAGGGATAGCTTTCATCTGCTCATGTTTATACTTCGAGTCATACTGCCCAGAAAGGGGTCATTTGGTTCACTGCACCTTTGGAACTGCTGTCCAATTAATCCCATTTAGTTGCCCTTTCCCTGCAGCTCTGCAAATTCCTCCCCTTTACATAGTAATTCAGTTTCTTTTTGAAAATACTAGTGAATCTACTCCCACCACCCTTTGGAGGCAGGGCTTTCCAGATCACAATAAACTATTAAAAAGTCTTTGCAATCTTCCATCTGGTTCGTGTGGCAAAAGCCTTCAATTTGTGACCTTTGGTTACCAACATTCCTGCCTGTGCAAACAATTTCTCTGAATGTATTCTACCAAGACTCCTCAACATTTTGAACACTTTTATTAAGTTTCTTCCTAGCCTTCTCTGTTCCATGCAGGACAATCCCAACTTCTGTCATTTTTCCACATAACTTTAGTTCTTCATCTCTGGGAGAATTCTAATAAATCTCCTCTGCATCTTTCCAAAGGCCTTAGCATTCTTCACTAAGTGTAGTGCCTAGAATTGGATACTATTCTATCTGAGGACACTAAAACACAGAAACTAGGTACAGGAGTAGGCTATTCGGCCCTTCAAGCCTGCTCCACTATGTGATCACTGATTGTTCTTCCATCTCAATGCCATGTTCCCTCTTTCTCCCCTAAACTTCAATGCCTTTAGAATAAAAAACAAATCTCTCTTTCTCAAATATATTCAGTGTTTTGCCTTTGCAGTTTTCTATGATAGCGAATGCCATACCTTTTGAGTAAAGAATTCTTTCCTCATCTTAGTCCTAAATGGTCAACCCATATCCTGAGACGACGTACTCATGTTGTAGACTCCCCAAACAAGGAAATCATCTTCACCACATCTAGTCGGGCCAGTCCTCTCACCCTTCCAAACTCTAGTGAATACAGGCCCAGTCGAACCAAGTTTTCCTCATAGGACAGTAATGATATCCTGGTATCAGTTTAGTGAACTTCTGCTGCAGTCCCTCTATGGCAAGTACATCCTGCCAAGTTTCTGCCCTCTGCTTACCTTTTTCTCCAGTCTACCTACATCCTTCTGAAATCTGTTTACTACAATTTTTAGCTTTGTGTCATCTGAAGGTTTGATCAAATTATGTGCAGCTTGCCCAGCTGGACAAGTTAACCCATGTGGAAAAGGGTGGCAGTCCCAACACCAACCCATGCAGGATATGACAGTATCCCTTCAGTCTGAAAAGTATTGTTTATTCACTACTGACTATTTTGTGATGCTTAAATAAGTTTCCTCTCATACTGTTATTACTACTTTAATTACATGGACGATAATGTTTCTAACAACTTTATAATGCGGGTATCAAAGTTTCTGAAAGACCAGATATACAACATCAAGTGCACTTTCCTCACCAGACCTTTACATTACTTCATCATAGAGCTCAATCTTGCTTGTCAAAAACAATTTACCCCTTCAAAAGATCCATGTTAGCTGTCATTTATAAAATCATGACTTTTTAAGTAATAATGAATTTTATTCCATACTACTTTTGTGATAGTTTCTCCACAATTGAAGGGTGGCACGGTGGCACAGTGGTTAGCACTGCAGCCTCACAGCACCAGGGACCCGGGTTTGGTTCCACCCTCAGGCGACTGTCTGTGTGGAGCTTGCACATTCTCCCTGTGTCTGTGTGGGTCCCCTCTGGCTGCTCCGGTTTCCTCCCACAGTCCAAAGATGTGCATGGTAGGTGGATTAGCCATGCTAAATTGCCTGTAGTGTTCAGGGATATAGAGCTGAAGTGGGTTATAGGGAGGATGGGTCAGTATGGACTTGTTGGGCCAATGGGCCTATTTCCACACTGTAGGGATCCTATGATTATACACAACTGATGTAAGGTTAGTTAGTCTGTGCTCTGAGTTTATTTCTGTTTTTGATTTGCAGGGTGCAACATTTGCAAGTCTTCCTCAGTCCTCTGGCACCACTCCTCCATTGAAGCAGGGATTGTAGCTACACCCTACACAATTTCTGACCTTAACTCCTTCAGTAACCTAAGATGCATCACATCTGGACAAAAGGACACCAATTTAACATTATTTGCAAAAGAAGTAAATGCAATATGACAGAGAAAAAAACTTCACACAACACAGTAGTCAGGGCCTGGAATGCATTGCCTGGAAGAACGATGGAAGCAGATTCAATCAAAGCATTTTAGGCAGCTTTGGTGATTATTTGAATAGAAACAATGTATTTGGTTATGGAGAAAAGGCAGGAGAATGGAATCAAGTCATAACGGTTATTTGCAAACCAATGCAGACTATTGGCCCCCTCCTGCACTGTAACAATTTTGTGATTCTCAGTTGAAAGCTCTCTGGCCTCCAAGCCATACAAGCTGGATTTTCAAAGCAAGCTCGGAAACCTGGCACTTAGAGAGTAATTGCAGATCCCAATCTTCCACCTGACGCGTGGCTCTTATCCTGTCGTTTTTTTTAAAAATATAAATGAGATGATTGAACGGAAGAGCTTGACACACAATTACTAACTTTAAGTGCCAGTCAGCTGAAAAACAAGTAGTAGCTTTGTGAGGAGCTGTTGCTACCTTTCTGGGGAGAGAATGCAGCTCATGAAAAGATTTGGAGAATAAGGATGCCACAAAGTAGCCATGATGCTGAGTCAAGGTACAACACATTACTCAGCACTAGGTAACCCTCCAAATTACACAAAAAGCACAGATGGAAATAAGCTTCCCTTTATCCTGCAGCAGCCCCAAAAGCAGGAGGTGCTAATTTGAAGAAAAGCAAGGAACTTAGACTTAGCTAATATTTATTCCTCAATGTACATCAGAAAAAAACAGCTAACTTGATCATTCTTACACTGCAGTTTATGGAAGCATGCAGTATGTAAATTGATTCCTGCATTATGATGGTGATTATACTTCAAAAGTACTTCATTAGTTGTAAAACACTTTGGGGTATCCTCTGGTCATGAAAGGTGCTATGTAAAGTATCTTTCTTTCCCTTTTATTCTATCCACAAATCTACGCTTTCTGTATTCTTCTTGATTCTCTACTTTATAATGCATCTGATATTTATCATCAGCATTGTTTTCCTGTTTCATTTTAATTTCCTAATTGTACATTGTTCAAGGTACTTCCTTAACCCCTCATAGGAATGTATCTAATTTGAGCACAAGTGATCATCTCTTTGAAGATCTCTCAAAGTTCCGTTACTGTTTCATCAGCAACTCTGCATTGAGTCCCTTTACAGTTCACTGAAACTAAACCTCCACCAGTTTAGCATCTCCCCAAAACAGTGGATTTTTTTTTGTTCTGCCACACAATTTTCACTGGTTATAGTTATTGCTAACAATAATCCTAATATTTTCAAATTGTTGTTTCTCAGTCATAATTGAGCATACTGCTGATCATTCAAATGATCTTATTTGTTTATCCTGGTCAGAAGACAATATCCTGAAGACATTGGAAAAGTTATGGCAAAGAGCTCAAAATTTATGGTTTGAATTCCACTTTTTGACAAGGTGGCATTAAAAGCATTAGGAAAATGAGGCAAAAGGTCCTTCAGTCATTTTTCTACACCAACCTTGATTGCTCTAACTTTACTGCCACCAGGACCAATGGGGCACTGCACCCAGACTAATCTATTTTCATTCTGCTCACCTCTATTACAGAATCTCAGAATGATTACAGTGCAAGAGGATGTGGCGCATTGTGCCCGCACCAGTTCTATTACCCGGTGCCAATCCCTTGCCTTTTCCCCATATCCGTGTATGTCATTTCCATCCTAATAATCGTCCAATGCTCTTCTGAATGTCCCAACTGAACCTATCTCCATTACTTCCAGACAGTGCATTCTACACCCTAACTATACACTGTGCGAAAAAGTTTTTTCTCATCACCCTTGCTTCATTCACACATCACTTTAAATGTATGCCCTCTAATTTTTTTTTTCTGAGCTTGTTGACTTACTTGCCGAACTGACTTGTTTTTGTTCAGACGTTTCATCACCATGCTAGGTAACATCATCAGTGGAGCCTCCGATGAAGCGATGTTATTCTACTCCACTCGGAATTTATACTGTCTGGCCTGTTATAGTGAGTTGTGTCATTTCCGGTTTTGATCTGTATGCTTTTGTATATAGGGCCCAATTCTATATGTTTGTTGATTCCATTACTGGTGGAGAACCATACCTCTAGGAATTCCTGCGCATGTCTATGTTTGGGCTATGACAGTTATGTTGTCCCAGTTAAACTGATGGTCTTTAACTGGGCTATGTAACTATAATAGCCCAAGCCAAACATAGACACGCACAGGAATTCCTAGAGGCATGGTTCTCCACACATAATGCAATCAACAAACATAGAGAATTGGACCCCATATACAAACCCAAACAGAACAAAACCGGAAATGACACTACTCACCATAACGGACCAGACAATATAAATTCCAAGTGGAGTAGAATAACATCGCTTCATCGGAGGCTCCACTGATGATATTACCTAGCATGGGGACGAAACGTCTGAACGAAACAAGCCAGCTCGGTGAGCAAGTCAACAACCTCACCCGCAACCCAAGCGACAATTCTTTGCTAAAACTTTAAATTCTTTTATCATTGATGACCAGGGACAGCTTCTCCCTATCCACTCTATACAGACTCCTCATGATTTGGAAAGTCGCTATCAAATCTCCCTTCAGCCTTCTTCCCTCTAAAGAGAACAGTCCCAACTTCTTCAATTCATCCTCATAACTGAAGTTTCCTATTCCTGCAACCATTATTGGAAATCACTTGCTCACTCTTTCCAATATATTCACATCCTTCCCATATTGTGGGCCCCACAACTGTACACAACACTCCAGCTGATGTCTAACAAGTGTCTTGTAAGAATTCAACATCACATCCTTACTCTTGTACTCTATGCCACTATTAATAAAACTGCCAACACTGTATGCTTTATGCACTGCTCTCTCCACCTACCCTTCTACCTTCATTGATCTGTGCAAATATATACCCAGGTTTCTCTGCTCCTATTTTGTCTTTCAATGGTCTTCTTACCAAAGTGCATCACCTCAGACTTCTCTGCATTGAACCTCAGCTGCCACCTCTCCACTTACTCCGCCAACTTATAGAGTTCTGGAATTATACAGCATGGAGGCAGACCCTTCGGTCTAACTCATCATGACAATGAGATATCGTCAACTGATCTAGTCCCATTTGCCAGCACTTGGCCCACATCCCTCTAAACCCTTCCTATTCATATACCCATCCAGATGGCTTTTAAATTTTGTAATTGTACAGGACTCCACCACTTCCTCTGGCAGCTCATTGCATACACACACCACCCTCTGCATGAAAAAGTTGTCCATCAGATCCCCTTTAAATCACTTTAAACCTATGCCCTCTAGTTTTGAACCACTCCACCCTGGGAAAAAGACCTTGCCTATTCACCCTACCCATGCCCCTCATGATTTTATAAACTTCTATAATGTCACTCCTCAGTTTCCAATGCTCCAGGAAAAAAAATCCCAGCCTATTCAGCCTCTTTCCTTTAGTTCAAACCCTCCAAACCTGGCCACATCCTTGTAAGTTTTTTTCTGAACCCTTTCAAGTTTAACAACATCTTTCCTATGGTAGAGAGACCAGAACTAATTACAGTATTCCAAAACTGGCCTCAGCAATGTCCTGTACAGCTGCAACTTGACGTCCCAATTCCTATACTCAATGCACTGACCAATGAAGGCAAATGTCTTCTTCACTACCTTATCTACCTGCAACCTTACTTTCAAGGAACTATACATCTGCATCCCTAGGTCTCTTCATTCAGCAACCCTCCCCCCAGAGCCTTACCACTAACTGGATAAATCCTGCCCTGGTTTGCCTTACCAAAATGCAACACTTCACATTTATCTAAATTAAACTCCATCTGCCATTTCTCAGCCCGTTTGATCAAGGTTCCATTGTATTCTTTAACGTCATTTGGAGCTCCACACTGTCCTCCTCACATTTACAATTTTTTCAGGTTTAGTGTCATCTACAAACTTTGAAAGTGTCCCTTACAAACAAATGTCCAAACTATTCCTATATATCAGGAAAAGCAAGGGTCCCACTACTGACACCTGGAAAATTCGACTCCAATCTTCCTCCAGCCCAGAAGATATCCATTGACCAATACTCTCTGTGTCCTATCATTCAGCCAATTTTGTATCCAAGTTGCAACTGACCCTTTTATTCCATGACCTACCACTACCCTCATATGTCTGTTGCTTGGCAGTGTATTAAATGCCTTCTGGAAATTCATATTTAAAACATTAACAAAGTTACCCTCATCAACGTTTTCTGTTACTTCTTCAAAAAACTCCAGAAAGTTCATCAAACATGATTTTCCCTTTAAACATCCACGCTGACTATTCTGAGTCAACTCATCTTTACCTTAATGAAAATGTTTTTTGATCTTGATGAAAATGTTTTCCCCTGATTTTTCCGTGATTTCTATCCCAGAAAGGTAGTAGTGAGTCTAGTTATCAACAGAAACGGCCCAAATTTATTACAGAGAGAACTTGTTTAGTATCTTCTATAGCATTATTTGCATCTATTTACCTCAGTTTTCATTTACTCGTCCATTTGGATAGCAGCCAAGAGTGTGTACCCACTCCCTTCTATCTTAAGCAGCCATCCTGCCAATTTACGTACCAAAACATTTATGACTGCTTGATTTTCCATCATCACTGTAGTAGTTGTCCTTTTCCAAAAATAATTTCCCAAATTATCTGTTCGTAAACATTTATTTTCCTCTCAACTTCCCAGTTCTGAGGAAGGGTCACCGGACCCGAAACATTAACTCTGTTTTTGCCTTCACAGATGCTGCCAGACTTGCTGAGCTTTTCCAGCAACTTTGTTTTTGTTCCTGATTTACAGCATCTGCAGTTCTTTTGGTTTTTATTTATTTTCTTCTCTAGGTTTACAGCTCTAAATGATGGAGTGAGCTGTTAATGTCCTTCCAATAAATGGAGTAATTCTAGGAAACATTTCTGAACTAGAAATTAAAGTGGGAAAGGCAATCACTCCAAAACTGGTGCCTTGCAAGATCGGTATTTCATATGATATGCATTGCTGTGTCTACTCATTACAATTACGTAACAAATAATATGCTTAATTTTTCAGATTTAATAATACAGAACTGAAATCAGATACAATAATGCTTGAAAAGCAAACGTTCTTGATTTATTTAAATATAGATGAATTTTCCCAAGAATCATGTACATATCCACTTTACAAAGGTCCCAGTAGATCTAGAAACTGTTAGGTAACTTGGACAATTTCTCATTCTTAGCATTTAAGAAGGAGTAACAGACTCAAATGGAGTGTTCAGCAGGAATAGAATTATAATAGTGTCGCCCTGTATGCCTGAACTCTATCTCCTTAAAGCACAGCTCAACATGGGGGTCATGAGTTCATTGAATTTACCCTGTACTTTGTAAAAACAGAAGGTGGATTGAATAGAACAGTACAGTCTACTAACATCATCTTCGAGAAGTGTATCTTTCTTATCAATTTGGCAGACAGATATTTTGGTGCAAAATTATTTAAGCACCTGATAATTGGATCTCCAAAATAGTTTCCCTTTGTGTGCTTCAAAAGCAACTAAGTTGACAAGATATAAATTATTCAAAACCTGAATGAATCATAATTTTAAAAGATTCTTGAGAGGGATTCGAGATCAAAAGAGATCCTACAGAAATGAATTCTGTGGCCCTCCTTTAGACTATGTGCATGAAAGTATCGGAATGGAAGATTTATTTAGGTCATTAATGTCACTTCTCCTTCTGGATACTTTAAATAAGGTCATGCAAATCCTATGGGATCACAAAAATTTTGTGACATTTATTAAAGGTTTGATTGAGATAATTGTTGAAGCAATAGAGGGTGAAAGGTAATATGGTTGATGTTGTGCACTTAAACTTTTAAAAGCTATTTGATAATCTACAACATACAAACTTGGCAGTAAAATTAATGCTGTTGGGATTTTAAGGACGATAGATTGTCAATAAAAGTAGTGGGGACCTGCTGTTTTCAGACTAGATGAACGTGTTCAGTGGAATTGCTCTGCTGAGGGTCAGCAGCACTCTTTAAAGAGATTCAGACACTTACAGTACATTTGGAGGCTAATCGGCTCATTGTGTCTAGGCCGACTGACAAAGATCTGACCAAGCCAATCCCATTTTTCAGCTTTTGGCCCATAACAGTGGAGGATGTGGCAATGTAAGTAAATAACAAAATCCTGCTTAAACATTACAAGAGTTTCTGGCTCAACCACACTTTCAAATAGTGAGTTCCAAACTCCCACCACTCCCCGAGTGGAAAAAAACATCTCCCTAAGTCTCTCCAGAGCTGTCTACATTTTGCGTTATAACTACGACCCCCCCCCAATTATTGACCCCTTTACTAATGCAACAAGTGCTTTCCTATCCACTCTATCTATGCCCTTCATAATCTTATTCACCTCTATCAGATTACCTCTCAAGGAACTGCTCCAAAGAAAACAAATCCAATCTATCAAATCTTTCCTCAGAGCTCAGACCTTCTGGCCTAGACAGCATCCTGGTAAATCTGCTCTGCACTCTCTCTAGTACAATCCCATCCTTCCTATAAATGCAATGACTAGAACTGTACACAGTACTCCATACAGTTTCAGATAACCTCCTTGTTCTTCTATTCTATATCGCAGCAAATAAAAGCAAGTATTCCACATGCATTTTTAGCCATCTTACCTACGTGCCCTGCCACCTTCAGGGGTACGTGGATATGCATACCAATGTCCCTGTGATCTTCAATACTTTCCAGGGTCCTACTATTCATAGTGTAATCCCTTGTCTTGCTAGCCTTCCCCAAATGCATGATCTCTCACTTTTCCATAACTATACTAATGGCTTGTATATGCATGGTCAATAACACCAAATGCAGAACATATGTCATGAGGAAGTGTTATAACTGTGATGGGAGCAATGTGCTGCTAATTCAAGCCGATTGCACCCTTTGTTGAATGATTCAATTACCAAAATGGCTAGTTGCTTCTCTTTAATACTATAATCAAAAATAAAAGAAACATACACCAGGCTTCTTGAATGAACTCAAAATAATCTGCTTCTTGTGAACAAAACTTATTCTTAAAGCAAGTGACAAACTTTGGTTAACACCGATCCAGAACTAAACTATAATCCCCTTCATCGCACACACAGACACTCACACCACTCAGAGACAAGTCTCTGCAGAGATGATGCTTTGACTGGCTTTCTGAAAGAAGCCAAAGAGTGGTGGTTGATGAAAAATATTCAGCCTGGAGTCCGGTTACTAGTGGTGTGCCACAAGGATCTGTTTTGGGACCACTGCTGTTTGTCATTTTTATAAATGACTTGGACGCAGACATAGGTGGATGGGTTAGTAAGTTTGCAGATGACACTAAAGTCGGTGGAGTGGTGGACAGTGTGGAAGAATGTTGCAGGTTGCAGGGAGACTTGGATAAACTGCAGGATTGGGCTGAAAGGTGGCAAATGGAGTTCAATGCAGATAAATGTGAGGTGATGCACTTTGGGAAGAATAATAGGAAGGCAGAATACTGGGTCAATGGAAAGATTCTTGGTAGTGTGGATGTGCAGAGGGATCTTGGTGTCCAGGTACATAGATCCCTGAAAGTTGCCACCCAGGTTGATAGTGCTGTTAAGAAGGCATACGGTGTGTTTGGTTTCATTGGTAGAGGGATTGAGTTCCAGAGCCGTGATGTCATGCTGCAACTGTACAAAACGCTAGTGCGGCCTCACTTGGAATATTGCGTGCAGTTCTGGTCGCCCCATTACAGGAAGGATGTGGAAGCATTGGAAAAGGTGCAGAGGAGATTTACCAGGATGTTGCCTGGTCTGGAGCGAAGGTCTTATGAGGAAAGGCTGAGGGACTTGGGTCTGTTCTCATTGGAGAGAAGGCGGCTAAGAGGGGATTTAATGGAGACCTACAAAATGATCAGAGGATTAGATAGGGTGGACAGCGAGAGTCTTTTTCCTAGGATGATGACGTCGGCTAGTACGAGGGGGCATAGCTGGAAATTGAGGGGCGATAGATTTAAGACAGATGTCAGAGGCAGGTTCTTTACTCAGAGAGTGGTAAGGGCGTGGAATGCCCTGCCTGCCAATGTAGTTAACTCAGCCACATTAGGGGCATTTAAACAGTCCTTGGATAAGCATATGGATGATGATGGGATAGTGTAGGGGGATGGGCTTAGATTAGTTCACAGGTTGGTGCAACATCGAGGGCCGAAGGGCCTGTTCTGCGCTGTATTGTTCTATGTTCTAAATGAAAAAGGCAAAACAAGGAAGCAACTCTATATGAGCCAAGGGTCTGAAAACAAAGGATACAATATCATGACTTCTCATATCCCCTGAAGTTTTTGTTGATGAAGCTGAAATTCTCACACTTTGTCAATATCAAAACTGATAAACATCCTACTCTGATTCCATTCAATTTGACTCATCCAGAATTGGACACAGTCAACTCCTTCAGGTTTTACCAAGTAGACAGATATACTGGCATGTGAAACTCTAGCATTTTCCCAGAAATTTCTACGGAGAACAGGATTTCAGGAGAAAGCCTGCAGCTTCTGGAGTGTCTTCCTTACTTAGAGCTCTGTTCTACATACCCAGAGATCAAAGTCCAGAGAATGTTGCTAGGCAAACATTAGCATGGGGCCCCTAGTCTGTTAAAGCTAAAAGTAATTACGCAAAAAAAGACTCCATCTCTTCTTCTGAAAAGTTCTGCTTAGCAACTGCTCCAAAGTCACTTGATTTCTAGTAAAACGGTAAACAGCTTACAGGAAACATTAAACTGTTGCTTTATTTACAATAAATCATATGGTACTCTTGCTCAATTCAGAGAATTTCCAAGTAATCCAAAGTCTTCCAGTATTTCCCAAATATTCTTTAAATACAAATATATATTGCCATTAGAAGATAGAAAACAGACTTTAGAAGCATAGTGACTGAAATTTAGCAGAAGTCTTAAGTAATTAGTCACTTTAGCAGTAAAACTGAGAGGGAAGGTAACACAAATTAAATGAGATAACACAGTGTAGAGCTGGAGGAACACAGCAGGACAAGCAGCATCAGAGGAGCAGGAAAACTGACATTTCCAGTCAGGATCCTTCTTCAGAAATTGGGGAGGGAGAAAGGAGCTCTGAAATAAATAGAGAGGAGGGGTGGGGCTGGGGAAGGTAGGTGGGATGGTGATAGGTGAGTGCAGGCAGGGAATGGTGGGGATTGGTCAGTGAGGTGGAGGAGTGGATAGGTGGGAGAGAAGACAGACAGGCCAAGGAGACAGGGATGAGAAGGAGGGCTGGTCATGGGATGAGGCCGTGGGTGGGGAGATTTTGAAACTAGTAAAGTCCACATTGGTCTCAATATGGATGTACTAGTTTCAAAATCTCCCCACCCCCGGCCTTTTCCCATGACCAACCCTCCCCCTCATCCCCACCTCCTTTTCCTGTCCGTCTTCTCTCCCATCTATCTGCTCCTCCCACCTTACTGACCAATCCCCACCACTGCCTACCCGCACTCACCTATCACCATCCCACCTATCTTCCCCAGCTCCACCCTTGCTCTCTATTTATTTCAGAGCTCCCTTCCCCCCTCCCCCGTTTCTGAAGAAGGGTCCTGACTTGAAATGTCAGCTTTCCTGCTCCTCTGATGCTGCCTGGCCTGCTGCGTTCCTCCAGCTCCACACTGTTGTCTCTGACTCCAGCATCGGCAGTTCTTACTATCTCTGAATAAATTAAATGATACAGTTTAACTGGGGTGCAAGAATGAGATGCCTAGGGATGTTTATACAAATCACTGAAGATGGGGAAACAAGTGGGGAAGTCTGATCAAAAAGCATGAGTGATCTCAGGGCTTATAAATGCAAATGCAAGGAAGTTATAATTCTTCACAAGGTCAAAGTCTTGGATAGGCTGCGGAATTATTGTAAGGTATTTGGGTCTTCAGTTAGATAGAGTGATTAGAAAAACTTCTTTACAAGAGGTGAGGTTATAATTAACTAAATTCCTAATTGAAATACAATTTTTAAGTAAGGAACCAGTTAACCATCAAGGATGATTGAACCGGCTGGGACATTTCTGTTCTGGAAGGGATTAGGCCAAAAGGTGACATGGTAATAACCTTGGAGTGTCACATAGGAATTTCACTCTTCTACGCTTTTGCAGGAGGAGTGGGCTGTAATGTTTGGGTCTTGCCACGCTATTTCTGAGAATGGTCAATGTTGTGGGTTATTGGTTTTACAAACTGTGTTGCTTTAAGAGTTGAATATGATAATGATCGAGGGATCAGGTTGAAACTGCATGACCACTACTCTGGCAGTCCAGCAGAAGCGTACTAAGTGGATGTGTAAGTTATCTATCATGGCAAGTCATTGTCTGAACTGTTATATAAACCAGTGTCAGATTTTCAACTGAATCCACACAACATAATTTGCATTACCTTCCAAAAACACTGGAACACTGGAAGTACGGTAATCAGTACTTGTAATTGGGTGCCCAACCATTGGAAGTGAAGTTCTAAGTGGATGGATGGATTCTATTTGTAATAATGTCCCAATTCAAGAATTGATGAAGTAAAAAGCATTTAATGCTCAAACTGCGTTATATCCGAACATACAGATGTAGGCCATTTCACTGCTCTCTTTGCCATTTAAAAAGATCATGGCTGATCCTGACCTCAAATCCCCATTCCTGCCTAACCTGATAACCCTTCACTCCCTTTCTTACCAAGGATCTATCCACCTCCACTATGAAACTATTCAAAGACTCTGCTCCCACTGTATTTTGAGGAAGTGAGTTCCAAAGACTAGTGTCTGTTTCAAATGGGTGACCTCTTATTTTTGAACAGTAACCCTAAAATTTCAGATTCTCTCAAACAGGAAACATCCTCTCCAAACCTATCCCTTTTAAGACACCTTAGGATCTTACATGATTCAATAGTCACCTCTTTTCTTTAAAGCTGCAGTGGTACAAGTCTATCCTGTCCATTCTAGGTATTGGTCTGGTAAACCTTAGACTGACAGACACAGAAGGAGGCCATTTGGCCCATTATATCCACATCAGTAGACAAAGATCTAACAACACTAATTTCATTTTCCAGTTCTTAGCTCATAGTCCTGGAGTCTATGACAAGGGAATATCTAAATACTGCTTAAACGTTATCAGAGATCATAATTCAACATCCCTTTCAAAAAGTGAATTTCACCCTCTGAGTGAAAAAACATTTTCCTTTTAGCCTTCTATCTCTTACTTTAAATCTATGCCATAGTGGTTGTTTACCTCTCCAGTAACTGTAAACAATGCCTTCCTATCCACCCTATCTATGCCCCTCAGTCTTAAAAACTCTAAGAGGTCCCCTTTGTTGCTCTCTGAATGTCTTGATCATACTCTCTATATTTAAGTCCAAATCATTAATGTACATCACAAAGAGCAAGGGCCCAGCACTGAGCTCTGCAGAACCCCACTGGAAACAGACACCTAGCTACAGAAACATCTCTTTCTCATTACTGTCTGCTTCCTGCCTCTCAGCCAATTTAGCATCCAATGTGACAGTTTGCCTTGGATCCTATGGGTCCTTATTTCTTGACCAGTCTGCCATGAGAGACTTTATCAAAAGCTTTGCTAACGACCATGAGGACTACATAAAATCCATCATTCTTGTCAATGCTCCCACTGACCTCCTCAAAAAATTCTATCAAATTTTCCAAACACAATTTCCTCATTACAATCCATGCTGACTATCTTTGTTTAATCTTTATCACTCCAACTGCAGATATAGTCTGTTAGAATTATTTCTAATAATTTCCCCACCACCGAGGTTAGACTGACTAGCTTGTAAGTTCCTGGTCTATCCCCTCCTCCTTTTCTTTATTAATGAGGCAACATTAGCAGTCTTCCAGTCCTCTAGATTTGAAAACTGCTGTGAGAATCCCTGATGTCTCCTTCCTCAAAAGCCTAGGATAAACCTCATCTAGACCTGCGGATTTAGTCACTTTAAAGGTTGCTGAATCTGTTAGTATCTTCTCTCTCTCTCTTTGTGTCTCTATTAATTGCTTCTAATATCTCACGGTCCTCTAGGCTAATATCAATACCTACATTGTCCTCTTCCACTGTCTGAACTAATTCCAATGTAGTTACATTCCTTCCTTGAATAAGGTGACCAATATGGCACACCAGACTTCAAATGTGGTCTCACATGTATAACTGAATAATCTCTTTCTTTTCTATTCAATTCCATTTGCAATATTTGAGAACATTCTAATGGCTCTCACAATTACTTACGCTGCTTTTGCAGCTCATACAAGAGGACACCGGATGCCTCTGCATCTCAGAACTTTACAATCTTTCACTATCTTGATAACATATTTTATTATTCTTCCTCTCAAAATGGATGATTTCACAGTTTCCCACATTATGCTTTTTCTAAGTAAGTTGTCCATGGAATGAGGGCATTGTTGGCTTGCACTTATAGCTCATCCCTAATTACCCAGAGGGCAATTAAGAATCAACTATATTTCTGTGGCTGTGCTGAAACCATTTCCACATCCTAGTTTCCTGAACTTAGGTTATCCCTTGCTATTGTGCCAATGCCATCATTAACTGACAGAGTCAGCCCTCTACTTTTTCCTAGCTTTATGTCCTATATTCTATAACTTTCAATATTCAAACCTCAATCCAAGTCATCTTGCAGCCTCACTGTTGCAAATGTTGACCAAGAGACTTAGAAAATGACAAACACAACTATTCAAAGTTTTACCTTTAGTCCTTCCTATAGCTAGTTGTAATGGGAGATTGATAGGAATATAAACCAACATTTTCCTAGCTACCATCAGTTCTGAGGAAGGGTCACCGGACCCAATATGTTAACTCTGATTTTTCTTCACAGATGCTGCCAGACCTGCTGAGCTTTTCCAGCAACTTCTGTTTTTGTTGAGTTGTTTATTGATAGAACTATAATGTTATTGTACATGACTCAATCTTAAAACATTTGCACGATCCCAGATACTCTCTAAATGGAGACACCTCATCATTCAAAAGATTAACATTCAGAAAGAAGGCTGCCTCTGAAAATGTCTTCCTCCAAAATACAAGGGTATATACAGAATTGTAAAACAACGGAAAATGCCAATGATATTGTGAAATTTAGTTGCTTTGAAAGAAAAATCCATCCAAGAAATGACTTAACACATAACACGTGATGTGTCCCAAGTCAAATGAGCACTTGATTGAATATAAGAACATCAGAAATAGGAACTGTAGTAACCTGAGGCGGCACAGTGGTTAGCACTGCTGCCTCACAGCACTAGGGACCCAGGTTCAATTCCAGCCTCAGGCGACTGTCTGTGTGGGTTTCCTCCCACAGTCCAAAGATGTACAGGTTAGGTGGATTGGCCATGCTAAATTGCCCATAGTGTTCAGGGGTGTGGGATGCTCCGAGGTTTGATGTGGACTTGTTGGGCTGAAGGCCCTGTTTCCACACTGTAGGGATTCTAAGTGGCCCCTCAATGCTACTCACCATTCAATATGATCATGTTGATCTTTTGTCTTAATTCCACTTTCTGGCCTTGTTCCCCTTATTGCTCGATTTTCTGAGAGATCAAAAGTTTCTCTCTATCAGCTTTGATCATTTTTATTTATTCTTTCATAGACATAAGTATCACTGACAATGCCAGTATTTATTGTTTTTGGAGTGAGATTGTACCCCCAGGTTCTAGATTTCCCAGCAAGGGGTAACCCTGTGTTTACCCTGTCAAGCCCCTCAGTATCTTATATGTTCTAATGACATCACCTCTCATTCTTCTAAACTCCAGAGAATATGGAGCCAATTTACTCAGATACCAGCGTCTTACCATTTGTTACTTTGCTGTTCACTCACGTCATGTTCTCTCTCTCTTTGTGGCCTGCTCACTGCTTGCATTCTCACTCAACTTTGTATCGTCAATAAATTTGAATACATATTCTTTGGCATCTTTGCCTGGGTCATGAATATGGAATATGAATAACTGTGTCCCCAGCACTGATTCATGGAGCCTGCCAACATGAAAATGCCTCATTTATCCCTTCCCTCAGTTTTTGTCCATTTACTAATCCTGTCTCCAAAGCTAACTTATCACCTCAACTCTAGGAGCCTTATCTTGCATATTGCCCTTTTGTGTGACACCTTATCCAACAACGTTCTGAATGTCCAAAAGTAGCACATCCACTAATACCATCCTCAAAAAACACTATATGGTACAATTATTCAAGGGAACAAGAGATAGACCAGAAAACTGCAGGCCAGTCAGTCTAACGTCGGTAGTGAGGAAACAATGGAAGCAATTCTGAGGGACAGAATTAATCTGCACTTGGTGACGTAAGGATTAATCAAGAACCGACAGCAGGGTTTTGTTAAGAGGAAGTTATGTTTGATCAACGTGATTTTAATTCTACGAAAAGGTAACAAATAATAAAAAAAAATGTAGATGAAGGTAATACATTTGATGTAATCTACTTGGATTCAGCAAGGCTTTTGGTAAGGTCCTGAGTAGACATTGGCAGCGAGGGTAGGAGCCCATGGAATCTAGAGAAGTTTAGTAAATTGAATCCAGAATTGACCGAGTGGCAGGAAGCAGAGGGTGATGGCCGAGGGGTGTTTTTGTGACTGTGTCCATGGGGTTCCAATAAGGATCAATGTTTGAATCCTTGATTTTGTGGCACGTATTAGACTTGAATGTCAGAGAATTGATCAATAAGTTGATGATATGAAAATTGACGGGGTGGTTGGTAGGAAGGAGGATAACCTTAGATTACAGGAAGTTATAGACGAGCTGGTCAGATGAGGTGGTCAGTGGCAAATGGAATTCAATTTAGATAAGTATGAGATGTTATACTTGGGCAGGACAAACAAAGTAGGAGAACACATGATGAATAGACCCTGAAACATTGAGGATCATCGAGGCCTTGATGCTCGTGTCTACTAGTCCCTTAAGGTAGCAGGACAACTTGCATTTATTAGGCAAGGCATAAAGTTTAAAAGCAGGAAGGTTATGCTGCAACTGTATAAAATGTTGGTTAGGCCACAGCTATTGTTTGCAGTTCTGGAATCCACATGAAAGGAAGAATGTAATAGCACTGGAGAGGGTGCAAAGAAAATTCACCAGAATGTTGCCTGGGCTGGAGAGTTGTAAACAAAGATTGTACAGACTGGGGTTGTTTTTCTTGAAGCAGAGGCGACTGTCGGGGAATGGGATTGAGATGTGTAAAATGATAAGAGGTATAGACAGGGTTGACAGGATGAAATTTTTCCCCTTGCTGGAGAGATCAATGACCAGGAGACACAGATTTAAGATAAGGGGCAGAAAGTTCAGAGAGGATGTGAGGAAAGATTTTTTCACCCAGAGGGTGGTGGGAATCTAGAACTCACAGTCTGTAAGGGAGATAGAGGCACAATCCTCATAATATTTAGTAAGTATTTAGCTGTACACTTGTGATGCCAAAGCGGACAATTCCATGGGCCAAGTGCTGGAAAATGGGATTTGAATAGTTAGGTGCTTGTTTTTGACCAATGCAGGCTCAATGGGCCAAAGGGCCTTTTTCTGAACCACAGATCTCCACGTGTTTAACAAATTTATCAGAGTCAATGTCCACTTCATAAAACCATATTGGTTCTGTCTGATATTTTTTAGGTGCATTGTTAAAATTTCCTTAACAATTAACATTCCAGCAATTTCTCGATAAAGAGATGTCAGGCTAACTGGCCTGCAGTTCCCAGGTTTCTCTTTCTATCCTTTCTTGAACAACATTGCTCCATTTGCCATTTTAGGATTTAGCCGTTACAATGACCGGCAATTGCCATGACCAGATGAAAAGGGGTGAACAAACTCCTCTTTGTTCAGTTTCATCCACTGATCATGATAAAGGTTCAAGTTTTTTTTGCGGAAGACAATATCTCTCTCCAGCTAAAATGTAGTTAATTGCGTTCTGAAGAAAGGTCACTGGACCTCAAATGTTAACTCTGCTTTCTGTCCACAGATACTGCCAGACCTGCTGAGTTTTTCCAGCAATTTCTGGTTTTGTTTCTGATTTCCAGCATTCACTGTTCTGTGGGTTTTTTCTTAATTTTTTTTCTGGGAGCTATTAGAAGCCAATAAGCGATGTTTTCTTGAGTCATAGGACAGAATAAATTTATTAACTGTTAACCTAAAGGAAAATAATAAAAACATCAAGTATATGGTCCTTAAATCCACACTCACATAGGAGGTATGAAGTTAAAGAAAAATAATGACAATAGAAATAGGAGTTGAAAGAAAATACAGTTCAGTTTCTTTTGATTGTCTTTAAATGCAAGTTTTTAACCCGGGGTTAATGTTGATTAGTTGCTTCGCTGGCTGCATTCAGACCTAACAAATGTGCAGTTAATAAAAATTTGCAGTTCCTTGATTGTTTTTCTCTGATTGTTTCTGTGGTAACCAGGTGCTAACTTCTTCATAATCTGCCAGAATACACTTGGATCCTTTCCTGAAATATTGGCTCCAGTATGTATTGCCTGGAAGTTCTTTGAGTAGCTTTGAGTCAGTGTGTTAATGCCCAGTAAAAATAAAATCGTCGTAGTCCCAGAGGATCTCAGGGCTGCTCTTTCATTCGAGAGAGATGAGTAGTAGTGGTTTGACCTGAGAGTCACCACACATCAGGAGAGGCAAGAGTTTGCAAAGGAAAGTCCTTCCCACATTTGCTGAGGTTTCATGAAGGTTCAACTGTTTTAGAAAGAAGTTATCTCCAAAAACCTTCTGATATATCCTACTCTACTCCACGGCCATTTTTCAAGGGCCTGGGCAAATTAAAGACTTACCACCTTCTCAAATCCCTCACCCTGTACAACTCCACTTCAACTCCAGTACCAAGTTTAAAGTAGATTTCTTAATTTTAAAAAATGAGACCAACTTTGTAGCCACTTCCCTCACTTTGACGATCCATCCCTCTCTTCCGAATCAGCCTGATTCTCTGCCTCTAATGGCCCAACCTCCCCTCTCTTCCTAACCTTTGTATTTCTATGAAACCCATGACTTAATCCCTTGGTTCTGGTCCAATTCAGTTGGTGACACTTCAATTCCCCATCCTGGTCCCAATGCTAATTACATTGTTACGGATTCCCCTTTACATAGGCAAGAGCCTGGGTTACCTGAAAACTGCAGTCATCAACCACTTTCTTAATCATGCACCTTGTCAACTCCCATCCCATTGCTAATATTTTCTCCATTTCTAATGTAGTTTTCAGCTTAATTTTTTAATTGTGACCTAAATTTAATCTTTTATTAGGCAAATTCAGTTCTTAAAGACTGTTAATGGTAGATGCTTTTCAATTCTACCTTCTTTCAATCCACATTTTAACAGAGCCAAAGAGTCATCTTATCAACATTCTAGTTCCAGTTTCTATAACTACCTATCCCATCTGAATTTCACTCAATTTTATCATGAAATGCTTTGAAACAGTGTGAACTTCATCTTCCTTGTGGCATAATGCACCGCTCACTGTTTGCAGTATGTTTTCAGTGTGGTCTAAAAGAAATTTCAAAAGCATCTCATTGCGGCAAGTATATATGAGTGGAACTACCTCTGAGTTTGTGGATTTCCTGTGTAATAATGTTGTTCTGCACCTTATCATAGTTTCATCTACCGCCTAAGTGCAGAGCTGGTTGAAAGACTGAGACACCCACCTAGTTTGCAAAGCAACCATTCCACGCATCTGCTTTTTCAGCAGTGCATACATCTTGACCCTCAACAATGGTGTTGTGGTGACCAAGCTTTAAAATGGACATAATCCATTTTCGGTTACAAATTTGATTCTCACTTAGAGTTGTGGTGCATATAATTGAAAACTGGAGCAAGCACAATCATAAAAAGGCTACTATTTACTGTTTTCTTAACAAAAATTACAATGGTTGATTAGAAGTTGGAGCCAATCAAAATGTCTTTATATCAAACAAACAACCTTTGATAGCAGAGTAGTATATATGAATTTGACCTGTATTCTTAAATTTGTAATCTGTTGCTCAGATATTTTCTACAGAGGAAATAGAATATTTATTTACACAACTACAACATGTGTTGAGACACTATGGAAAACGGACAAAAATAGCCCCCAAAAACAGCGTCCTCAATGCTTCTACAAAATAAAACACTCCATATTAAAATAACCAGCGAGTAAAGAACAAGATATTGTTCTCTTTTTCACTTTAATCTTAAAACACACACTTGTAGTTTTTGAAAGCAAATTTGAACCTAGGCATACACCCTGGTAGAAAATAAATAATTTGGCCGATGGATTCTGTTGCCGTGTCAACAATTTTACTTGATCACTATTAATAACATTCCAATTAGCCCACAGAAAATGTGACTGTCGTATGGTATCAAGAGTTTCTGTACCGTCTTACATTAGATCCTTGTCAGGAAAACACTCTGCAGTGAAAAGAACATCCAAACCGATTCATCTTCAGAAATTGAACCGCAGTCATCCCAACTGGGACACTTTCCTTTGGTTTCCCACGGGAACCTTTTTCAGCAGAATGTCTCGAATCTGGAGCCTAGACTAATCATATTGCCAGGAGTGTAGTAGGATAGGATTTCTGCTCATCATTATGGCTCCACGGCGCGTCAGCTCCAATGCCAGGAATAGGATCTTTTCAACGGGAAGAGCCGGAGTCATGCATCACTATGGTGCAGCTGGAGGAACTCAATGTGTTTCCCTGTTTTCCCAAGAGGAAGAATCAGAGGCCGCGGGCAAGCGGAAGCAAAATATTTTAGTATTTATTTTCTGGATTGACAGGGTCTTTCAGTAACCCAGCATCAATTGCCATTGGACTTTGCAATTTTTGTTCTTTCACTAAGCCCAGAGCCGGACAGCTACAGCTCTTCTTAGCTTGGTGTTGAGTGGAGCAGACAGAACATGTTCTTTCTCGTCAACCTCTATCCTTCAGCCCCGCACTCCCTGTCCACCCAGTGGATGGAGTGAAAACTTGCTGCAGCCAAATTAAGATCCTTCACCAGAGATTCAACCAAAGTCCGCCCTTTCCCAACCACAGGCAGAATTCTGAGCACTGGATATTTGTCTATTTTAGATTTACATCTTGCACTTTTCCACTACAGCCCAGGTCTGCTCACATTTCTAAAGAAAAGAATTGGTGTGAGAATTCTCAATTTGTCGCCAGGTTAGAAGTAACTGGTGGTTTAAGTAAATACATTGCAGGTCCAAGTTTAAACATTGCATTCACTGAAACAAATTTTATCTTTTAGTTGGATTTCTTGACGTAGAAATAATGACCTGCATTTATGTAGGGAATTCACCAGCGACTAAGGGACATCCTAAAGCATGCAGTCACTGTTGGAATGTACGAAATACAATAAACAAGTTGAGCACAGGAAGGTGATATCTGTGGTATTGATTATGAGTTAAATATTTGCTAGGACACCAAGGATAAACTCCCTGCTCTCTTTCAAAGTAGTGTCATAACATCCTTTGGTTCTACCCGAGAGGCAAACAGGATTTCAGTTTAACACCTCGGCCAAAACATGACACCTTTAATAAAGTGGCACTTCCTCAATATTACACCAAAGTAACAGCCTTGACTTTCATGATCTTGGGTGGATTTGGACTTAAATCCACAACATTCTGACTTGGGAGCAAAAGTGCTGCCAACCGAGTCACAGCTGATATGGTCAAGTGACTTCTGGAAGCTTCATTTCACTTCACTTAAAAGCCTGATGTTGTCCATCCTGCACTCAGTGTGAATGGAGCATCGTTGCGAGCGGAGACAGTAGCATTGATTCGAATTTACTTCTTTGGAGCAGGAATCATTCTGATACCGTCTCCTTTCCATTTCCTCGGTATTTTGTCAACCGTTTATAAAAATCATTGACATCTTAAATTCATCAATTGAAGCAATTTAAACAAATCCAGAACTGAGCTTCGAATCCCAGGCCTTGTGTTTTAGAGCACAGGGCTAGTGTTAATGGACTACTTCAAAATTTTATCAATTTTCTGAAGAAGGATAAATTACATTTAGATATTTACCTGTAGCTGAATTCTTTTTAAGGATATACTATTTCTGACAAAAGGTTTAATTTGATAAATTATAACATACAATATATTCAACAAACTCTAAACCACCCTACATTTGGGATAAAATTTCAGTAATTTTCAAATTTTAATGTCACTACATCCTAAAACAAATACTTGTTGGGTAAGAAAAAATATCACATACCTGAGGTGACTAAACAATATCTTTTACAAGATTGTTCTATATAACAAATGCTGGCTTTAATTCGGCTGCTCAATTCTTCAATCTTAAACTCAGAAACACCTGTAACTATGTACAATCCATTGCTCAAAGTAATTGCAACGGAGCATATAGAGTCTGCATCTTACTTACGCATATTTTTGAAATCACTAGACAACAAGTGAATATATTTGTTAAGCCTAGTGGAAACTAAAAAACTAACCTAAACCCTTTTCGGTCAATACTCACTGTGTTGTTTCCTGTTAGCCAAATATCATAAATTCCTGTTAAATTACATTATTTTGTCTACAACATGTATTTTAATTTGTTTGCACATCAAAAGCTACTTCTTACCTATTTTTAAGGTATAGCAATAAGCATTGGAAATACAAGTTTTCACGAAACAATACAATTGCACGTTTTAGTTTTCGATTTCGAAAACATTTTGCAGCGCCCAACAAACTGTCGTTTTAAACATTTTATACAGCATTTAACAGAATAATCAATAATGCTTTTCTGTCAAACATACCTGTTAATACTTCAGCACAAATTCTTCGTAAATAAATATTCAGAAGGGTAAAACCATTCACGAAAACCACGGCTGATACTGCATCTGTGTTAATGGCACCAGGATATGTTGGGGTGCAGCTGCACATTGAAGCGTCAGCACGACCCGGAAGTTCTGCTTGTCCTTGTTTTCTATGTGAAGACATCCATTTGCTTACGTTTTCAATTCATGGAAATTTTAAAATATGAATCAGCGTTCCATGGTACAAGGCCAAATATTCTTTACCACTTATCTTCTATTTAATGCTAAATAATAATGGAAATCAATCCAAAGATAGTTACGGCACAAAATAAGACCATTTTTCCCATCATGTCTGCACTAGTCAAAGATCAGGCTATACTAATCCCATTGTCCAGCTTTTGGCCCATGCCCTTGGAGCCTATGCCAATGCAAGTGAGTATCTAAATACTGATTAAATGTTATGACAGTTTCTGATGCAATTACACCTTCAGACTGTGAGTTCCAGACTTGCACCACCCTCTGGTTGAAATATTTCTCCTCAACTCTCCTCATAGCCTTCCAATACTTGTCTTAAGTACATTACCTCTAATTTTATGCTTCTACTAGTGGAAAAAAATTGACCTTATTTATGCCCTCAGAACCACATACACCTCTACCGAGTCTCCTCTCAGCCTTCGTTTCTCTGGGGAAAACAACCCCAGCCTATCCAATCTTTCTTCATAGCTCGGACTCTCCAGCGCATGCAGCAACCTGTAAAATTCCTCAATATATTCTCTCGTGCACTCACTTCTTTTCTATAACATGATAAGCAGGACTGCATGCACACTCCAGTTGTGGCCTAACCAGCGTTTTATACAACTCTTGCATAACTTCCCTGCCTCGGTTAATAAAGCTAATATTCCATAAGCCTTCTTAACCACCTTACTGACCTGCCCTACTAACTACAGAGATCTCGATTCCATTGAGTCTTCTCTGTATACTTAAAAAGGCAACTTGCCAACAAGATCCTTTATTAAAAACCCAACATGGTGAAATCTGATCAACATTGACACCCTTGCCATTCTGTTCATTTCTAGTCATGGCTCTTTTTTAATTTTACGTAGACATGATATTTACTGACATCCTCAGCCAAATGTAGTATGGAAGGGTAAAAGAGGAGAGAAATAAATTATAGTTGATATTGTCATAAATGCTGAAGTAATTGACTGAAAAAAATTAATATGGTGTTCATAATAATCATAAGTCATAAATTACGTATTAAGAAGGGATCCTGGCAATGACGCACTCTTTAACTAATTAAAAGCTCAAATTTACCACCTATAATTGGTAAAAATTAAATACCTAAACAGACAAGGGGACCCGAAAAAAATTCAAAGGAGGATGAAGAAATCCTAAAATCTACACAAAGGAACTTTTCCAATCAGTTATTTTCCAGTCCAAATGGAAAAGGAGACCAGATGCAATCCAGCTTTTGGGAGTGAAGCCAGAGAAGTGCAAGGTTTTTTTTAAGCTGGACAGCAGCGTTGTAACAATGATCAAGATATCATCAGCTTTAATGTGGTTACAGAAAGGGACAGGAAAAATCCAAACCAAAATATCGAACCAGCAAAAGCCAATTTTGGTAATTTCAGATAAATCTAGTACAACTTTAATCAAAAAGAAGTTCAGCTGTAAATGAGAATGACAGTTGGAAGTAGTTTGGGTATCAAGGCCCACGGCATTCACACAAGAAGGAAGGTGGGTCATCCAAAGTTTCAGCTACCTGGATGTCAGAGAAAGAGAGATTAAACCAAAACCATAAAAGGTGGCTTATGTCAAAAGTCAGGCACAGTGTATACTCAAACCCAGGCTGAATACAGTTATTTTTAAAACACAATACACGAGATGAGGAAATGACTGGCTAGGACAGCATTTATTGCTCATCCCTGATTGCTTAGAGTGAACCACGTTGCTGTGGGTCTGCAGTCACATGTAGGCCAAACCAGATAAGAATGGGAGTTTCCTTCCCTAAAGGACATTTGTGAGCCAGACGGATTTTTCTGACAATTGACAATGGATTCATGGTCATCTTTAGACTCTTAATTCCAGATTTTTATTGAATTCAAATTCCACAAATTGGTGGAATTTGAATTCAATAAAAATCTGGAATTAAGAGTCTAAAGATGACCACCATAGTGGCAGGGGAACTGTAGGGAAAGGGATAGAAGAAGGTTAAGAAAGAATGAAAAACAAACACAACATCAGAAATTGGAGTAGGAGCAGACTATTCTGCCCCTCAAACTTGCTCCTGCCGGGCAATAAATGGCCTTAACTCCACTTTCCTGCATATCCTTCATAGCCCTTAATTCCCTTATACATCAGCCCAACACCCGATGCAAAATATTCAATGACCCAAACTCCACTGCTCTCTAAAAGTGAGAATTCTAAACACTAACCACTTTCCAAGAAAAGAAATCCTTCTTTACAAATTTCTCAATATTACAAACCTCAGCAGGAATATTGTGTACAATTCTGGACATCCTATTTTAGAATGGATGTTAAGGCTTTGGGGGTTGGGAGGGTCGGTGGGGTGGTGTTGGTGCACAGAGATGCCTAACCAGGATAATACAAGTGATAATGATGCTCAGTTTGGTAGAGAGACTGGAACAGATGGCTTTTGCTGTACTTGGGGAAGAAAAGGTGAAGTGGAAACCTAATGTAGGTATTATGAATGGTTTTAAGTAAAGAGAAACTGTTTCCTCTGGTAACCAATGGTCAGGGACTTAAATAATGGGCAACAGTTTGGGGGAAATGTAAGGAGGAATATTTTCATGAAAAGAGCTGTTAAGATCTGAAGCACACTGCCTGGAAGGGTGATGGAATCAGTTTTTGTGGAATCATTCAAAGGAGTATGTAATTGAAGATAATTCATTTGCAGTGTTACAGAGGAAATGGTTGAGTTTGGGAACAACGCTTTCAAAGTGTTGATATCAGCATGAAATGCTGAAAGGCCTCTTTCTTTGCTGAAGTATTGGATGGTTTGACAGCTAATTTTACATTCAGATGCTTTTGACCTTGTAACTGAAGCGAGTAAGAAAATGATTCAGTGCCATAATATGCACAATACACCTCAGCAAAAGATTTTGCGAGCTACTTTGTTATAATACATGCCAAAGTGATGTGTGATGTATGGAGCACCGGTTTAAGATGACTAAAAAAAAATTGAATTAAATGTTGTTTAAAATGTTTTGTTTTCATCAGTTGAAGATGGTTTGATGCTGTAAAATTAAATGAAAACTTTAACAGTTCAAGAATTTAATGTCAAAATGGAACCCTCGTAAATCGGGATCTAGTATTGGTAGATATATAGTAAGACTTCCTTTAGTTTACTATGGTAACTTGTCACAGCCCCAATTCTGCAACAAGATGCCATTTTGTTCACTTTACTCATCAACCGCCCAGAGATCTTTTTGCTGATTGGTGACAACAGTAACCATTTTGTGTTGTAGGCACAACATTCAGTATTTCAGATGCCAACCATGATTCGCGCGCATCTAAAATACTGCACTTGTACACTCTTCTAATTGATGACTAAATTGACATCTGATCAAATCTATTCGATTCATACAGTACGTAGATCATACAATACTATCACTGGCTACTATCAAGTAATATATTAGACTTTTGAATTAGAATTTGTTTGGTTTGCTTGAAAATCAAGTACTTTAACCTAACTGTCCATTTATCAAGCAGCCCCAATAGGTACAAAAGACAAATGAGTGTAATGCGCCAGTGTTATTACAATGGCCCTAGGTTCAGCTCATGCTCAGAGATTTGGGCACATTGTCTCCACTGTCACTTTAATATCTTATCAATATGTGTTCGACTGCCACAGGTGCCATCTTTCTGATAAGATGTTAAAGTAAATCCCAACCACCTGCCCAGTGGAATCCCATGGAATTATTTGAGGAAGTGAAGGAAGTTCTCCCAGTGTTCTAGCCAGTAGTTAACACCACAACCAACACCAACACAATCGAATGATTGATCTTTTATCCCATTCCTATTTGTGGGAACTTTCTGCATGTAAACTGGCTGCTGACTGGTTCTGACAATAACAACTTTAAAATTCACCCATTCATTGGCTGTGAAGCAATCCAGAAAATGTGAAAGGCGTTATGTGAATGCAGATGCTTATTGTGTTAAATTACTGCACATTATTTTAACAAAGTTATTACAACTTCTTGAAAATAGATTCATGATGTTATATCAAAACTCTGTGCACTATTCTAACATTGGACTTATGCTGACAATACAAGAAATCTCACCGCCCAAATGTTTTTAAAATGTACAACAGAGATAAATGTCAATCTGTCAGTATGACAATCTATTTAGCACTTGTCAGAAGCAGAAACTTATTGAATTTTGCTTGGTTAGTTAATCTGCATGTTGAGAAAATTAAAAAGGACATTTAGTTCTTAAAGGTTTAATGAACAATATTTTCCATGCTTACGCATTTTTGCATATGAAGTCTATTGCAGTAATGACTAAGTATTTTTAAACTGTTGCTTGAATCATTATATTTCTGGCTACTTCAGCAGATGTCAAATTTGGCAGAAGAGCTATGGAAACCTTGTTAAGATTTTCTAGTGTTTGTGTAGTCTTGTCGTAGAACACACCATTTTAAGATGTTTTAAAATTAATAGCTGCATTAATCATGAATAAACCCTTTAAAGAGAAGCACAGATCTGCATACAAGAACATTTGATTAGGGCCTTTGTGACATAGTTGTGGGAAAGGTGCCCTTTTCACTTCTCCATAGCACTATCCTTGTATGCCAACATTTCAGAACCCCCTGGAAGGACTAGAAACAGGCGCAAGTGACATAGTGAACAAGACCATCAATAGTGAGATAGTCTTCTGTTGCTTTGTAATTAAACATACCTTAATGGTAGATGGCACAGTTGTGTATCCATTTATCTGCAGAAGAAGTGCCTGTTGGCACCAGTTAAGGGCAATGTGACTATGTATACATAATTGGTCGCATCTTGATGGTCAATCAGGCTTTGCTGCGCCAATCACTCTAGCATGTCTTCCTCCACCTAATGCAAGTATGGTGCTTCTGAATAAACTCATACCATTATAATTATAAAACTAACTCCATGACGATGTAGGAACAGCAATATGTCCAGGTCAAGGTGGTGTAGAACATGCGATGATGTCCCTACAGATTTTCTCCTTTGATATTTTTTGGTGCTTAAGATTGCTGGGAGAGTTGCTGTAGTAGCTCCAGCAGAGTGGGTAAATAGTGGAGTAGGTGCTGCAATGGTGCTGAAAGGGAGTGGATAATATGGATTGCTGGATACCAGTACTAATGCACAAAATATCAGAACCCGGTGTTATCTAATTTTGTTAAAGATTTCCCACTATTCCCATCCCATCTAAAGTTTCATTAAAATGTACTAACTCTGTCCATATAAATTATATTATCTTCATGATATTGGTACAAAATGGCTAAAATAAGCACACTTGTACAGATTTACAGTGGGGGCTATGCTTGTTCTACAGTAACTAGGTAGAACGTTACAAATGATTGTCTCAAAAGCTGGACTATTGTGATAAATTGCTGTCTATATGTTAGCTCCATAATGGTAGGCTTAATCTTTTCTCCCTTTGTGTTTCTTTTTGCAACGTGCATCTTATGTGGGGGTTCAAACAAAACAGTGAATGGAAACATTGTGATCTAAGGGGGTGACAGCTCACTGTTTAAGAGTCAATACAGAGATATTGTAAACATACACCGCGTGTGGAAAGTCAGTCTCATCAGATAAGCTACTTCAGCTTTCTGATTAGTAAAGTGATCTTGAGAAGAGCATGTATTTATGAAGTCTGGACCGGGGAATCCCTGGAGGAATTCAGAAGCTAAACAAATGCTTCCTTTCATGTTAAGTCAATTGACGCTATTTTTTTCTGCACTCTAATACATGGAAGGAAATCTTCATTTTTCATTTGTCAGTGTGAGTATTGTCATTGCCGACTAGATCAATGCTTTTCATGTGCTGTGATTAGAAATGATTTGTGCATGTCAAGCAACATCTAATGCTCAACAAAAGTAAACCATTCAGAGGCTAATTTACTGTATTGTGTGTGCTGCTCTACTTTGCTGGTTTTCTGCTGGTAACCGTTCCAGGGACAAGCAACATAAACAGGTCTCTGCTGCTGCTACTATCATTGCTGCTATCATTGCAGGTGTTACAGCATCAGAGGACAGAGATCCCAGTACCACATCTGACACTGACAGTAACTCAACGCAGACTGCACTTGGAGCAACAGTAGCTTTTGCCACAACAATGAAAGTAATGAAACTGTTTATAACTGTTCGCCTGTTGGGACTGTCTCTAGTCACTGGCATCAGCAACTGACTGTGATAGTTAATTGACGATGGGCAAGATGAACATTTATTATGCAATTTTAGTATATTATCCTGAAATATCGACACTTGTCTCTAAAATTCCTAAGAACTGTGCTTACTAGTGCCCTCTTGCTGATACTGTCAAAGGATGAGAGCCTTGTAGGAAGGCACATAATTAATGCGGTATGTGGGTACATTCACTGCTATGGGAAGAAGCCCTGTTAGGGTACAGTGTTGTCCAAGTAGCCTTGATCCTCCCCCACCCCCCCCTTTCTCAGCACCTTAAGTAAAGTGGCTAATCAGCAAAAATTAAATCATGCCTTACTTTGGGGTTCAGGCTAGGTATATTCAGCAGGTGTAACAGCATCTGGAGAGAAACAAGAGTTAACATTTCAGATTGAAAAGCCATCAACCTGAAACACCTACATCTCTTTTCACAGATGCTGCTAGACCTCATACACATCCAACACTTGCTGCTTTAATTTCAGATCTCCAGCCTCACCAGTATTTTGTTTCAGAATAAAAACAAATTAACTGCACACTCAGTCATCACAAAGCAGATGCTGCATTCGCCTACATAGGAGTCATAGCAATTCTTTATACAGATGTTCCTGAGAGATATGATAATTTGTAACATTTACATATTTTTCTTTTCTCTTTGCAGGTTAAATCCTAACGTACCATGCCAAATTACTTCAAGTTTTTGAGTTTGAGATGGAGCCGTGATTCTTTAATTCACTAACGGACTGTGGGAGTCAGACATTTATTATCAATTCCTGTTTGGGCCCAGCTACTTTTGCATTTAATGTATCTACACTCTATTTGCTAAACCAATGGGCCCAACAGAAACTCCAAGGTGCATTTGAAGCAGTGCTGTGTGTTGTGTATGAAACTCAGAAGACGTTTCAGCCTGTTTGTTGGTTTTTATCACAACGTCATGAGAGGCATTTTTAAAGGTCCACATCAGAGTTCCTTAACTGGGACTTGTAAAGGAACAATCCAAGTATGGAATCTGGAGTAGATTGAAGCAGCAAAGAGAATGAGAAGTGTTATTGTTGATTTAAGACAGTCTTGGGCCGCACAGATATTGAATAATTCATCCTTTGATATGACACTGGGTACACAAAGGAATAGGTCAGAGTTACTATTCCCCTACAACAGGAAGAAGAAACCTGCTGCTACAGTGGGCTGAGGAATGAGCAGCAACTCAATACATGAAGACTTGTATGGCCTAACTGGATCAGCAGAGAGGAGTACAGTTGCACGTACATGGCCTTGCAGGTTCTGAATCTGTCTGGCACCGTAAAGAGGACGACAGACACTTCTGTCTTTGCATTACTTACCTGCAATGTGTTGTTCTCCAGCAATTGGTCAGATGGTGCTGTGAGTGGTTGAAGGATATTGGTGAAAGGGGCCATGAGAATAGGGACTCCATTCACAAGTGTTTCCACTGCCTACCTATTGCCCTCCTCTCAGCTGGTCCCAAATATGACTCAAGATCTGATAGAAAATCTGATGAAAATGTATTACTTCACATTATTTCCCAGTTTTGCCTATTCTTGCATGCTAGGTAGCAACCTGCCTTTTCAGTTACTAGTTGCCACAAGGACATGGACACGAACTAACATGGACTAATGGGGAGAGAATGTGCAATGGCTCACCTGTTGGTTACAAGACTATGTTATGTTAGTGAAATTGTGGTTGGGGCCCGGGTGGAGTAATGAAATGGGTAGAGAGTGACCGTTGGATGTGACAGCTACATCAGTCCAGTGGTGGAGATGAGCTAAGCCTGACAGCCATTATGTCTTCCCTGAGGCCCCAAGCAGCGACATGGGTCATAGGTGATGTACCTGGGCTGTCATCTTTGTTATCCTCTCGTAAAGAAAGCATATGGAATGCTCTCCTTCATTGACAGAGGCATAGACTTCGAAAGAAGGGATATAATTATGAAACTATATAAGATACTGGAGAGCTACAACTGGAGTATAATGTGCAGTTCTGGTCACCACATTACAGGAAGGACATAATTGCTGTGGAGAGAGAAAGTGCAGAGAAGATTTATTAGAATGTTGCCAAGGCTGGAGAATTGTAGCTACGCGAAGAGACTGGAGAGGTTGGGGCTATTTTCCTTGAGACAGAGAAGGCTGAGGGGAAAAATGATTAAGGTATACAAAATTATGAGAGGTAGAGATAGAGTAGACAGGAGGAACTTGTTTCCCTTGGCAGAAAGTTCAAAAACCAGGACTCAGACTCAAACTAAGTGGCAGAAGGATTAGAGGGGACGTAAGGAAAAATTTCTTTACATAGAGGGTGGGTGTCTGGAATTCGCTGCCTGAGATGGTGACAAAAGCACAGATCCTAAACTGTTTTAGAAAGTACCTGCAACTGCACCTTATGTGATGTAAGCTGTGGGGTAGGGCTGTGTGCAGGAAGATGAGATTAGAAAAGGCATCTGGGTGTCTTTGGCTTGGCATGGACAAGATGGGCCGAATGTCCCCCTTCTGTGCTGTATCATTTCCACGGTTTCTATGATTTCTTCTTCATTGGATTGGTCCACAGACAGTGGGTGGAAGTTTCCAACCTCCTGAACGATGTGAGCAATGGCAAGTTACATAGGAGAGTAAGGCAAGTTCAGAAAATAAAGAGATTCTCAACATCAGGAATAAAAAGTCCAATTCTGCAACCAAGTTTGGAAAGTGAGATGAGAATCTTGCTAATGAGTGAATTCGAAGTTTATTTAGATGGATATGGTATGCAGGGAAATGGGAAAAAGGCAGGAGATTGGCATTGGCTAATAGAACAGGTTGCAGAATAATGGACCAAATGGAGATTCTGTGATTCTGGGGATGTTCACAGCATCTCTGCCTCATCTTTTTACACTTTGCCACCTCATTCAGAACTTACAGGCTCACAGTATACAGTCTTGTCACTGACAGAGGGTGCCCCCAGGAGACTAGCACAGAATGACGCAGGCTGCTGGACTGGGATTTGTCACTTAAAGGGGTGAGTGGCCATCAACGAGAAAACTGCACTAAATTATTCTGCTAACAGTTGGTTCCAAGGATTGAATGGGGACATGTGCGGGATCTCACATTCACCAACACACAGATGTATCAAGGCTGTGGCTAATGCCATTTGTGCCTGATCACACACTTCATGGCACTGCAGCCAAGCAGTAGGCTTTGCCAACAGCTGGCTTTCTGCAGGGATTAGATGCTACAGACCAGACACACACTGCATTGAGAGCATCATATCATAACATTACAGACATCTTCAACAGAAAAGGATTCTATTCCAGCAACGTACAAGTCATCTGTGATGTTGTGCCAGGTATGCAGCGAGGTGCTGTGATGCCTATATCCTTCATTGACTAAATGCCTTAGAAGGATGGTTACGGGAAGACAAGGGCTGCCTACAAAGCAACCATAGCTGGTTTCTCCATTACACAACCTCCTTGACTGAGCCTGAGTGTAGATACAATGCAACCCATACTTCAACCCAAGCTAATTGTGAAGGGGATGATAGGCTTGATGAAGATGAGGTTTCAGTGCTTGGATCAGTTTGAGGGGCCTTGCATCTAGGCCAGACAGAGTGTGCTGGTAACCCTAGCACATTGAGCTCTATATAACTGGAGCAGATAAAGAGGAGAAATGATGGATGATGAAGAGCTGGGACAGCAGCAGCAGCACTCTTCCAAGGAGGAAGATGAGCAGGAAGGACATCACCTTCACCATGATAGAGGACTGCAGCGTCATAAGCGACAAGCCACACAGGACTGAATAAAAGTGAACCTCTTCAAACATTTGATAGGTTTCCAGTAAAAGGAATGCTCCCACACTGAACTTGTACTTGCAATGAAGTTCAAGCTGTGCCACCTACATGCTCTCACAATCATTTCTTTTTGGTTCTCCTCCCACTTTGTGTATGGTGAAGGCTGGAGCACATGACCTGCTGCTTGGTTGGGCTTTAATAATGGCACAGGTATCAGGAATCCTAGCAGATTCTGCGAGTGAAAGACCATAGAGGTGTGGAGCATAGCTAATGAAGTCAGCTGTGGAGAATATTGTGTGAAAACTCACTGGCGTTCTATAAATAACACGATCAGTGAAATTCTCCAAAACTGCCACTTAGCTGATTACTCTTGGAATTTAGTCCACAGGGTGTACCTCTTGTGAGTTTGACAGCTTTGGTGCTCCACTCTCAAATGACCATGTGCAGGTCTCTTTACAACAGTCTTCTTCTGCTGATGATCATTTTGTTTCTCATTAGAAACCAATCCAGGGCATCCAATCCAGGACATCACCCATTCTGATCTTGAATTTGAATAACTCCAAAGGGAACAAATTAACTTCTTAACACAAATGCCTGCTGGAGGGGAAGATGAGAAAGTGGCTGTGAACACTGAGTATTGATGTCCATGTGTCAGACATTATTGAGTCTCATAGACTGTCTCCCATTTTCTCATCTTTATTTTAACTCAGGCTCAGAAAATCCTGAAAATGTGTGCAAGTCATGGACAATCTTGTGACAATCTTTTTTCAAATCGCCTCCTTTAAATATTCAAAGTAATGACCTGCCTGTTGAGAGACAGCCAAGCACACACATTGAAATACGAATGAATGGAGCCATTTTCTGAATGAGCTGCCATTTTCACGTATCATAACTTTCCTCATGAATCTAAAACCTCATTTCCACAATATTAAAATCCCCTAATCCGTGTTCATGAAGCACTGAACAGATTGCGCCAAGTAATGTTTTAGCTCATTTGAATAATCACCTATAGATATTGCTGCTGCTATTCCCTGACCAGGCAGTAGGCCCAAGATCAAACTTTGGTCAGCAAGTCCGAACTAAATTACTTGAAGGTGCCTGCACTTTCAGACATGCATATATCTCCGATCTTATCTTGATTTCCTTTACTTTAATTGCAAAGTTTGATATTCAAGCTCTGCATTTGTGGTTCAGTAGATTTTGTGAAAAGATTATTCATTTCGGTACAATCCCTATAATAATCTAAATCTGTAAATTTGGGATAATTTCAAATTTGGGCAATAGTGTAAAATAGGCAATATTGAATCAGTAGTCCATCATTTAGCCAAAATCCTCTGGATCTGGAGGTAGGAAGGGAACATAATTTGGTGGGATAGTGGAGGACCAGAACCCTGCCACATTTCCACCTTTGTCACGGTGAGCTGTTTGAAGCAGGGGTGCCTCAGGCTGCAGTAATCTGTGCACCATCAAGGGACTTGCCAAAGTGCAGTGTGGAGGCTACTCACAGCCTGTCCTGGTTCCTCTGTCTCCATGACCGCCACCACAAACAACATTTCAATTTTCTCTGGATGGCTCTCCATCTTGGGGAGTCTGATAGATTGTCATACTGACAGCAGCCACAGCTTCCTCTGTGGTGCTGTTGGCTGTCCTATGGATTAAAGGGTATGTAACCCACTATTTATAAGAGGAGGTAAAGAAGGAAGAAGGAATTACAGGCTGGTTAGCCTGGCATCGGTTATGGGGAAAATATCAGAATCCAATATAAAAGATGCAATTGCTGAGCACAAGGACAATGATCAGACAGAGTCAGCTTGGATTCACAAAGGGACTCATGCTTGACAAATCTGCTGGAATGTTTTGAAAATCTGACTGGTAGTGTTAATAATGGGGAGACAGTGGATGTGGTTTACTTGAACTTTTGAAATGATCCCACATAAGAGATTAGCATGCAAAATTAAAGTGCATGGGATCGGGGGCTGGAGTACCGATGTGGATACAGAATTGATTGGCAGACAGAAAAGAGTAGGATTAAATGGGTCATCTTCCAAATGATATCCAGTGACTACTGGGATAACCCAGGGATGTGTGTGTGGATCTTAGCTAGTCATAACGTATATTAACAATTCAGATGAGGAAGCAGAGTGTAATATCTCTAAGTTTGCTCACGACACAAAGCTGGGTAAGATGGTGAACTGTCAGGAGGATGCAAAGATAGTTCTGTGTGATTTGGATAGGTTGAGTGAGTGGACAAATGCATGGCAGATGAAGTTTATTGGAGATAAATGTGAGGGTATCGTCTTTGGTAGAAAAAAACTGGAAGGCAGATTACTACCTGAACGGCAGTTGACTGGGAAAAGAAGAAGTCCAATGAGATAATCGTACACCAGTTGCTCAAAGTAAGCATGCAGGTGCAGCAGGCAGTGAAGAAGGCAAATGGTATGTTTGGCTTCACAGCGAGAGGATTCAAGCACAGGAGCAGGGATTAAAACTGAAAAAAACTGTGGAAGCTGTAAATCAGAAACCCAAAACAGAAATTGCTGGAAACGCGCAGCAAGTCTGGCAGCATCTGTGATGAGAGATCAGAGTTAATGTTTCGGGTCAAATGACCCTTCCTCAGAACAGGATCAGGGATATCTTGCTGTAGTTGTACAGAGCCTTAGTGAGATCACACCAGGAGTATTGTGTGCAGGGAAGATGTTCTGGCTATGGAGATAGTACAACAATGTTCACCAGACTGATTTCCTGGGATGATAGGACTGACATATGAAGAGAGACTGGATTAGTTAGGACTATATTCCCTGGAGTTTAGAAGAATGAGGGGTGATCTCATAGAAACTTGTAAAATTCTAACAGGACGTGACATGGTAAACAAAGGAAGGATGTTCCCAATTATTGGGGAGATCAGAAACAAGAGTCACAATCTAAGGATACAGTGTTGTCCATTTAGGACTGACGTGAGGAGAAATTCCTTCATTCAGAGAGAGAATGGTGACCCTGTGGAATTGTCTACCCCAGAAAGTGGTTGAGACCAAGGGATTGAGCGTTTTCATGAAGGAGTTACACGTAGTTCTATGTGCTAAAGGGATCAAAGGGTATGGGGAGAAAGCAGGTACAGGGTCCTAAGTTAGATGATCAGCCAGGGTCATATTGAATGGTGGAGGCTGAAAGCACTGAATGGGGTACTCCTGTTCCTATTTTCTGTTTCTATATTTCTGTTGTAAAAGTATGTCAGTTTCTGAATGATTCAATGTTGAAGAGTGCAGTAAGTGCTACCCTACATAGAATGATGCAGCACAGAACAGGCCCTTCAGCCCATTGAATCTGTGCTAAACATATCAATGTGAATCCCACTTTCCAGCACCTGGCCTTGAATGTTATGATGCTACAAGTGCTCATCCATGTCCTTTTTAAAAGTTTGAGGTTTCTTGCCTCTCCTATCCTCCCAGACAGTGTATTCCAAATTCCCACCTCCCTCTAGATGAATGATCTTTTCCTCAAATCCCCTGTAAACATCCTGCTTTTCACCTTAAAATTCTATAGACTGGGCAGGAGAAGCAGCTTGGATATTAAAGGAGTAAGACATTGAGGATTACCACCATCTCAGTAACAATGTCTATGGTACTAATGTAATCTGCACCTGGCAGCTAAAGTGCAATAAGCTACACTTCATTTAAAACAACAGCCTCCTCCTGTGACACTACCTGCTGGTTATCCTCGACCACACTAGATCAAGCAGGCTCTGTAGATCCCTACCAAGAAAGAGGTTAGTGGCAGCAAATCTACCAGCCGGATCCCACATGATGGTGTGCTGTGGTGCGACTTCATTTTACAACATCAGCCTCTGAATTGGTTGGAAGCACTTGGCAGTCAGGTCCTCCTCATCCTGGTCTAATATGAGTGGAGAACTCAACAGAACCCAATCAGCTGCTTAATTGCTAGAAGATCTAATAGGCCTTCGTATCTTGACAAGGCATCGGTTTCTCTTCTTCGATCTCTTCTGCGCTTGGATTTAGTCCAAAAATGAAAAGACTCCACCCTATATCTTTCCCGATGCTTCCTTCTTTTGGCATCAGTATTGCACTAGTCCAAAATTACTTTCATTGACCTTTCATACTGTTCTTCTCAAGGCCAATTGGGGATAGGCAATAAATGCCAATGTTGCCAACAACACTCACCTTACATGAATAACTAGCCAAACAAAGACAGCCATGACCACAAAGTCGGACTTTAACCTTGAAAAAACATTCTAAATCTGATGATCCCTTTAAGCTGCAGATGCCCAATTTGAGTGTAGCCTGTTAACAATAAGCATGCAATAAATCCAGCATTCAAACACTCAATTCCCAAAGATCTCAGCTTTTCTACGTACTACCTACACACTTTCAAATGCTTCTTTATATCAAACACTTCAACCATGCTTTTGGCTATCTCCCCTGTCATCTTCTTGTGTCTGGTCATTTTTATCTTTTTGCCTTCAAAGCAAAAGGCATGCAAATCATTTTTCTCGTGTGAACAGAAAATATACGTCATTTAATATAACTCTGATAAATTCGCATTAGTCATTTTATTTGAAATAGGTTCATTTGAAACAATTTCTCATAGCAAATTGATTAAGTGAAAAATTTATATTAAAATTGCTTACATATAATTGCATTACAGGCTTAGTTAAGAATACATGTATAAACATATTTAATGTAGGTTAAGGATATAATTATCACAATACTTAATGCAAGTTTAAAATATATAGTTTTCCTAAAATTCAACACGTTAGTTTTATACCCTTATTTGTAATGTGGTTAACAATATAGTATACGTTTGTCTTCAGACTTAGGACTATGGAAACAAAATTTCTGTTCAGAATTTGAGTCAAAAGACTGGCACGAATTGTAAGTGAAATAAATGTAAGATGTTAATCATGAAGGTTATTTTGTTAGCAGGGAGAAACTGTCTTTTAAAAATCATATTGTGCTGCTAAAAACATACAGTGGTTTATGCATTTTAGTGACATCAGAGAGTTTGGATACAAAGTGTAGAAATAAAAAGTAGATATTGGAAATATAACAATTTCATTACACTTAAGTTTCCGCCGCAAAATATCAGAAATAACGAGCAGATTTCCTTTATACAACAAAAACTCTTAAGTTGTACTTTGTACGCTTCTGCACATTGTTACTTCAAAAGGTTACGAACAAATGTGCAATTAATTCCCTTTACGGCCATTTTACAGCTGCGGATTTTTGAAGCAATTTGCTAAACTGTGCTAAACATCACAAACTTGAACAAGCGCAAGAGACAAATTTAGAAAAAGATGATGTTTAAGATTAGTTTTGGCTTCTGAAATCCACACATCTAATTTCAGAATGAATAAAGGAACGTAGAATAAAGAAATTCAGGGAAATAAACAATTTATTTGAAAAATATTAGCAATAAGCTTAAAAAATCATAACTTATTTGATTGGATTGCATTAAAGCAAAACCTGAAGTTAGTTAATATTGTCATTCTGAATCTGCTTTTTATTCCTGAGTTACTCTGTAAATATATATATCATATGTATGAATATATATATAAATATCGCCAGAAAATAAATTGATAATGTTACTTTATTACAAATATATTCAGTGCTTGTATAAGATTGAAATATCCTGACTTTTAGAACTAGTTCACCTTGTTTACTTGCATTGTTTCTAATAGTTCCTGTTACAAAAATGTTTACACGTGCAGACAAACAATTCTCATCGATTTGTCATTAACTATCTTATTTAGTATTCCAATACCTGACTAACCTGTCTTTTAGAAACACACAAAAATGGAAATTGCTGGAGGAACTCAGCAGTTCTGGCAGCATCTGTGGAGAGAAAACACAGTTAAGTTTTTAAGTCCAGTGACTCTTCCCCAGGTGAATCTGAAGAGGATTCATTAGAATTAAAATGTTTTCTCTCCACTGATACTGCCAGACCTGCTAGGTTTCTTCATCAACGTCTGTTCTTGTGATTTTCAGATCACCAGTATCTGCGGTTGTTTCCGTGATCTATCTGGCTGCTTTACGATCAAATTAACTCACATTACTGGTCATTTAGTACCTTACATTTGTTGTAAGTAGCTTTTTCTCAGTTAAAACCTAATGCAATGTGAATGTGACATTGCAGCATTTTTGGAAATATCAAAAGATTAATCGATGCTTCAAGCACTAGAGGTAAAAAGCAAGTCTGTGAAATGGTGCAGATTTGGCTTTCTCTAAGTGAACCAATTACTCTTTTCTCATTTCAGATCGTGATTGGCTTTCAGTATTTCCCCGAAATTTCTTTTTGTTTAAAGCTTTAAAATATAGTTGTATTGGTCCTATGCTGTCATGTTTTGTTATTTAATCAACTTGTAATTGTTCTGATTGGTATAAATAGATTGTAAAACAAACACAATATTTCAAACATCATTGCTCTGTCTTCAATCGTGTACATAGAATGCAGTTAATACCTGCGTAAGTGCTTTTAAATCCTGGTTGTGGCAATGTTGTAAGAGCAAAAAGTCAAAAAAGCTATAACAATAACATGTATCTGGTTCAGAAATTGTGATAGAACATTGAATTCAAAGTAATTCATCAGGATGGTTTAAAAAATAAAGTGGACACATTGTGTTAACCATTATGGAAACTGACAGCAATTTTGCACCACAATCCAAAACATAACCAGCACAAAGTATGCCATAGTTTAAGAATACTATAACTTAATAGCATTTTTGTTTTGGCACATCATCACTTCTGAAGTGTGGTGCAACATTGACACTGGCAGAAAATTATGTCTGCAGGTGGTGTGTGAAAGCAAAGAAGTGTGGTTGTAACAGCAAGTCTTCTAATACACAACATAAGGCAAATCAAAAGTTGCTTCATTGATATGTTTAGTTTCACTTGTTATACTTTATGCAACCACAGATTTTGAATAATTATTAATCACTTCTTTTGTTTTTGGTTTTATAAAGACTATACTGTAATCAAGATTTCTCTGTGTTATAGTAAATTAAAATTGGACTGCTTGATATCTTTGGGTTCAGACTGTTTAGCTACCTATTGCTTTCAATGTTACCACACTTGTACAACCAGGAAAATCTGCTTAATCCTTTATATTGAACAATATCTGTTCCTAAAGTAGTTCCTTGCATTATGATTCAGTTATTCAGTTTATTTCCTCCTCTGTAATTTCTAGAAAGAAAAGTTTTCTGAAACGTTTTGTAAGTTTCTGAAGGTCTGCTTATACACAATGGTTTACATTCCATTTTATCGTGTTGCATGAGAAACCACTGAGACCCTGTAAGTTCATTTATTTGGGTTACATGACTAAAATTAATACACAACTTAAACCAGAACTGCCAATATTCAACTCATAGGATAACAACTTACATTCATTTGCAAAAAAAAGCTTTTAACATTTCCTGTAGGATTCACAACATTGGAAAAAAAATTTTCTAAACTTTGGAACTGTAGCATGAAATGAATTACTGCACTTCTATCAAAGAAGCATTTTCGCAACAAGTACTTTTTCATCAAATAAAACTTTTTAAAAAGACACTTTTAGCATCTATGTGTGTGCCTTTGAAGAGTAATTAAATGCTCTACTAAGTGTTAAATCCTATTGCAATGTTTTAATAAATATCATAGACTTGTAGGGTCATGCAGCAAGGAAACAGACCCTACAGTCCAACTAGTCCACGCCGACCAAGTTTCCCAAACTGAACTAGTCCCATTTGCCTGTATTTGGTCCATTTCCCTCCAAACCATTCCTATTCATGTACCTATCCAAATGTATTTTAAATGTTGCAACTGTACCTCCATCCACCACTTCTGCCTGCAGTTCATTCCACATATGAACCACTCTCTGGATAAAAAAATTTGCTCCTCATGTCCTTTTCAAAACTTTGAGGACTCACCTTATAAAATATGCCCACTAGTTTTGAACTCCCTCACCCTAGGGAAAAAACCCTTGCTATTCATCTTATCTGTGCCCCTCATAATTTTACCAACCTCTACAAAGTCACCTTGAACCTCCCACACTCAAGTAAAAAATGTCCGAGCCTATCCAGCCAATTTCATAGTATCCTTCCTATACATGGGCAACTAGAACCGCACACAGTATTCCAGAAGAGGCCTCACCAATGTCCTGTACAACCTCATCACAGCATCCCAACTCCAATACTCAAAGGTCTGAGCAATGAAGGCAAGCGTGCTAAGTGCCTTCATAATCACCCTGTCTGCATGTGATGCAAATGTCAAGGGATTATGTACCTGAACCCCTAGGTCTCTCTATTCTACAACACTACCCAGGGCCCAACCATTCACTGTATAAGTTCTGCCCTTGTTTGTTTTACCAAAATGCAATACCTCGCATTTATCCAAATTAAATTCCATCTGCCACTCTTCAGCGCATTAACCCAATTGACCAATCTTCTTCACTGTGCACTTAATCATCAATTTTGGTGTCATCTGCAAAGTTGCTAACCATGCCTCCTATATTCTCATCCAAATTGTTTATATAAATGACAAAAAAAAGTGCACCCCGTACCTATCCTGTGGAACACCACTGGTCACAGGTATCCAGAGTGATAAACCCTCCACCACCACTCTCTGTCTCCTACCATCAAACTAAGAATACTATTTAAAATAAAACCTTGGTTTTATGCACATTCGCTTGCCTGACATACAGGCTATAATCAAGAAAAATCTTCATGCAGATGAAGCACTGTTTGTAAGTTCTGAACATCGACATAATTACTGAAACTTGAACCACTGTTACTTTGGGAAATCCGTAGGATGGAATGGAGGTAGCAGGAGACTTCAAATGGACATATTCTTCACTGGCTACACATGAAGTGGGTTACTATGTAGGCCCATATGAAACAAATGAAATCTAAAACTGTTCTCCCACACACGTTGTATTGGTCCTCCCTATATCGCATCCATGTAAAAGCTATGCAAAAAGTCCCACATTGTAATATTATGCAACCATTTAGCGTAGATGCACATCTGAACTATATTGAATGTGCAGGTAAGTGGCAATCTAAAAGCAGTTTAGACTGAGCAACTAATGTACAGCGTAGTTTTCAATATTCACCTGATGAACAGTCCTGAAAGCTGGTGTCTGCAACTTGGGAACGATGTTACTTCTGCTAAAGGGATGAAAGCAAATGCAGCACTGACAGTGGCCACGTAAAAGACACAAGACTAAATAGAGAACGAAGTGAACCAACGCTTCTGCGGTTTGCACTAATAACCTTTGAAGTCCATTGCCAGAGGTGCACAGCTCAGAATACAAAGCTTGAACACAGTATGCGCAGGGTTTAGTGTAATCTGCAGCGAGTACGGTCAACAGGGGCGAGTTTCCAACACCAGCAGCCCCGTGCACTGTATGTTGTTCAAGTATAAAAACGGGGAAAATATTTCAGTTTCAAAGGCTAAATTAAAATAACGCATTGTTTATCACGCGTTACTTTCATGTGTCTATTGGAGAGCCACATTTATAACAAAACCCAATGAATTTTGAGGCTTTTTTAGCTGGAAGCTTGAACTATTCCCAAAATTACCTGCTCCAATTACGGTGTTGCATCAATATTCCAACATTGGATTTGTTTTTGTTTTCCAAAACTACTGGGGGAGGGAGGGGGGCGGAGGGAGTTAAACTCCAGATATCACAATACTTAAACTTTAGTAATGTTCTCTCCAACCAATTGAACTCTGAAATGGCAACTTACATCTTTCTTTATTTTTCAAAATATATTCCAAAAAAATCAGTTTTTAAGTAAAAAATTGGAAATTTAATCTCATTTGTTACCACTGAATTCCCCAATATGTTTATTTGGTGATTCATTATGCCAGATCACACCTTTTTTTTTAAACTGTATCAGAGATAAAAGGTACTGCAGATGCTGGAGAATCCGAGATAACAAGCATGGGGCTGGGTGAACACAGCAGGTCAAGCAGCATCATAGGAGCAGGAAAACTTGACGTTTTGGGCCTAAACCCTTCATCAGAAATGGGGGAGGGGAAGAGGGTTCTGAAATAAATAGGGAGAGAGGGGGAGGTGGATACAGGATGGATAGAGGAGAGGATAGGTGGAGAGGAGGCAGACAAGTCTTTTTTTTTAAAACTGTCCGCCTTATCGTTCAAATGTCTTGCCCTTAATTCAGTCAAAATTGTTTATATACTTTTTTCGTTTGTTGCCATTTTGAAGCACATGCTGTTTAAATAGTATTTCATTTGCTAACTTAGTGTGAAAAGAATAAACAATATGTTGAACACCCAGCACATTCACAAGGGCAATTAGCATGGGCGATAAGTCTTGGCCCTGCCAACGATATCCACACCCTATGAATTAATAAAACAAAATTTCTTTTAAATGCAGGCAAATGCTGCGAATCTTTAATATATTACTCCAACTACTAAATAAAGATTTTTTCTCTTTTTAAAAATGACTTACGTAAACAGTTCAAAAAGCGCTGTAAAATATTTTGGCTTTTGACAGAAACAGTTTACGTGATATCTACGTTGCATCGTAACGAGGACATTGTACTGCAGAATACGTGGAAATAGCTTCAGTGGTAAGGACAGCTATACTCCTTCTATCAGTAATGACCTGCCCTTAATAGAAGAACCGTAATACAATCAAATTAAACAGATTTAATATCTTAAATCAAATCATTAGCTTTCAATAAATATTTGCATTGTTATTTCACACTTTATTTGCATCAAAGCTTTTCTAAATTAATTTATACTTTCTGCCCTGCAACAAAAAAGTGAAGCATTATGATCACATTTTGTGATTCAGGAAATAATCGTGTGATTTTGTACAATTTTTGAATTCCAAAATATTTTGCTGTATTTGTGCTATATTTGTGGTTTATCTGATAGAAAACAAGTATTCCAAAGACCTCAAACGTAATTCAGTTATAATTAGTGCTCCTTATAAAACAAAATACTGTTATGACATATCCTTCAGCAGATTACATAATGAAACTATATCTAACCAAAACAATTGACTCAGAAGTAGATTAGGGTCAACTTTACCAGCAGAAACACCCAATGCAATATCTCACAGTTCCACATGACCTTTTATAATTGGAGCATTTCTGCTGCTTTGCTGATCAAGATAAGTGAATTGATCTCTTCATTTAACCAGTTTATGCATAATTTTGGTTTGCGCTGCTAATTAATGCTAAAAAAAATTAAGTATGTCAAGTATGATTGAGCAATACGATTTGGCCTAAATTTGGAAATAGCTCTTTTTTATGTCTTTTTCGACTTGAATCCCCAGGATGTAAAAAATTTGTAAAAACCAAAAGAACTGCGGATGCTGTAAATCAGGAACAAAAACAAAGTTGCTGGAAAAGCTCAGCAGGTCTGGCAGCATCTGTGGAGGAGAAAACAGAGTTAACGCTTCGGGTCTGTTGACCCTTCCTCAGAACCCGAAACGTTTTTGTTCCATGTAAAAAATTGTGATTGACTGCAAAGCCTATTTCTTTGCGTGGGGGTGGTTCCGGGAGGGGAAATCCTAGTGGTTACTTTGGATATTCATCTGCCCACTTGATTTGATTTTTAAGTAAATAGTTTAATACCAAGCACTTTAAACCAGACAGACAGGAGGCTGACTAAATATGCAAATCTCATGCCATTGGTAAAACACAATTGCAATTTGGCAAGTAAGCAGAACATGCACATAACACTCAGTAAGCTTTAATCACAATTCTGAGATAACAAGGTGTAGAGCTGGATGAACACAGCAGGCCAAGCAGCATCAGAGGAGCAGGAAGGCTGACGTTTCAGGCCTAGACCCTTCTTCAGAAATTGGGGAGGGGAAGGGGGTTCTGAAATAAATAGGGAGAAAGGGGGAGGTGGATAGAAGATGGATAGAGGAGAAGATAGGTGGAGAGGATAATGACAGGTCAAAGAGGCAGGGATGGAGCCAGTAGAGGTGAGTGTAGGTGGGGAGGTAGGGACGAGATAGGTCAGTCCAGGGAGGATGGACAGGTCAAGGGGGCGTGAGGAGGTTAGTAGGTAGGAGATGGGGGTGGGGCTTGAGGTGGGAGCAGCGGATAGGTGGGAGGAGGGCCAGGTTAGGGAGGTGGGGACGAGCTGGGCTGGTTTTGGGATGCGGTTGGGGGAGGGGAGATTTTGAAGCTTATGAAGTCCACATTGATACCATTGGGCTGCAGGGTTCCCAAGCGGAATATGAGTTGCTGTTCTTGCAACCTTCGGGTAGCATCGTTGTGGCACTGCAGGAGGCCCAGGATGGACATGTCGTCTGAGGAATGGGAGGGGGGAGTTGAAATGGTTCGCAACTCGGAGGTGCAGTTGTTCATTGCGAACCGAGTGTAGGTGTTCTGCAAAGCGGTCCCCAAGCCTCCGCTTGGTTTCCCCGATGTAGAGGAGGCCACAACGGGTACAGCAGATGCAGTATACCACATTAGTAGATGTGCAGGTGAACATCTGCTTGATGTGGAAAGTCTTCTTAGGGCCTGGGATTGGGGTGAGGGAGGAGGTGTGGGGGCAGGTGTAGCACTTCCTGCAGTTGCAGAGAAAAGTGCCAGATGTGGTGGGCCTGGAGGGGAGTGTGGAGCGGACAAGGGAGTCACTGAGACAGTGGTCACTGCGGAAAGCAGATAAGGGTGGGGAGGGAAAAATGTCTTTGGTGGTGGGGTCTGATTGCAGATGGCGGAAGTGTCGGACGATCGGAAGTTGGTGGGCAGGTACGTGAGGACAAGGGGATTCTGTTTTGGTTGTTATTGTGGGGAGGGGGTGTGAGGGATGAGTTGCGGGAAATGTGGGAGACACGGTCAAGGGCGTTCTCGACCACTGAAGGGGGGAAGTTGCGGTTGTTGAAAAATGAGGACATCGGAGATGTACGGGAGTGGAATGCCTCATCCTGGGAGCAAATGCGGCAGAGGCAAAGGAATTGGGAATAGGGGATGGCATTTTTGCAGGAAGTTGGGTGGGAGGAGGTGTATTCCAGGTAGCTGTGGGAGTCAGTGGGCTTGAAATGGATATCGGTTTTCTAGGTGGTTGCCAGAGATGGAGACAGAGAGATCCAAGAAGGAGAGAGAGGTATTAAAGATGGTGCAGGTGAACTTAAAGTTGGGGTGGAAGGTGTTGGTGAAGTGGATGAACTGTTCGAGCTCCTCCTGGGAGCACGAGGCAGCGCCGATACAGTCATCAATGTAACGGAGGAAGAGGTGGGGTTTAGGGCCAATGTAGGTACGGAAGAGGGATTGTTCCACATAACCTACAAAGCGGCAGGCATAGCTTGGGCCCAGACAGGTATCCATGGCCACCCCCTTTGTCCGTAGGAAGTGGGAGGAATTGAAAGAGAAGTTGTTGAGGGTGAGGACGAGTTCGGCTAAGTGGATGAGGGTATCAATGGAGGGGGACTGGTCAGGCCTGCGGGACAGGAAGAAGCGGAGAGCCTTTAGGCCATCTGTATGGGGAATGCAGGTGTATAGGGACTGGACGTCCATGGTAAAGATGAGGTGTTGGGGACTGGGGAATTGGAAGTTCTGGAGGAGCTGGAGGGCGTGGGTGGTGTCACGGACGTAGGTAGGGAGTTCCTGGGCCAAGGGGGAGAAAATGGAGTCAAGATAGGTGGAGATAAGTTCGGTGGGGCAGGAGCAGGCGGAGACAATGGGTCGACCAGGGTAGTCAGGTTTGTGGATTTTGGGAAGGAGATAGAAGCGGGCGGTGCGGGGTTGGGGAACGATGAGGTTGGAGGCTGTGGGTGGAAGGTCACCTGAGGTGATGAGGTTGTGGATGGTTTGGGAGATAATGTTTTGGTGATTGGAGGTGGGGTCACGATCACGGGGGCAGTAGGAGGAGGTATTGGAGAGTTGGCGCCTGGCCTCGGCAATGTAGAGGTCAGTGCGCCATACTACACACAATTCTTCTCATTCTCCACATTCTGAAGAATAACCATGGCCCTTGGCAATATTCAAACTCTCAGAAATATATACTTATAGATCATTAGAATTGGTAAATGGAACATGTGGACATTTCCTGGGTTGCAAAGTGTTTAGCATGTGACTTCTTAGAACTCAAAAGCCAAAAGAGAACTGAAGGTTGTCTGCTGCTTACAAAAGTCAGTTGGTTTTCTGGAGAGTACAAGCCAAAATTTTTGAGAGAGAGATAGAAGTCAGGTTTTATTACATTAGTTGTTCAGCAGACTTTGAAAACACCCTAAGGAGATGTGCTGTTTGTAGATGTTGGTGTGTTCGCCGAGCTGGGAGGTTTGATAGCAGACGTTTCCTCCCCTTACTAGGTCACATCCTCAGTGCCGTGGAGCCTCCTGTGAAATGCTATTTCCTTGTGCTGGTTTGAATTTATATGGTCTGGTTTTTGCTGCTTCCTGTCGGTGCCCATTCCGGTTATGCGTTGTAATGGTTGGTATATGGGGTCTAATTCAATGTGTTTGTTGATGGAGTCTGTGGATGAATGCCAAGCCTCCAAGAATTCCCTGGTTGTCCTCTGTTTGACTTGTCCAATGTTAGTAGTGTTGTCCCAGCTGAAAGTGTGGTTTTTCTCATCTGTGTGTGTTGAAACCAAGGGCATCTGGTCGTGTCGTTTAGTTGCTAGCTGACGTTCGTGGATGTGGGTTGCAAGTTGTCTGCCTGTTTGTCCCACGTAGTGTTTTGTGCAGTCTCCTTGTCAACTACATTCATCCTGTCCATGGTATCTGTTGGGTCTTTAACCCTGGTCAGTTGCTGTCTTAGTGTGGCTGCCTGTTTGTGTGCTGTCATGATTTCTAGTGGTCTGAGTAGTCTGGCAGTCAGTTCTGAGGTGTTTTAAAAAATGATTTGGTGGCTATTGTTTCAGGTTTAAGTTCAAATATAAATATAGATTCAAAGCAGCACAAGACAACAGTGCTTCACAGGAGGCTCCACGGCACTGAGGATGTCACTTAGTAAGGGGAGGAAACGTTTACTATCAAACCTCCCAGCTCGGCGAACACACCAACATCTACAACCAGCATCCGAGCTACAAATCTTCACTCTAACCCTGAAGATGTGCTGTTTGTTGCTTAGCAACAGCCCCTGGACTGAGGTGCTGGATGTTTTTCCAACACATACCTAGATGTGGCAGCTGCTGGAGAGATTTGCAAGGAAAGAATCTCTCGATGAAGCATTTGTGAATCCCAAAGTTTCAAATATCAGTGTTCCAAGCTGTTTCCCAGCTGAATCTGAAATCTAGTCTGGAGACCTTTAATTATTGGTCTGCGAATGCCGGCAGTTGGACTGGAACCAAAAGGAACTGTGTGAATTCAACCCATTCCATTGTGTGCACTCGAACTTTGACCTACAAAGAAGTTTTTCTGCCAAGTCCTTTCCTGCCCAATAGTACTTCTGCAGAGTTGTGACATCTTGTCCTGTCTGTGTATGAATGATTGTGTATTTTAGATGCAGGGGCATATAGTTTAATCCAGATAATGGATTTGCTTCTTACAAGAATACATTATGCCTTTAGGAAATGTTATTTTTCAGTATTGAAGCAACCTGATAAAAGTCTCTTTTGTTCTAACTGTAATAAACAAAACAAGTTGACTATTTTGGCAAATAAGTAAGACACCTACACGTTTAATGTAGCTTTTGGAATATGGGTGCTTCATTTCTAGCCCACTCCTGGAATTATTGTGTAGATTTCTGATCACCACACAACTAGAAGGATGTGGATGCTTTGAAGAGGGTGCAGAAAGATGTTTCCTGGTATGGGGGATTTTAGCTATGAAGAAAGATTGAATGGACTGGTTTTGTTTTCACTGGAATGCAGGAGGTTGAGGGGCGACCTGCTAGAAGGTCTTATAAGGTTGTAAATGGCATGGATAGAGTGAAAAGTATAAGGCTTTTTTCCAGGGTGGAGGAGTCAATTACTAAGGGACACAGGTTCAAAGTGCAAGGAGGGAAGTTTAAAAGAGAAGTGCAAGACACTTTTTCCACACAAAGGGTGGTGAGTGCTTGGAACGTGCTGCCAGAGGAGGTGGTGGAAGCAGACATAATAGCAGCATTCAAGAAACACCTGGATGAATACATGAATAGGAAGGGAATAGAGCAATACGGACCCTGTAAGTGAGGACAGTTTTAATATGGAAGGGCAAAATGTGTCTGTCCAGGCTTGGAGGTCCAAAGGGCCCTGTAGCTGTGCTGTATTTTTTTTATTCTTTGTACCTCTAATCAGGGTCACAATACAACTCAATTAACAATAATAGAAGTAAAATCACTTCAAACCCAAAAGTCGTTGGTGCTACAAATTGCTTTAATCTTAGAATAACCTTCTGATTTATGGTGAAAATGAACAATGAGAAAAAGGGACTGCCCATTCAAGGCATCGCCATTTTTTGCAAACATCTTTTGAGGTTCCATAACTGAGAGTGAATGGTTAAAGAGATACCAATTATTTTTCAGTTTTTAAATTTATTTCTGCCATTAAACCCACAATCATCCCAGACCCAGAATGACCTGGGCAATAGTGAGTCAGTTGAGAAAGCATGGCAAGCTCAGAAAAATGAGATTCTCAATGTCAAGAAAATACTCTGATTTTAACAAGGAGATGAGATGACAATCTCGTTAGTGAGCAGCAAGAGGCCTATTTCCATGAATTTACATTTCAATAGTACCTAATCTTGGCTCATTGTTATGTAGTTTCCCATTCTCTCACAACGTAGAGAAACCAGATGGTAACATTTGCTGACATTGTAGTCAGAGTGGGTTCCTGGTTGTTCTAATCTGCCTCTTTCTCCTTCGGGCCTCCATTTTAGATAGCAACCTCTGACATATCAGAGTGCTGTCCCCAGGCAGCAACAGTTTGCACTCCCGATGTATAAAGATTGATGTCGGATATGCACCAGCCTCACCACATCAACAGGGGCCATCTCTGATTCATTTAGAATACAATTGTCTTCTTCAGTACTCCTCTTTGGCATGCACCAACAACTTGTCATCCTCCTTGAGCAATCCACACAGTGTAGACTCTGGTGTACCCGTGTCACAGCTAGTGATTGTCCAGATCAATCCCAGTTTTACATGCACCTTGCAATACTTCTGACTCCCCACAACATTAATACTAGACTGTGGAATACTGATTTGAACTGATTCAACCCCCACTAATCCAGGACTCAGAGATAGCAAGAACTGCCGATGCTGGAGTCAGAGACAACACAGTGTGGAGCTGGAGGAACACAGCAGGCCAGGCAGCATCAGAGGAGCAGGAAAGCTGACAGAAAACTTTCTGAAGAAGGGTCCTGACCCAAAACGTCAACTTTCCTGTTCCTCTGATGCTGCCTGGCCTGCTGTGTTCCTCCAGCTCCACACTGTTGTTTCTAATCCAGGATTATTTTCATAAACAAATTCCCCTGAGGCCAGTTGTCATAGATAAATACTCATGGCCAAGGTCGCTGCTCAGACAGGGGCATAATGGTTAGGTGGGTCCATAACTTGTTGAGTTGGTGATTTTGGGGCAAACAATGGTTTACAATTACACTTTTTTGTGTCACATTTTTCCAAAACATTTGGGAAGCATAAGATCCTGGCATGGTAATCCAAATTGCAATGTTTTAATTGGAATAGTATGTTTAAAGCCTTATTTCCATTTGTCAAAATCAAATTAGTAGCTTTTGCCAAGATCTTTTTCTTGAAGAGAAGAAGGCTAAGAGAAGATTGGATAGGGGTTTTCAAAATCATGAGAGGGTTGGTTACAGTAGATAGGGAGAAGGTGCTTATTTTGGTGAAAGGAAGAAGAATGAGAGGGCATTGATTTAAAGTGATGCGCAAAAGAAGCAAGGATGATGGGAGAAGTTAAAGTGAGTAGTTAAAGCATGGGATGCACTGCCTGGGTGTGTGGTGGAGGCAGGTTCAATTGAAGCATCCAAGAGGGAATTGGATGATTATTTGGATAGAAATAATCTGCAACTGTATAGGGAAATAGCAGGGAATTGGCATTAGGCAATGATGGTCATTTGAGGAGCCAGTGCAGGCATAATGGACTGAATGGTCTCCTTCTGCACCATAACAATTCTATGATTCTGTCATTCTGTAAAGCTGTAATGGTATTTAGTTCCAATATAAGTAGTAATGGCAACTTCTATTGATATCACTCAGTTAATGTAAAAATACAGCCCAAGGTACTTTAAAGAGGCCTTGTAATTATAAAATAAAAAGTGACACCAGGTCACATAAAGAACATTACCCAAAATTTGGGCAAAGATGAAGAATATCTTAAAAGGAAGAGAGTGAATTGGAGAGACAGAAAGGCTCAGCAAGGGCATTCCAATGGGTTTAAGTACTAGGCAGTGAAGACAAAACCAGGCTCTGTAGCAATTTACGTCAGAATTAGAATGGCACAGATAAATTGGAAGAGGATTGTAAAACTGATGGAGGTTAGGAGACTGTGAGAGGAGAGGCTGCACAGAGATTTGAAAACAAGGTCGAGCTTTTTAAAATTGAGGCATTGCTTAACAAGTGTATATCAGCAACATGGGGTCAGAGGTGAAGGGGAATTGATGCAACCTAGAACAGGGGCAGCAGTGTTTTGGAAAATCTCATGTTTATGGACGCACAAAAACTGTGAATTGCATTTGCTGGATAATATGTGAATGCTGCAAAACGTTTAAAAGTTAGAAGGTATCTGTTTTATTGTATCAGTACTAGAAAACTCCAAGAGTTACTAGTTAAATAATGCAATAAAATAGGCTTTGAATATATGATGTCAAAATACTATCACTATAACACATTATATCTCGATATCATAGACAAAATAGAGAGCTACAGAAGGAATAGAAAAATATTATTTTAGAATCCACTTTCAAACATTGGGCAGAGCAATAAATTGCAGTTTTCACTAGCTAAAGTGTGTTCAAGCACATGACGTGCAAAAGGCCAACATAGTTTACTTTTACTACTGAAGCAAACATGATGTGTCTTTTATTCATTAGAACACTATAAAATCATCACATTTACAAGCACAATATTGTTTGAATGCTAAATAAATATTCTGTTGTATTTTCTTGATTCTAATAAAGAGGAAGTGGTAAAGGCTGATACAATATAACGTTTAAAAGACATCTGGATGGGTATATGAATAGGAAGGGCTTAGAGGGATATGTGCCAAATGCTGGCAAATAGAACTGGATTTATGTAGGATATCTGGTCAGCATGGACAACTTGGACTGAAAAGTCTGTTTCCATTCTGTATATCTCTATGACTCTATGATCAGTGTTGAATATGGTATTAATTCCAATTTTGATCCATGAAGTAAGGCAAATGGCAGTGTTATAAATATTGAATCAGTTATGATTACAATTAAAACCAATAAAGGTTTGGAAAGTTTTTTTTCTTCAGCAAAGATAGTAGGGGAGGCGATAGCCTAGTATTGTTATTGATGGACTGTTAATCCAGAAGCCCAGATAACGTGCTGGGGACCATGGCAGATGATGGAATTTGAGCTCAATAAATAGTTAGAATTAAGAGTCTAATGATAACAGGGAATCCATTGCTGATTGTTGGAAAAACCATCTGGTTCACTAATGTCCTTTATGTTAGGAAACTGTCACCCTTACCTGGTTAGGCCTGCATGTAACTCCAGACCCACAGCAATGTGGTTGACACTTACTGCCCTGTGGGCAATTTGGGATGGGCAATAAATGCTGCCTGGCCAGCGACATCCTCGTCCCATGAATGAATAATAAAAAAGTGGAATTTCTGCCGTCATTAGGTCAGCTTTAATCATATTAAATGGCTCAGTAGGCTTCAGGGGCTAAATGACCTACACCTGCTGGTAGTTTTTGTGTTAAATATGTCTGCTTTACCATGTTGGCACTAGAAAATTCCAAGAGTCACTTGTTAACTACTGCAATCCTATTGTATGTACTGGTTTAGTATATTAGAGGTAGTGCTTCAATGTGCTCTAACAGAGGTATTAAAAATATTTATTATTTGAAATTTTTTGGTTTGTTATTATTTGAAGGTACTGGTTTCACTTAGTGTATTTTAGAGGTATTAGGCTTAATGTTATTTTTACACATTTTTGTTCTATATGCATTGCTTCGGGGTCAGACATCCTCCCAGAGTTTTGTAGCATGTATAAAACACAGGCATATATTTATGCTCATTATTATCCAAATGTTAGTAAAATGTGGGCTATGAGAACAGAACCATTAGAGTTCAACTCTTTTACTTTGGAAGCCTAAGGGCAAACAACGGACCACCATTTTACTGTTCAATCCAACAGCAAACAGTGTGAAGTGATGTGTTTAAACTCAAAGGTTATCTCGTATCACTGGTTAATTTATATACAGGATACATGTTGTGAATTACAGCATTACTGCATAAGCCCTGTACTGCTACAATGCAAAAACCAGAACAAATTGACTTAAAATTGTAGCATGCAATGAGTCACTTGAATTTTGTCAAAGTCCATCAGTTTTGTTTTTATTACTAAAGCACTTTGTTGGTCCACATGGGATTAATGCTATTAATGTTGCAATGACATGCTCGCATTAAGAAGGAAAGCCTGAGCAGACACTTGAGCGAATCAAAGACAGCATACATTACTGAGGTGAGTTGGAGTCTGTCCATATGTGAATCATTTAACTAAAACCAATATGCACATTCTAATCTAAAGAGAAGACCTCATTAATTCACCTCTTGAACATTAATTATTTCCAGTAGTATGTACGCGTTTATTTCTCATCTTTGCCTATGTGAAAAATGGCCAGATTTTATGTCAAGGTGTTACAGGAGAACAAATCTGATGCCAAAAGTGAAGTAGAAATACAATGTGGAAATCCTGACATAATCCGCATGCACTCATAGTGAGAAATGCATGATAAATGCAGACATGTCAGCAGTGGGCCAGTTTCAGTATGGAGCCAGTTGGACCACTATTCTTTTTGACACCACATTTGGGCAGGACTTGACAATTTCCTGCCAATGGGCGAGGGAAGGCCAGGGAAATTCTCTGGGTAGCTTTTTCACATTTCTCCCTCCTGCCCCTGATATGTCCACTATTTTATTGGGGTGGACAAAGCTCTGGATAGTCCATCCACCCTTGCCCTAATTGAAGTTCTTACATGTGCAATCGTTTGGCATTTCAGAGCAGCTGAAATGTCTGACTTTCATTTTGAAGATGCTGGAAGGATGATCACCCTGTTTGAAACAGTGAGGAGCTCCCTCTCTGCCCCATTCCACATGAGGGCACAGGGGAAGGTTAAATAGGTTATTAACTTGGGGAAGAGGCACTCTCCCACTTTTACCTGATTATATTATTTTGGCTGCAAAGGCTGCAAAGTAGAGGTGAGGAGAAGCCCTTCAATATCTGTGCAATGCCTCCATTTCATAGAGTCAAAGATATACAGCACGGAAACAGACCCTTTGGTCCAACTTGACCCTTGGGTCCCTTTTAAATCTTTAAATTTCAGGCAGATTAAGACAGAGGATGTTGGAGCGGGGGCTTGGCTGCAGATAGATTGCCCTCTGAATTTTGCATGCATCCTCGCCTTAAAGCAGAGCAGTGGTGGAACCATAAAACATAGCCCCTGATGCCATAGCCAACACGATGTACGGCGCGCTTCAGGTGCAGACTGAATATTTGCCATATTGGTCCACTCAGTGCCTGTTTCTCACCAAGGAGGTGGTTGAGTCCATCAAGTACCAAATTTATTAAGAGAAAGATTAAAAAATGTTTGAAATACTCAGGTTGAGATGAATTTATGCGTTGATCTGAAATGTTAACTCTGTTTCACTCCACTGATGCTGATTGACCTACTGGGTATTGACCTATGGGGTCTAGCATGCATTAGTTTCATTTCAAATTTCTACCATCTGCAGTATTTTGCTTTGTATTAATACCCTCGCATTCTTTTTGGTCTTACACAATAACAGCTTCTCCCTAGCTACTCTGTCCAAGCCACTCTTGATTTTGAAAACCTCTACCAAATTTTCTCTCAGCCTTCTCTCTGAGGAGAATAGTCGCCAAATTTTCCCTCTATCCTCAGAACGGAAGTTTTTCATTCCTGAAACCATTATTGTAAATCACTTTTGCACTCTCTAATGCATTCACATAATTCCTGTAATGTGACACCCACAACTGTACACAATACTTGGGCTGACATCCAACAAGTTCATGTATAAATTCAACATAACCTTCCTGTTCTTGTATTCTTTGTCCCTATTAAGAAAGTTGTGAACACTGTATGATTTACTCACTGCTCTCTCCACTTATCCTGCCATCTCCAATGATCTGTGCACATATGCAACACCCCTCCCCCGGTCCCTCTCCTCTTAAACCCCCTTTAGAATTGTACCCCCTATTTTGTATTGTCTTTCAATGTTCTTCTGACCCAAATGCATCACCTCACACATTGCATTGAACCTCAGCTGCCACCTCTCCACCTACGCCACCATAGCATAGCACTGAAGAAGGAGGAATCACCCACTCTCTACTTTGCTTTCTCTAAAATGATTTAAATTTCTTTTTACTTCCAGTGTCATCTGTGAGAATGCTTGAATATGATTATCTGAATAATCTACCTGCCGCCTGCCCTTTTGCTGGATACTACAGATCCTCAGTGGAAGGCACCAAATCATGACTAATATCAGAAAGGAGCACACATGCACTCTAGAGCCAGCTAAACCTTGGCTTCTTTAAATGTCCGTGTCTCTGTCTATATCAATGGCTGCATTCTTTAGCAATTTGATACAATAAATCATCCCAAGGTGTTTCACAGAGGCATTTGCAAAGTCACATAAGAAGCTATTTGCATAGATGACCAAAAGGTTGGTCTAAGAAGTATGTTGAGAAACATGTACACACAATCTCTGATGCAGCTTAATTTAACTTTTCAATTCAGAAATGTCAGATAGATTGAACAAAGTAATCTCTGTGCTGATTATATCTTTTACTTCTATTGACCTTGTCAAAAGAACTGGATTTAGATCCTTTAAGGCGTATTTCAATACCAACACAGAAAATATAAAGTCAAGCCTCTGTGTAACGTGACAATTACTGCAAACCTTTTTGTTGGAACAAAGCTTCCTTGATCCTGCAAAGCATTGATAAGATGAAATACTGATAAAAATAACAATTTGGCAAGGAACCCCCATGAACCTGGTATATAAAACAAGCTACGGTTTTCTCTTTATCTAATAAAACATTTATTCAAGACCGTTGTGGTATAGTGCTTCTCAAGCAACTTTTTTGTTGATAGAGTATCATTCTGGAAGAACAGAATGTTAATGGACAAACTGTCTATTTCAGATTTGTTCTTTAAAATCCTTCAACCATTAAATCAATCCTTTCTTGGAATTAACTCCAAGCTAGAAGTGGATCAGTTTAATGCTTCATTTTTCAATTCAAGGATCCAAATACACCTTTCAGTTTTTAATCACATTTTTTGTTATTCCATTGTAAATATAAAACAGTTAATATAGAATTAGTTTTCTGTATGACAATCACGTAACCAGGTCCAGAGCCCTTCTAAGTGACACATTGGTAATGTCATAAGACAACTATTCCCCAGGTTCAGGGCTAATGCTCTGGGCATATGGCAGCTCGCAGAATTGAATTTCAAATAATAATTTTCGAATTAGAAACTAGTCAAAGTAATGGTGACTGTGAAATTATTGTCAGTTGTCAGAATAACCCATCTTGTTCATTAATGTCCTTTAGGAAAGGAAATCTGCTATCCTTACCTGGTTGGTCTACATGTGATTCCGGAGCCATAGCAATGTGGATGACTTTTATCTGTCTTCTGAAACGGCCCATCAAACCACTCAGTTCAGGGGCAATTAGGGATGGGCAACAAATGTCAACAATGTCTACATCTCACGAAAGAATAGGTTTTCGTTTTCAGATGTCTGTGCAATCTATAATTTTTTTAAGAATGCACAGAAAGGTTTATTTTAAGAGTTTGCATTAATAATAAAGGGATCAATTGTGATTTTCTTGGATAATTGAAATATTGCCATGTGTGACTTAGCAACTCATGACCTGGAAGCAGTACCAATATGAAGGAGATAAAAGGTACTGCAGATGCTGGAGAATCCGAGATAACAAGGCGTGGGGCTGGATGAACACAGCAGGCCAAGCAGCATCATAGGAGCAGGAAAACTTGACATTTCGGGCCTAGACCCTTCATCAAGTCGAAGAGGCGGGGATGGAGCCAGTAAAGGTGAGTGTAGGTGGGGGGGTAGGGAGGAGATGGGTCAGTCCAGGGAGGACTGACAGGTCAAGGGGGCGGGATGATGTTAGTAGATAGGAGATGGGGGTGGGGCTTGAGGTGGGAGGAGGGGATAGGTGAGAGGGAAAAAAGGTTAGGGAGGTGGAGATGAGCTGGGCTGGTTTTGGGATGCGGTTGGGGGAGGGGAGATTTTGAAGCTAGTGAAATCCACCCGAAGGATCCGCTGTACCCGTTGTGGCTTCCTCTACATCGGGGAAACCAAGCGGAGGCTTGGGGACTGCTTTGCAGAACACCTGCGCTCAGTTCGCAACAAACAACTGCACCTCCCAGTCGCGAACCATTTCAACTCCCCCTCCCGTTCCTCAGACAACATGTCCATCCTGGGCCTCCTGCAATGCCACAGTGATGCCATCCGAAGGCTGCAGGAACAGCAAATCATATTCAGCCTGGGAACCCTGCAGCCCAATGGCATCAATGTGGATTTCACAAGCTTCAAAATCTCCCCTCCCCCAACCGCATCCCAAAACCAGCCCAGCTCATCTCCACCTCCCTAACCTGTTTTTCCTCTCACCTATCAACTCCTCCCACCTCAAGCCCCACCCCAATCTCCTATCTACTAACATCATCCCGCCCCCTTGACCTGTCCATCCTCCCTGGACTGACCCATCTCCTCCCTACCCCCCCACCTACACTCACCTTTACTGGCTCCATCCCAGCCTCTTCGACTTGTCTGCCTCCTCTCCACCTATCCTCTCCTCTATCCATCCTCTATCCGCCTCTCCCTCTCTCCCTATTTATTTCAGAACCCTCTTCCCCTCCCCCATTTCTGATGAAGGGTTTAGGCCCGAAACGTCAAGTTTTCCTGCTCCTATGATGCTGCTTGGCCTGCTGTGTTCATCCAGCTCCACACCTTGTTATCTACAATATGAAGGAAGTCAGCAAAGAAGACTTTTGACTGGCAAAACAAAGGAAGGCTGCAAAATCAAAAGAAAGCTACAAGGAGAGATGCTGGAGGATGAAAGTCATCCACGCACAAATAGGTTGGATTTAATGGAGGAGTATATTCACCGGACCAAGTATAAAATCCAAAAGACAGCTGCCTGAACAATGATGTAACATTGGGGGCTGCCATAATTGATTTAGAGTGGAATGTCTGCCCCTGTTTGGGCAACAACGTGGACTACAGCCAGATACCAAATAACTGCCATAAATTTCAGGCTTCTGGTAGATCTGGGAATTTGGGCAGTCCTGCTTGGTCGAATACATGAAATTGTGGGTGACAGAATGTTGGTTGGGATTTTGCTTCAAAGAGGGAGGATACAATGTTAGTGTGGGGAAGTGAAGTACCTTAGATGGGCAAAAGAGATTCTCTCCTCCTGCCTTAGAAAATCCTTCAAATATACCAGCAGACAACTGTAACATCTCACTTATAGAGAAAGTAGACAGAAACAAAGAGGGAATCACAAAAGAATTCCTGTGAGCAGAAGAAGGACTCTCAGGAAGAGGACAAATTTTCTATTTGGCATTAAAACGGTTAGGTGTTCTTGGAGGTACTGTGTAAACAGACCAAAAAGATTTGAAACCTGGAAAGCTGTACAAATAGCTTGGCAATGATAAGGCAATAAATGTTTACCCAAAGTGGCTTAACATTGAACTGGAATGTTATTGACTATTCAGTTGAAATGGGACTTTGGAAAGCCACAACCTTGGGATTATCATGACTCAACAGAGAGAGGGGTTATGGAAGCAGCCATTGCTGATGATAACCATGGATAAAACTCCAGACCTACCCTGCATGAATAAAGAACAACAAATTTTGGAACTGTGCAGCTACCTAGTGCCATCTTTGTGTGACATAAATGTTTATGATTGGACAAGATGTTTATTTGAAGTGAGGTTTCCCTTTCAATTTGAATTAACATTTGTCTGCTAATTCACATGTAATGTGTATCGGTTCTGATTCATGTTAAAGTAAAAACTGAAAAAAGTCTTATTTGCAATTTTTTCATTTGGGGTTGTTCAATAAATTTATTTTTTTGTTTGTATTTCCCAATTGTGATCATGACACCCGAGAGTACTTTCATATTCTGTTTGATTCCCCATGCTGTCTGCATTATTGCTGCAACAACTTACTTTAACAAGTGGTGACAGTATTGCTCTAAATGTATATCAATGTGAATAAAGGAAGGCTTTTAAAACTGAAGAGGTTAAGGTGGGTTTAATTTAAAGCTCAAAATTGTTATTTTTGTAATTTTGCTACATTCACGTTAACAGCCATGGAACCTCTAACTTCAATCACTCTGAGACAAATCACTGAAGTTAAAATATAAAAAGATAGAAATTACAAACTAGGATAATAGACGTTAACTTGATACTCCATTTGCTAGCCACATTTAACTGACTTTGAGGTAAAACTGCCACAGAATACAGAGAAGAATATTAAATGCATACTTTGACAAATCGTAAATTAATATTGTGGCATATTTTCAGGGGAACGCATAGTACTGTCCTTGACAATTTTGTTGTTATTATTATTTTCTTGGGTTTTTTTTATCCATTCATTGGATATGAGCATCTCTGGCTAGGCCAACAGTTATTGCCCATCCTAATTGCCCTGAGGGCAGTTAGGAGTCTCCTACATTGCTGTGGGTCCAAACCAGGTAAGGACGGTATTCCCTCTAGAGCATGAATGAACCTGATGTATTTTTCTGACTATCGACAAAGTTTCATGGTCATTATTAAACTCTTAATTCCAGGTTATTTCTTATTGAATTCAAGTTCCACCATTTGCCTTGGTGGGATTTGAACCTGGGTCCCCAGAACATTAGCTGAGTCTCTGGGCTAACAGCTTAGCAATAATACTACCAGCCATTGCCTCTCTTTAATTACTATTAATTAATAAATCCGAAATGAAAAAGCCAGTGCTAGTAATGGTGACCATGAAACTATTGGATCATTGTGAAAACGCATCTGGTTCGCTGCTATCCTTTAGGAACAAAATGGCCCAGTAAGTTGCTCAATTGGAACCAGATGGAAAAGTAAATTAAAAGAATAAAACCGGACGGATGATCTAGGTGCTGGAAATGGCAAAGGAACAGCTTTGCCTAGGTGGCCTTGCAATGTCTTCCTCACAAATATTTAAGGACTTGTGAGTTAGCAAATTAGCAAGTAATGGCCTGATATAGTTTTCCAACCAGCTGAGAGAGAAGGGGGAAATGGTGAATCAGCTTCCCTCTTTTTAACCTGCTCCTTTGGCCACAGAGATTTAAAATTATTTTTATGGCACAGCTTTAATAAAAATATAGTTCACCAGAATCAAATAACCAGCCAATTACAAGGTTTCCTTGCGTGAAAGAAAGTGCAATTTTATTACTCATTAACCTTGAGAATAACAAAGATCCAACCCAGTTGTGCTACAGGACGGTCCTGCCCACAAAATGAACCACTCCTTTAGATTGAGTAAATTACCATTGTGAGTTTCTGCTAATTGTAAACATTCAAGGAGAGTTTAAAAATTAAGCCTTTTTCATTTCGTGGAAGCTAATAGGCAGAATTTAAAAGCTTTTGAGTTAATTATAATTTACTGAGAAATGTCTTTCTGCACACTGATACAAATTGCAAATGGTCTAAATGGTTTCCAACGTAGTTTTCAATTATTCAAAATAAGGTCACTCAGCTGTGGTAGGCTTAACACTCTTATTAAAATGTATATATTTTGCAAATCTTGTTTTCAACTGTTATGAGTAGAACTGCACCGCTCTTCAAAGAATATTTTCAAAAGAAATGTTTGTTTAAACTAAAATTATGTTCCAAAACATTGCCCCATTGAATTGGCTCATGGAAGATTTTAGGTTCTGCATTTGCAGATTAGTTTCAGTGGAAATGTGAGAAAATGAAAACACTTCTCAAAATTACCACTATTTCAAGCAGAAGTTGACTTGGATCGCAAATTGTTCCAAAGCAGAAAATCTGCCCCCTGACTTTCCATAGTAGTTAAACTAAAAACAAAATATTTGTCGGTAATCCACTGAATTCAATCTATCTTTCATATTCGCAAACATGATCTTTCAAATACATACATGGTCCCTTATGGAACACATTCATGCTCAGACACTTGTAGCTTGGCACATATTCCAGGAAAGCAAATGAACAATAGCAGAAAAGACACTTCCATTCTGACTGCTTTACTCACGTCTGTGTCATCTTACTTATTAGAGACATAGAGTCAAAAGAATCATACAGCACAGAAAAGGTCCTTCAGCCCATCGGGGCTTCATCGATCCACCTACATTAATCCAACTTTCCATCACTTGGCCCACAGCCTTGACATTTCAATTGCTCATCCATGTTCTTTGTAAAGACTGTGAAGTTTCCTGCCTCCATAACATTCCTAGGTAGTGCATTCCAGACGAGTGAAAAATGTTTCCTCAAATCCTCTCTAAACATCCTGCCTTTCACCTAAAATTACAGCCCCTCATTACTGATCCCTCAACCAAGGGGAACAGCTGCTTCCTATCCAGCTGTCCATGCCCCTGATAATCATACACACCTCAGTCAGTCCTCCTCTCTGCCTTTTCTGCTCTAAAGAAAAGAACCTGAGCGTATCTAGCCTCTCTTCACAGCTAATATGCACCAACAGGCAACATCCTGATGAATTTCTCTGCACCTCCTCCAGTGCAATCACATGTAACCAGAACAGTACACAGTACTCCAGCTGTGTCTAACCAAAGCTTTGCACAGCTCCAACATTGCTTCCCTACTCTTATAGCCTATGCCACGACTGATAAAGACAGCTGTCCCATGTGCCTTCTTAACTACCCTATTAACCTTTCCTGCCACCTTCAGGGATCTGTGGACAAGCACCCAACATCCCTTTGTTCCTTTGAGTTTCCTAATGTCCTGCCATCCATTGAGGACTCCCTTGTTTTGTTACTTCTTCCATAATGATTCATCTCACTTAAAAATCATGGAATCTCTACAGTGTGGAATCAGGCTATTTGGTCCATCACACCCATACCCACCCCATTCCTGTAACATGCATTTCCCATGGCCAATCCACCTAGCCTGAACATCCCTGGCTGCTATGAGCAATTTAGCATGGCCAATCCACCTAACCTGCACACCTTTGGACTGTGGGAGGAAACTGGAGCACCTGAAGGAAACCCACGCAAACACGGGGAGAATGTGCAAACTCCACACAGACTGGCACCTGAGGGTGGAAGTGAACCTGCGCCCCTGGTGTTGTGAGGTAGCAGTGCTAACCACTGAGCCGCCGTGTTGCCCCAACTCTTTTCAAAGTTTGGTACTGATTTGCCCATCTGATCAACCTGCCTATATCTTCCTGTAACCTTCTTCCTCCCTATAAACTACATGGCAAATCTCTGTGTCACTGCAAACTGCTTATCCCCACATTCTCATCTATATCGTTTATCTCTATCACAAACAATAAGGGATACAGCACTGATCCCTGTGGTATGCTACAGAACACTGATCTCCAGTCATACAAACAGCCTTCTACTACCATGCTCTGTCTCCTACCATAAAGCCAATTGTGGATCCAATTTGTCAAGTTACCTTGAATCCCACATGCTTTTATCAGTTTCCCATGTGGGACCTTGTCAAAGGCTGAGAGTCTGTCAAACAGCCTATCCAATTGCAGTCCAGGGGATGTCCGCTCTCATGTGTTTTGACTTAACAGTCTAGGAATCTTTGCAGTCTTTGAAATGGGACATGGTCATTCCTGTGGGACAAGTGCATCCATTCCAGGAATTACAAAAGAGGTCAGTTCAGGTGCTGTGGAGATATCAGTTTGGGAGAGATTGACAATGACAGGAATCTGGAAGAGCAGTTAGTGTTGTTGCAGGATCACCAGACGTGGTGAGGTGTCCCCAGTGGGTGAGTAGGAAGATGGAGGGGAGGAAAGGTTTAGTAGGTTGGGAGGATGAGGTGTGTAAGAGCTGTTCAGTGGACACAATGTATGCAATAGTGAGAGTTGTAGTCTGTAAGTGTTGATGAGAGGCTTGTACAGTGGCAGAGTTCCAATTCTCTTGAGATGCCCACAACATTGACCTCCATAGCTACTCTGCTCAGACTGCCTTTGTCAGTCAGGATAGCCTGTTGTTGTCATCATGGGGGAAAAGAACACACATTCGCTCTTGAGATAACAAGCATGGGGCTGGATGAACACAGCAGGTCAAGCAGCATCATAGGAGCAGGAAAACTTGACGTTTCGGGCCTAAACCCTTCATCAGAAATGGGGGAGGGGAAGAGGGTTCTGAAATAAATAGGGAGAGAGGGGGAGGTGGATAGAGGATGGAT
>JAHRHZ010000032.1:229540-286559 GCA_024137785.1 Ginglymostoma cirratum
GATGGCGGAAGTGTCGGAGGATGATGCGTTGGATCCGGAGGTTGGTGGGGTGGTATGTGAGGACGAGGGGGATTCTTTTTTGATTATTGTTGCGGGGACGGGGCGTGAGGGATGTGTTCTCCAGCATCTGCAGTACCTTTTATCTCCATTCGCTCTTGGATGGCTTTCAAAAGAAGCTCTGGGCACGCACTGCTAGAGCAGGGCATGACTTTTTGCCTGGGCTCTGACATCTCTAGGTATGAGTGTAGGGGTGAATGGCAAAGGTGGACTGATGCTTTTGATTTGCAGTGACCGCTTTTAAATATGGGGTAACGTTAGAGCCTGGAAGGTGCTGGCAGGAAGTCCTCCTCACTGGCTTACCTTAATAGTGACAGTTTTATTTCAATAACTGCTTTTTAAACATTTCTGTGAAACTACTCCCAATTTAGGTCTTTCAAACAATGAGTGACATTTTTATCATATCAAAATGCAAATTAAATACATCATAATGCATCACTTGTTAAAACACAGGTATTAAATTTCAAATATGCAAATTTCCTCACCAGAGCAACTTTTGCAAGATTCCAATATTTCTGTTGAAGATCCAGCAAGTTGAACATGTGAATGCTTTGTGCTATTTCATTAAACTGTGGATTTTTGACACTGCTGAAAAACAGTCACCAGATGGAGGGGAAGCAAACTTCCAAAAGAAGAAAGGAGACAATCGGAGCAGAAATAGTCACTTGGTCTCCATTTATCTTTTATGACTATTTCAGGTACAGTGTCAATATCCTTAAAGCAGATCGTTCTCCTGTCCTCTTGACTAGTTGCAATATGACTTGGGAAAGGGATGTTAGAAGAAAATGAATCATCCTTATCTTCAAACAAAAATAATTTAATCCATTAGAATCATAATTAATTTTTTTATAATTATAAAAAGATAATTATTTTCCTTTTGAAGGTTGAGAGAACAGATCTGTTGATTTGCTGAAGGCTAAACATATTAAAATAAGAGGGGTCAATGGTGTACTTGCCAATAGCTTACTTGTTACATCATTTTGCATGAGTGTTGGAGGAAATCCATTTTTTAATGTATTGTGACGCATTGCATAAAGGGAGTTAGCAGTGCAATACTTTATAGAATAATAGTGGCAAGTGTCACAGATGTCTGTGGTCCTCAAATGATTTGCTGTCAGTATGTGTACAGGAATGGCACCCACTCATTCACATACAAGCCCTAAACCAACAAAGCAACACACGCACCTTCACAAGTAATCCCCCAACGTTTGTTTCAGAAGTGCATACAGCATAGATTGTTCCGTGCTACCTTAAAAAAAGGGTTATGTTAACTCAGCAGGAATCAACTTCTGCCGGCTAACAGCATGTTCATTGCAAATCTATTACTGAAAATCCAACAGAACAATTAGTTGTGAGAAGTGAAAAAAATAATTTATTTCGGAAATTATAAATTCTATTTATAATTTCCAAATTCCTAATCTCGCTTCTATTCCCACTTATTTCCTAATTGGTTAGTTACTATTAGCATTCCACTCAAATGCAAGAATAATATGACATTAGTGTTTTTGTTTTAATATTCTATGCATTGAAGATTTAGTATTCACTCTGCACGTTTGTTAGCATGTTAACGTTATTGCACATGAATGTCTTTTTTGAACTTCTTTAAAATTTGCATTGAGTTCAGTTGCTTTTACGAATAATTCACAATTCTTAACATGTATATGGAAATCGAATTTCATTTCTCTCACGAGCCTTTGAGAATCAAAATGACATAATTTATTTTGTGGAACTATCAAAATCTTTTTTTTTGCCATTAAAATATACAGAATTTTTAAAACACAAGGTTCAAAACTGCAGCCAACTTTGCGGGCTGTAGGAAGCTTTGTTGACAAATTATTCACATGTACCTCCAGATTCCACTGTAAAATCATGAGCTGTATGGAGGTCAGATATAGGGTTTGATTTTGCAACTCAGAAACCAGGCAAACCTTTTTTTTAAAAAAGAGCTACCAAGAAATACTTGACTGCATCTGTTGTCTAATCATGAACATTTTCCATAATGTTCTACTAACTAAATTTGGAAACATGCTTTGAATGCTTTTCAAGGGTTTCTGTGTCTCGTTGTTTATTATCAAACCACCTATCTGCAAGAGGAAATTGTCACCTTTGGATCAGAAAACTAAAAAGTTTAAAAGAAGTTGCTGAAAACCTAAGAGGATATAATTATGAAGTTTTGCCGTGATGATATACATCTCAGCGTTTACATTCAATTCTTTGCAACAATTGAAATTTGGAAATTGCTTTTGTTTTTGACCGAAGCAAGAAAACTTGTATTTTATTTAAGTATCTGGTCTTTTGTAGAAGTACGGAGACAGCCAAATGTAATGATATTCACATTCTTTGCAAAAACACTTATAAAGTCAGTAGTTAAAAAAAATTACCAAAAACAACAGGAAGATACAATAATACAAGTGCATTCAGCAGCCATTTCACATCTTTCGACCAGAAATACGGTTGGTTAGAGTGTGATTCTCACATGATATTCTAGTCAACTACTAGCAGTGAACAGTTGTATGGTCTTCATATAAGGAATATGGTATATACACAAATGGTGCTGCATTGGTGCCCTTTTGTTTACACCACTCTAAAACATATATTAACATTGCAAGATAACAAACGTGATAGACTGACTAGCTGATCAGGCTTCTCATTGAAACTGTCAAGATTCCAGGTCAATAATTTCAGTTTTTAGTTCTATAAACTTGGAACTGACTAGCATTATAATTTGATGCAAAATTGTCAGTTCTGTAATTAGATTAAGAATTAAAGGTTGCACTGACCCACATGTATACATTTTTTCATTTACATGTATAGCTTTAAAACAAATTTCCTTTGTAAAGAACATAGAACAAATATTTCATTTAACATGAAAAAGGAAGATAATTATATATTTTTGATCCTTTAAAGTAATTTCTCTCTTTTTGAAGGTTATCATAAGATTTGAGTCATTTAAAATGAATAAACATAACGAAGATGTACATTCTTTGGGTTTGGTTAAATTTACCATGGACACTATGAAAAACATTCTCTGATTTTTATATTGCAGTATTAGAAACAGACATTTCCCATAAGCTCCATGAATGACCGTTGTGGAATTTCAGAACGGGAAATGGCTTGTGAAGAGTTTCTGCAACCATTTTTAGTTTTCCCTGGAATTATTCAATCAAATAATTAACCAGATAGGAATTATTATCATGATAATTCAAGACTGAAAAACACCTTATCAATTACAAACTCTTAACATTTTAAAACTTTGAAAACAGTCAAATAATTACGTAAAATGGGTTTTGATTTATATTTGCATTCATGAAGGAACTTCATTTATAAATTTTACTGATTTGTACACCAGACACATTGATACTACCAAGATAAACAATATATGTCTATTTACTGCAAATACTCAAAACAATTAAATGCATGTATTTTAATTTTGTAAAATACAGCATTAAAATTACAGCTTTCAATTTTTGGAAGATGTTATAAAATGAAGATGGCTAGATTTTAAAAGCTGTATTTCTTTTAAATGAAGTGGATAATATATGAATTTATATCCCAAGACAGGAACAAAAACTAGTTTTTTGGGTTAAGTTCAGAATACTAAAGAAAGTGAACGTGCAAGTACAGCGATTCAAATCTGTCAAACTCCATCTAAAATACTGTCAAGAGTTTTCTCTCAGTTATAATATCAAATGGGTTTCTCAGTTGTTACCACATGTATCTAATAGAACACTCTAATGCACAATTGTTTACTGCAATTTTTTAATGGCTTCCACTGCATTGTAATCCATCCAAAATAATTGACTACAATTAAGAATTAATGTTTTAATTTTTCAGCTACTGCAGTTCTTGGAGGTCAGCTACCCCCTCTGATCACTCCTCTACTTCCTACTTCCACCATTCACAGTTCTCCATGAATTCATTAACCTTGGTTAATCACCAGAATCCAGTTTGCTACATGATTCAACATTTATGGCTTTTGACTCACTGCATACAGCCCTGAAAGAAATTTTGACCCTCCCTATTTACAATTCTCATAAAAAAAAGCTCCATGCAAACTTCACAGAGTTCGCTAAGTTAAGACTTTCTATGTATCTGTTTTGAAAAATAAGTGGCCTGTCAGAAATGTCCAGGTTAAAAATTACAATTCTTCATGTTTTACACTTACCATTTAATAATTGAGCAGTTTTAAAATTTATTCTCCCTGCATGTAGTTCTCAGAGAAATAAATGGTTTCAGTTTGTGACTCTGTAGTCTACAAAGCCTTCAGCCATTTTCATTGCAAATAACAAATGGATATCCCAATCTTTGAATCAGGAAGTACTATCACTTTCTTCTTGCTTCATTTTTGATAATTTAATGACTTAATTCCCCCTTCTTCCTCCTAGGATATCTATCAACCTCCCAGTCCTGTTTTTTTCTAACATTCTACATTAAATCAATGACCATATTATTTTACTTTTTTGTGCCAAACATTTATCAGGAACAAACATCCAATGACAACTCTCAAAGCACTTTCAGCCTGGGGATAGATAAGAGGTGCATTTTATAATTCCAGTAATACCTGCCTAGCCCTGATGACATAGTGAATCTTAAACATATTAATTTTAAGAATGCCTCTCTATGATGAATACAATTCTGAAGTAATTACATCAATCTGAAAGACAGGCCTGGGTTTACACAGTGCATTTATTGTACATACCTGTGAGTAATTTCAATTTCTGACAGTCTAAAAAACCACAAAGCTGTTTTCTTTAACTTGTTTCACTGCCGACTGAGAAACTTCTTTAAAGAATTTGATGTCTATTATTTTAGAGTGCTCATCGTTTCCAGTTTTGCTTGCTCCCCACAAAATTTTCACTTTAGAGTTTTGGACCTTATCATTGCTAGCCTTTAAACAACTACTGCTAAGGGTTTGTTCTAAATAATTTCAGTAGCGGTGAATAAAGTTTTGGTATCTCAATGAATGGCTGTGTCTCCCACACATTGGAAAAAGGAAGCTGAGAGTGGGGTTTACTCTGTAGGAGTATATTGTGTATACCGATGCTATCACCGATAATAGTTTTGTATTGGAAACCTACATTTGATACTCGGGGGAAGTCCATTGTGGACAAGTCCCCGATGAAGTGCGCTTTATTGTAGTTACTTGTATTCAGTAGTACTCTGCCTCTGTAAATCTATAGGATAGTAGTAACTTATTATCAGGAGGCAGGAAGGTTATTTTGCTCATTTTACTTTCAATGAAAAACATATCAATGTAGCACTCTGCTGTCTTGTGTCCAATCCATGCAGGTGTTCAAATATTTTAGCGCTAAATTTGCGAGGCTCAGTTTCAATGTGTCCTAGATGGGTATTGAAAGTCAACACCAGGCGTTTCGAAGTTGCTAATTACTGGCCTAAAAGGTCTCTTCACTGAAATTAGTCATTGACGGCAATGTAGGCATCAGGCCTAGCCACTCAGGGGCCCTCAGTGGCACCTGTGGGGACCACAGCTTCCTGTGTGACCAGGAGCAGCAGAAGAGCTGCTGTGGCTCCACACGCATTCCAGTCCCTTCTACCAATCTCTGTGTTCTACAAAATCACCCTAGGTGACCAGCACTTGCCTGTGCGCCACTGCCGGTGTGGCAGATGGACCAACATTAATGGCATCCCTCAACTGGGCTGTCAGCTTCAGAGCAAACCATGTTGCACTTTACCCTGAACTTGCTGGTGGGATACCAGGACCAATTCACAGATCTCTTGGTTTGTATATTTACTGTTTGCATAAATTGACAGGGTCAATTCTCACCCGTAATTTTATCACAATCAGGACAGTGTTGACATGGATTAACAAATGTGGAAAAAAAAAATCCTGCGATATAGCTTTCTAACATTTGACGTTAACTGAACTTGATTGGTCCAAAAACAGGGATTGAGATGCACAATTAACCCACATTGTTGACACTGTACAGGGCCCTTCTTGCTGCTTTACACAATTGCAGCGTTGAGCCATCCTTAAGCATGCTGATTAATTAACTGAGGGCCTGAGAAAATGGCCAAGCTCATGAGCAGCCAGCAACGGTTAAAGTTAGCTTGCACTACTTAAAGCGGTGTTGCAATTTTTCTAGATGTGGAGGAATGTGGCTGCTACAGGTGCTGGGAGTTCTTTGTAAGCCGAATAAGACTTGGGTGTAACAGAAGGCTGGTGCAGCGTGGGAGAGAGCAGACTGCAGCATTTTCAGACTTTGCAGCAGACACCTTGGCAAAGTAGTATCCTACATCCACAGCAGGCCATCCAGACACATGTCCCAAAGGGGCTAGACAGCTGCAGAGGTCACTACCACAGACCAGAGGATTTGAACGTCATGTCACAAGGTGTTCAATGACCTCTCACAAGTGGTCTAAGTCTGAAAAAGCATTTATAAATGTGGTATTCACTAACTTAACATTAGCCTCAGACACTGCTAAAATCGTCACGTTGCCACCTTCACTAAGAACACTTTGAATTTGTATAGCAGCTTTAACATAATAAAAAAAAGCCCAAACACTTCACAGGAGTGCTAAAGAAATTAAATTAAACCATTTAAGGGAATATGAAGCTGAATGGCCAGAAATTTAGCCAAAGGGTTGGCCTTTACAATGCACCTTGAAGGAGGAGAGAGGAAAGGTGTAAGAGGAGACCTCCACAGCTCGGAGCCTCAGCAGCTGAAGACCCAGTCGCAATGATTAAAATGAGAGATACACAAGAGCCTGGCAGTGCAGATATCTTGGAGCTGGGGGATATCACAGAGAAAGTGAGGGGGAGTCCGTAGAGAGATGGTTGAAACAAGGTTGAGAATCATTTCATAAAATTTTCTGTTAACCTAGACTCACACCTAACATGTGTTATACCGCATCCTCAAACACTTACCAAAAGCCTCCTATCCACCACCCAAGAGTTTGCGCACCCAATTTACTATTCATGATAGCCACATCATCCAAACACATTGCATCATTCTTATGACAAAGCAACACAACAGAGACAAAGGGAAGCAGATGCATCTCCGTATCCTGTCCCCTCTGGAAGACATGGTGTTGGTCAGATTTGGGACTCAGATTGCTGAATCCATTATCAGTGAAAGCACTGAAACTATCAAAGATGACAGTATCCTAATCCTTCTTCTCATATCGCATCTTCCTCTCATCCCACACTTTTTAAACAGCATTTGGTTTCAGACTTGTAACTACACAGACATGACACAACATTGAATGTAGAGGATAATATCGAGCTGGGATTTGCTTGCTTTGCTCTGACAAGAATGAGCCCAATTTAGTTTGCTGTCAATGAAAAGAGATCAGACTTCAGTGACCTCTTTTACAGAACTGTGGACAGCAAAGTAGTTGTTACAAATATCTACAGTTCCAGTCTAGGAGGAGCAAACAGCATAAACATACATCAAGCTGGCCACCTCCACAGTCACTAACAACGCTGTTCTCACCCTGTTTTGAGGATGCATCAGTAAGGACATCTTTTTAAAGCACAGAAGCATCTTATTCATCTGAATCATCTGATCAGAATCAATGTTCACTGCTTACCATCCAGACCAGAGAAAAAAATTGCCCACTTACTTTTCAAGAAGATTTTCAGCCAAGCTGTAGAGGAATAACTGAAAAAGTTCAGCAAACCACACAAACAGCAGCAGAAAGGATTGTCGTTTAGAACAGTAACGCTTCGATTCCATGTTTAACGGTGCTAAAGCTATTTTGACAGGGACTGAGGGCAGATAAACACAGGATGCAAAGAGCAAGCCAGGGGATGTTGCAGTGTTAGGTGGGTGAGTGGGTGGGATACCAGTGGGTCAGGGTTTTTGGCCAGGTAAATGCGGGAGTACAGATGGCAGTGTACAGGGTACATGTGGGAGAGATGGAAGGCTGTGTTAAGTGGCCGAAGCTTAGCATAGAGGTGTTCAGCAGGGAGGGTGCAAGGGAAAAGTTGTCATTTGGGGATTCAGAGTGAGTGACTGGGGGTCAGTGTGAGTGATTGGGAATTGTGTTAGTGATTGTCTTTGCTGTGAGTGATTGGGATTTAGTGTGGGCAATTGGGTTCAGTGTGGGAGATTGGGTTCAGTATGGGTGGTTGGGTTCAGTGTGAAGGATTGGGGTTCAGTGCAAGGGATCGAGACAGTGTGTGTGATGGGGATGACTGTGTATGATTGGGTTCAGTGTGAGTGATTGGGAAATTATGTGCGGTAATGTGGTACAGTGTGAGTGATTGGGTTCAGTGTGAGTCATGGGGATGAATGTGAGTGATTGGGGTCAGTGTGACTGAATGATCTCAATAACTCACACTGAACTCCAATGTGAGTGACCGGGAACAATGTGAGTGACCGGGAATAGTGTGAGTGACTGGGGGTCAGTGTGAGTGACTGGGAACAGTGTGAGTGACTGGGGGTCATTGTGAGTGACTGTGGGTCAGTGTTAATGATTGGGGATCAGCGTTAATGATTGGGGGTCAGCGTTAATGATTGGGGATCAGCGTTAATGATTGGGGGTCAGTGTTAATGATTGGGGGTCAGCGTTAATGATTGGGGATCAGTGTGCATGATCGGGTGGTTAGTATTATTGTTAACCAAGGTTTCGGGCAGATTTTCTTGCTGTAACTTTGCATGGCTAACTCTTAAGATAAATAAGCATCTGAAGTCTCTGACTTTACTTCAGAGCTGTGGATTTTTTTTGTGGGCTTTCCAATGCTGGCAAATTTGCCACAGAAAGTTTCAACTTGCTGGGCATTTCTTGCATAGCCAATGGTTTGGGATTTCAGAGAGGTCCCAAGATCCAGGGACGTCTGGTTTACGACTATCTGGAGACCAGAAGATCAGGGCCATTGTGTTTTTCACTAAGGTTCAGCAAAGAGATTGCTATCTGAACCATCTGGGTTGGTATGGCCTCCTGCTGAGAACCTTTCATCTCCTCCTCCTCTCATCTCTTCCAGTCTGCCCCATGCTGCATGTTCTCACTTTATCCTCTGAATCAAACTTTAGCCCTAGGGAGAAACCTGCTAATGCATTTTTGATGCAGGAGCAGCTGGATACTCCACGTGTTCCTGCACTTTATCGAATTCCATCCAATTCCCCAGATTTCAATTACATCAATGTGTTTATATAAATCAACATTGTGTGTGTTTTTGTAACTGCTGCCAACAGATTTTTGATCTGCATGCCCTTCACTGAGAAAGGATGGTGACATCTTGGTGATGTTAGATTCTTTGAGAGCTTTGGTTTTAAATCCATGCTTGTGTTCCTAAAATACTGAGGAGGTCCAATAACCCCTTAAGCACTTTTCAATCCAGGCACAACACTACCTTCGGATCCATATTCCAAATGTATGAAATGGCTTCCCAAAGGAATCTGACCTCACTCTATTTCACAGTCAAGATCTGACTCTAGAATTACAATTGCCACTCTGCTTCACTCGTGGAATTTTTCACCTTTTTAAGACATTTTCCTTTTGACACAATGGTGTTTCATTGACAAACTTTGTCACAATACTTTCACATCCTCTTTAACAATTTGCATTTCAAAGGCACTTTCACTTTAGTGAAATATACCAAGGCTTCTCATGAAAACATTAGCAAGAAAGTATAAGATTGGGCACAGAACCATACAAGGAAATATTAGGGCAAGGAGTCAAAAGTTTGGTCAAAGAAGTTGGTTTCAAGGAGCAGGGAAAGCAAGAGAGACAGAAAGGTTTAGGGAGAGAATTGTAGAGCTGAAAGCATGCAATTGACAGAAAGGCTAAGGGAGGTTGGGACACACAGGAAGCCAGATTGGAGGAGTGCAGGACTTTCTGTTTAAACTCGGCCAGATGTCAGTCTCACATTGCCACAAAGAGGCACATTCCAATCACTAACGATTGGCACCTACTGCAAGGAATGTGCATCACTGGTAAGAGAACATTACTTATTTATGATTGAGAAGATGGCAGTGGTTGGACGTGGCAGTCCGTCTGTGTAAATAAACCCAAAAGGCAAAATAGGTCCAAATTAAGAAATCCAATTCTTGATGTCAAGAAAAAAAATCCTGACTTCCCCTCAAGCCTGAAATGATAACTTCAGAATTTTACCCATGAACACTTATTTCTTTGCGTTTCCATTTCATTAAAGTCCCCACTCTCTTTATTTGCAACCCAGTTATAATTTTCCCCTCCTCCACTGGAAAACTAGACCAGGTAAATTTACCACAGGTAAAACAAAGCAGGTACCTAAAGGCTGCAGCTCAACAAATGCCTGTCCCGGGCATCATGCCACTGCCTCTTCTGCAACATGTCCCTGAATGTTCCACGGCCACCATCCACCTCTACCCTTCGTCAACACAACTCCACATGAGGAATCAATCAGCCTCACCACATCATCATACCTGCTCTCCAAACAACTCAGACACCATTTCAGGCTGCCTTCGGAACTGACAGACACCTATGACTTGTCAGGTCCCTTTGCAAGCAGGAGTACACACACATCTCATCCATCAGCACAGAATGTTTTTGCACTGACGTGGACACATGCATCTTATTGCTCTTAGTTTTTATTTTTGGTTCTCACTGACTTTAGAGTTAGTCGACTTAGGCTGCCAAGCTATACCTGCTTGGCATTGCTTTCTCAGTGAACACTGAGTTACAGGCGGCCAACCTCTGGAACTTTTGCTTGGTTTTAGTCCAGGGGTACAGGCAGGCACTTTGTGACCGCCAGGGGGTGAACATGTCACTGTATGATGCCATGCTACAATCAACAACAGAGCTGCAGCGTTCGCGAGCAGATTACACAGCAAACACATTGCATTGGCTTCACGCAAATGGGATGGTGTAAAAGTCAGAGGGGAAGAGTCCTTGAAAAGGTGAAGGGGGGCTTCAGTCAGTCACAGGATAATGCCATGGTCAATCAAGGCACATCTTCATTAACCACAGTCATTCAGTGGTGCAGGGCATGCAAGGAGCCTGGGAATTGCAAGGAGTCAGTTGGCGTGCTGTTGGGACATCAATCCAAGGATAGGCCAGTTTTTCCTGCAATGAGACAAAGGCGAGGAACTGGGTCTGATGGAAATAGCTGCAAGAGCAATGCGTAATCAAGTGTGAGCAGGACCGGTGGTGACGTGCCTCTGGTCAGTGAGGAAGGAAGCACAGAAGACATGAAGGGTGAGTAGATTGGGAGGATGAGGTGGGGCAGAGCCTTTGAATGAGCATGAAACATACAATACTGAGAGTTGTAGTCCATGAGCCTTAATGAGATAGGTGTGCAGTGGCAGAATAAGAATGAGTGCTGGCCCTATGAGTGCTTAGTAACAGAGGGAAGATAGTGGAGTATGGCCAATCATTGACCTTTTTGCGGTTCCGCTGAGTATTGTTTTGCAGCATGAGCCAGTGCTGTGTGCAATGTGGATATCCAGGCTGACTGGGTCACCTTTGAAGGTCACCAGGAGAAAGGACTACCCTTCTCTCCACTACCCTGTCAACCAGCACCTCCAGATCCCTGGCCTGGAAGCAGGCAGTTAGCTTGCTTTTCCTCTGTGATATTTGCAATATCAAGCAGCACAGTGTGAGGTCCTGAGATAGCAAGAACTGCAGATGCTGGAGTCAGAGACAACACAGTGTGTAGAGCTGGAGGAACACAGCAGGCCAGGCAGCATCAGAGGAGCAGGAAAGTTGACGTTTCGGGCTGGGACCCTTCTTCAGAAATGGAGGAGGGGGAAGGGAGCTGGGAAATAAATAGAGAGAGGAGGCTTGAGGCTAGGGAAGGTAGGTGGGATGGTGATAGGTGAGTGCAGGCAGGCAGTGGTGGGGATTGGTCAGTGGGATGGATGGGTTGATAGGTGGGAGAGAAGATGGACTGGCTGTGTCAGGTCAAGGAGGTGGGGATGAGAGGGAGGGTTGGACATGGGATGTGTCTGGGGCTGGGGAGATTTTAAAACTGGTGAATTCTATATTTAGGCCATTGGGCTGTAGGCTCCTGAGGTGGAATATGAGGTGTAATGTGGCACCTCATGCTGTGCAGCTGGGCTTTCAACATGGTGCAGGAAATGTGTAAACCAGGAGGTGCCAGCAGAGGTGAACACCTCCATCTCTCTGGCCACATAATTCCTTGAAGATGTACTCAACAGTTCCATTCCATATTTAATGAGGTGAAAAGCAACAGATGATAATAGAAAATTTGCCCTGGACCACAAAGAATCAGATGTCAGGAAAATCACTCGTTAGCACTATTTAACTGCAAATGGGAAAGTTCAGCCTCCAGTGCTGTTAGGAAGGGAGTTCTAGGATTTTGACCAGCGATGAAGACAGTATTATGATAAATTATCAAAACTGCTGCCGCAATGTGTCAGGATTAGAGGGAGTAATTACTGAATGTGGTGGATGTAGTGCCAGTCAAGCAAGTGCCTTGTCCTGGTTTATATCAAGCTTCTTGAATGCAATTGGAGCCACACTCATCCAGGCGAGAGGGGCATATTCCTTCACGTTTCTGACTTGTGCCTTGTAAATGGTGGGCAGGCTTTTGGGAGTCAGTAGGTGAGCTATTCATCATGAAGCAATTGAATAATGCAGCAGCTTGCGATTTTACGGAACAGGGTGGAGAGAAAGATAACAACGACAACAACATCTTCCATTATTTTGCTCGTGATTGAGAATGATTTGTCCCACCTTTTGTAGATAGCACAAATCTGGACAATTTTCCACATTGCTTGGTCCATGCCAGTTTTGTAGCTGTACAGGAATATCTTGGCCACAGGTGTAACTCATTCTGGGGCAAAGTTTGTCAGTACTACGACCAGCCTTTGCTGTTACCAGCGCACTCAAGCATTCCATGGAGTGAATCCAATTAGCTGATTTGCAGCATCCACAGTTCTTTGATTTTTTTTGTTTAGTGTAGCTGAAAACGAGCACCTATGGTGGTGAGGACTTCAGGAGGTGGTCAAGATGGATAATCTAGGGCTTGTTCTCAGACAACCTCTCCTTCTACCTTGTAGTATTTGTCACCTCTATGAGTATGCAGTACTGAGTAAGGACTGTTTGAGGTAGTCCACTGTCCCCAGTCCTCCTTTGCCCTTGATTTGTCTTGGTCCTATCCAGTGCCCAGTAGTGGAGGATGCATCACTGTAGCATATCTGCAGAAGACCAAGATGGAGGATGGGAAAAAACTGTGGCTGTAAGGGCTGCTCCTTTTTTGAGGTGTTTTCAGTGTAGGAGCTGATTTCCTCAAATTCTACAAGCATTAATTACTGTATTATAAGCTGATGCATTATTTTGGAACTTTGGGGAAAAGAAGATAAAAACAGTAGCACTTTAAAAAGGAGGAAGACAGACAAAGACAGTGACCACATGGGAAGTGAATCAAACAGAGAAATAAACCTGCACTGCTGTCTGACCCAACAGTGAATCTGCACAGCTGACTGTTCTGCTGTTTGATTTCAAGTATCTTTGGACATCGAAGTTCGTCTAAGAAAAATTAACAAACAGTCAAATTCACAGCTGCCCCTGGAGAAACCTATGTGGGAGAGCTCACAGCAGGGGAACAACTAAGTGGTTTTTCAAAGTGTAACCTTACTGTTTTTTGTAAATCTGCAATAGTGAGTAGAGTGGGTTCCTTTTTCATTACATCTTTTACTGAGATGTGTCTCTTGATTAAAATTAAATAATATAAAACATAGGTATTAAGTTAGCCTGGAACAGTATTTTTTTACAGCAGTAAGTCTGCGCGTTTTCTGGGTCTGTAGATTGTTAAGATGCAAAGATGGTCCTTAGTAGAGTGATGTGCTCTTCCTGTTGGATGTGGGAGATTAGGGAGGGTTTCCATGTTACTGATGATTATGTCTGCAGGAAGTGTGTTTTGTTGCAAATCCTATTGGATCACATGGATCTGTTGAAGCAGCAGTTAGAGACAATGAGCAATTTACAGGACCTGGGGAGCACGATGGATGGCAGTTGCAGGAAGGGAGATAAACCGCAGATACAGTCAGGTAGATGGGTGACCTCCAGGAAAGGTAGGAGAGGGAGAGAGGCCATTCTGGGGTCTACTGTTTTAGAAAATGTCAGGGGTGATGGACTCACAGGGGAATACAGCACTGCCAGCTAGGTTTCTGGTACTGAGACTGGTTCTAATGTAATGAGGGTTATGTTAGGTTCCAAGCAATCGATTGTGATAGGGGTCTGTCTAGTCAGAGGCACAGACAGACATTTCTGTGACTGACAATGAGACAACAGAATGGTGTGCTCCCACCCTGGTGCCAGGATCAAGGGTATCTCGAGGGAGCAGAATATTCTCAAAAGAGGAGAGGGACCAGCAGGAAGTCAATGTACACATTGTAACTAACATATGAAGAGAAAAGGATGAGATTCTGAGGAGAGAATATCAGAAGTTAGGCAGGAATTTACAAAGTAGGTCCTCTAGGGTAGTAAGATCTGGATTTCTCCCAGTGCCATGAGCTAGTGAGGGTAGGAATAGGAGGATAGAGCAGACGAATGTGTGGATGAGGAGCAGCTGCAGGGGAGAAGGATTCCTACTTTTGGATCATTGGAATCTCATTTGGGGTAGAAGTTACCTATATAAGAAGGACAGGTTGCAACTAAATTGGAAGGGATCTAATATTCTGGTGGAGAGATTTGCTAGACCTGCTTAGGAGAAATTAAACTAGTAAGAGGTGGGGGGGAGCAGTGTAGGCGATGGGACCCAGGGAGATAGTGAGGAAAGAGGTCTGTCTGAGATGGCTACAGTTGGGAAAGGGAGCAAGTCAAGCAGGCAGGAACAAAGCAAAGAACGAGGTAAGATTGATAAATTAAACTGCATTTATTTCAATGCAAGAGGCCTGACAGGTAAGGCAGATGAACTCAGGACATGGTCTGGAACATAGGTTTGGGATACCATAGCAATTACAGGGATGTAGCTTGGGGATGGACAGGGCTGGCAGCTTAATGTTCCAAAGTATAGATGCTATAGGAAGGATAGAAAGGGCGGGCAAGAGAGGAAGGGGAGTGGCATTTTTGATTAGGGGTAACATTACGGCGATACTTCAGGAGGATATTCCTGGGAATACATCAGGAAAGTTATTTGGATGGAACTGAGAAATAAGACACAGTTGATCACCTTATTGGGATTGAACTATAGATCCCCCAATAGTCAGTGGGAAATTGAGAAAAACACTTGTAAGGAGATCTCAGTTATCTGTAAGAATAATAGGGTGATTATAGTAGGGGAATTTAACTTTCAAAACGTAGACTGGGACTGCCATTGTGTTAAGGGCTTGGATGGAGAGGAATTTGTCAAATGTGTACAAGAAAAATTTCTGATTTAGTATGTGGATATACTGACTAGAGAAGGTGCTAAACTTGACCTACTCCTGGGAAATAAGACAGGGCAGGTGACTCTGGCGTCAGTGGGGGAGCACTTAGGGGCCAGTGACCATAATCCTTTTAGCTTTAAAATAGTGATGGAAAAGAATACAGCAGATCTAAAAGTTAAAGTTCTAAATTGGAGGAAGGCCAATTTTGACAGTATTAGGCAAGAACTTTCAAACATTAATTGGTGGGGGGGGCCGGGGGGAGCGGTCGGATGTTTGCAGGTGAAGGAACAACTGGAAAAGGGGAAGCCTTCAAAAATAAGATAACAAGAGTCCAGAGACAGTCTGTTCCTGGTAAGAAGACTGGTAGGTATGGGGAATGCTGGATGACTAGAGAAATTAAGGTTTCAGATAAGAAAAAGAAGGAAACATATGTCAGGTATAGACAGCAGGGATTGAGCTGATCCCTAGATAAGTATAAAGGCAGTAGGAGTATACTTAAGAGAAAAATCAGGAGTGCTAAAAGGGGACATGAGATGGCTTTGGCAATTAGAATCAAGGAGAATCCTGAGGGATTCTACAAATACATTAAGGACAAAAGAGTAACTAGGGAGAGAATAGGGCCGCTTGAAGATCAGCGAGGCCACCTACGTGTGGAACCACAGGAGATGAGGGAGATATTAAATAAGTGTTTTGCATATCAGTGTTTACTGTGGAGAAGGATATGGAAGATATAGAACATGGAGAAATAAATCGTGACATCTTGAAAAAATGTCCATATTACAGAGGAGGAGGTGCTAGACAGGTTAAAATGCATAAAGGTGGATAAATCCCCAGGACCTGGTCAGGCGTACCCTAGAACTCTGTGTGAAGCTAGGGAAGTGATTGCTAGGCCCCTTGCTGAGATATTTGTATCATTGATAGCCACAGGTGAGGTGCTGGAAGCCTAGAGGCTCACTAACGTGGTGCCACTATTTAAGAAAGGAGGTAAGGAAAAGCCAGGGAACTATAGACCAGTGAGCCAGACATTGGTTGTGGGCAAGTTGTTGGAGGGAATTCTGAGGGACAGGATTTACATGTGTTTGAAAAGGCAAGGACTAATTAGGGATAATCAACATGGTTTTATGCATGGGGAATCGTGTCTCACTAACTTAAATGAGCTTTTTGAAGAATTAACGAAGAGGATTGATGAGGGCAGAGTGGCAGACGCGATCTATATGGACTTCAGTAAGGTGTTCAACAAGGTTCCTCATGGTAGACTGGTTAGCAAGGTTAGATCAAACAGAATAGAGGGAGGACTAGCCTCTATCCAAACATACAGATACAGAACTGGCTGGAAGGTAGAAGGCAGAGAGTGTGGTGGAGGGTTGCCTTTCAGATGGAGGCCTGTGACCAGTGGTGTGCCACAAGAATCGACACTGGGCCCACAGCTTTTTGTCATTTATATAAATGATTTGGATGTGAACATAGGAGGTATGGTTAATAAGTTTGATGATGACACCCAATTGGAGGTGTAGTGAACAGCGAAGAAAGTTACCTCAGAGTACAATGTGATCTTGATCAGATGAGCCAATGGACCAAGGTGTGGCAGATGGGGGTTAATTTAGATAAGCTTGAGGTGCTGCATTCTGGAAAGGCAAATCAGGGCAGAACTTATACACTTAATGGTAAGGTCCTGGGGATTGTTGTTGAACGAAGAGATGTTGGAGTGCAGGTTCATAGTTCCTTGAAAATGGAGCCCCAGTCAGACAGGATAGTGAAGAAGGCATTTGATATACTTGCCTTTATTGGTCAGTGCATTGAGTGTAGGAGTTCGGAGGCCATGTTGCGGCTGTACAGGACATTGGTTAGGCCACTTTTAGTATACTGCATGTAATTCCCTGCTATAGGAAGGATGTTGTGAAACTTGAAAGGGTTCATAAAAGATTTACAAGGATGTTGCAGGGTTGCAGGGTTGCAGGGTTTGAGCTATAGGGAGAGGCTGAATAGGCTGGGGCTATTTTCCCTGTAGTGTTGGAGGCTGAGGGGTGACCTTATAGAGGTTTATAAAACCATGAGGGGCATGGATTGGGTGAATAGACAAGATCTTTTCCCCAGAGCAGGTCGTCCAAAACTAGAGGCCATGGGTTTAAGGTGGGAGAAGAAAGTTTTAAAAGGGACCTAAGGGGCAACCTTTTCACACAGAAGGTGGTGCGTGTATGGAATGAGCTGCCAGAGGAAGTGATGGAGGCTGGTACAATTACAACATGTAAAAGGCATCTAGATAACACATGAATAGGAAGGGTTTAGAGGGATAAGGGCTAAATACTGGCAAATGGGACTAAAATAATTTAGGATATCTGGTCAGCATGGACGAGTGGACCAAAGGGTCTGTTTCCATGCTGTACATCGCGATCGCTCTAAGAGGTATGGTTCTTAAGTGAGAAGATTTATTGAACAAGACCAATAAATACAACTACATTTGGTCAGGCATAATTGTTAGGACTTTAGGGAGCTGGTAAATATGCATCTGTTTCCTCGAAAGCTGTGGTAGATCTCCTATTTCTAAACACACACACAGTGTGAAACATTAATAGAATGAGTGAAGCGAATCATTAGTGAAGTGGAGAACGGGAGAGTGGGCAAAGACGAGAGGAGGTCCCAGGTGGAGTGGTGAGTGGAGAGTGGGCAAAGGGGGGAGGGAGTGCCTGGGTGAAGTGGAGAATGGGAGATCAGGGTGAATGGAAGAGTGGGTTGCGAAGAAAAGTGAGAAGTGGGAGATTGGGCAAATGAGAGCATAGGTCACTGAATAAAGTGGTGAGCAAAGGGGCAAGCCGGAGAGGGGACATGTGGGAGACCAGGTCACAGAGTGAAACGGTGAAGGGAAGAGTGGGTCAGCAGGTGAATGGTGATTGGTTCGAGGGGGAGGCCTAGTTTCTGGTGAAGTGACAAGTGGTAGATACAGGATGATGCCACGCAAGAATTTACGGGCAGAGTCAACACTGGTTTCAATCACAGACCAATGACAGCAAAGGCACTGACTTCCTGTGTACAATGATTTAACTTCACACTTTCAAAGTGTGTTCCATCTGCAATGTTCCTGTCCATTCACTTTGCCTGTCTAAGTCCAGTTGAAGCCTTCTTATATTCCTGGGTTTTTACATCAGGATGTTGAGTGGTTTGGAGAACAACATTCAGTTCTGAAGAAGAGTCATATCAGAATCAAAAGTTAACTCTTTTTCTCTCCTTCCAGATCCTGCCAGACCTGCTGAGCTTCTCCAGCAATTTCTGTTTTTATTTTAGATTACCATATCCGTACTGTTGTACCTTTGATCCAAAGTGAGATAACTGGTTTCTGGTTTTATGGCTATTTTTATGGCTGAGGCCCATGTAAACTTAGTTAAGAAAGGTGAAAATGCTTTGAGGTAAAAAGCCTTACTCAAAGACTATGTTCAAAATTGATTTGTAACTTATATGGTGGAATTTTACAGCCTCTGAATGATGTAAACAAAGGAGAGAAATTGGGAAAATTCAGTGAAAAGGAAAAATGAGATTTTTCACATTGAGGAAAAGCAAGTCCAATTTTCCACTTAAGTCTTTAATGTGCTGAGAAACTCACTAAAGAGTGGCAAGGACTCTATTTGAATTCATTATCATTTAACTTTTACAGAATCTAACTGTATTGATGTGCAGGTTGCTATTTGCCCAGGTGCTCAAACTAGTTAAACAACATTAAAATGCTCAGAGAGCTAGTACAGGCATGCTGAGCCAAATGACTTCCTTCTGCACTGAAACAATTCTGAATTTCTATGGTTTTGTGCCAATTCCCCACTTGAAAGTCAGAGTCAAACCTGGTAGCTGCATCTAGGTGGCATAATCCATCCAGCAAGTGTTCCCCAACATCTGAGGAAACGCTCCATGGACACCGGCTGCCTGCACTCTCTGGCTGCAGAGGTTGGCATTAGCAAAGCACCCACCATACCACATTACCCAGGCACATCTCTAACTCACTTATAGTTTAATATTTCACTCCTGCACTTTGGAGCTCACCATTACCTAACATTGCAAAGCTGTTGCCAGGCCAGGTTGCGCACAATGACAGACAACATCTCATGCATTAGGTCAGGGTGAGTCTCAGGACTCATTGTTTGCTTTCTCTGTACTCTGTCAGTGTTCACTTAAATTGGATGCTTACAGTGTCTCTGCCGTGCTTTTCTTTAAGCACATTTCCAGCTCTTTCAGAACTTACAAACATCTAGTAGTTCTGTCCTGCCTTGATTTTCTTTTATTCATTCATGGAATGAGGGCATCACTGGCTAGGCAGAATTTATTGCCCATCCTTTTTGTCTAGTTAAGAGTCAACCACATCGCTGTGGGTCTGGAGTCCCATGTAGGCCAGACCAGATAAGGATGACAGTTTCCTTCCCTAAAGGGCATTAATGAACCAGATGGATTCAGGTCATCATCAGACCTTTAATTCCAGATATTATTGAATTCAAATTCCCCCATCTGCTCTGGCAGGATTTGAACCCGGGTCCCCAGAACATTGTTTGGATCTCTGGACTAACAGTTCGGCGATAATACCATTAGGCTATCACCTCCCCATGGGTAGATGGAGAGCTAGCCAGTTATGGTTCTCAATAGGGCTCAGTCAAAGGACTGGGCATGTTGCTGTACAGCACTATATTATGTCAAAACCACTCCTACATCATGTGGCAGCAGCTTACATAACAATCACACTACATGTGCTTCAACCAAAAGGCCACATCAGAAAGTCTAAGGGGAATAGTCCTTATTCCAATCAATGGTCTACAGTTAGTCAGGGGAATGAGTCGGGAAAATGGGGATGAGTCTTGAATGAGCAAGTAGCAAATGCAGAGGTCAGGAAGGGTTAGCAGTTTGGGTGATAGGATGAGTGAGAGCCTTCAAGGGAAGATGTTACATAAAATATTGAGAGTGGTAGACCATGAGCCTTGGTGGGAGGTGTATGCAAAGGAAGTGTTAGAGCATGTGAGATAGTAGGAAGAAAATGGTGACATGTACCTTTGAAGAGCTCAGAAGGTCATTAACCTTCTTACAGCATTGAGGTGGCTTCCTCCAGATGTAGCTACTGCACTGATCCGGGTAGCTGCTTCAGACCAGCCTCTCAGCATTAGAATAGGTGTGCAGCCCCCAGGGTTAAATGTGGTACTGTACATGAGAACCATAAGGTGCCAGCACAATTGAGCACCTCCTCTGCAGCTGAGCATAACAGTCCGGCACCATGGAGATGGAGTACTTACTTAAATGAGCAGAACAACAAATCACTAGGGGTCACAACGAGAAATCTTCTATGAAACTCCCTGGCATTGACACTTATCTGAACAATAGAAAAATTCAGCCTGATATAATAGGTCTATATATATTAGTTTTGTATGTTCTTTTAGCTTTCACTTCTTTTAGGCTACAATAGTTTTGTGGAATCACATATCATTTTTAATTAAAACATACTGTTAATCTTTAGGTTTTTTTCAAAGTATTCGGATGTATCTATTGATATATTTTGTACAATATTAAACCAGTAGGAGTTGACTCTTCAGCAGACACATATAGGGGCACTATTTATCAGTAAAGGTGTAAAACATTACATTGACTCAGACAAGCTGCTACAAAAGAGGTGACCTTATAAATTGACTGGTACATCAAAGACTGAATCAGGAGATTGCAGTAAATAACGTCACCAAGATTACCATCGCTTTTAAAGAAACCAATTACGAGTTGGACATCACACTGCCTGGCCAATCTGATATTGCTCATGTGTGTGCATGGAACAACAAGAGTAGGAGATACATGGAAAGACCAGTGCCTTCAAGTTCCCCACCATTCTGACTGGGAACTGAATCACCACTCCTCCACTAGTGTGATAAAGATTTATTAACTATTATTTGGAAACTTGAATTTGAAATTGGAAGAAGAATCAACTTTAGTCTTCAGTTCTGTAAAGGGGACCTTTTTTTTAAAGACAGGTCCAGAAAGTAATTGGGAACAGTGAATTCAACACAGTCTTTCCAAGAAAGTATGTGATTTGAGCTGAATGACTTGATCAGATGACTTGGGCAGTCAGTTGTTGAATGTTTACAGAGTTGAGTTAGAGTAATATAGCATAAACAGACCCTTTGGTTCAACACGTCCACACTGACCACGCATACCAATCTGACCTAATTCCATTTGCCAGCATTTGTCTATTTCCTCTAACCCTTCCTATTCATATATCCATCTAAATGTCATTTCAATGTTGTAATTGTACCAGCCTCCATCATTTCCTCTAGCAGCTCTTTCCATATATGCACCACTCTCTGCATGAAAAAGCTACCTCTCAGATCCTTGTTAAATCTTTCCTCTCTCACCTTAAACCTATGCCCTCTAGCTTTGGACTCCCTCACCCAAGGAAAAAGACACCCTATCCATGTCCCTTATGATTATATAACCCTCTATAAAAGGTATTCCATTAGCCTCCGAAACTCCAGCGAAAAAAGCCCCATACTATTTAGCCTCTCCATATAACTCAAACTATCCAATTTTGTTAATATCCATGTAAATCTTCTCTAAACTTTCAAGTTTAACAACATATTCCCCACAGAAGGGCGACCAGAGTTGTACACGGTATTCTAAAAGTGGTCTAACCAACATCCTGTACAGCCATACATGATCGATGATCTAAGAAAGAAATGGTCAGAGATCACTAGCAGTTTAAGTTTAAAAGAAATCAATTGATATCAGCAGGAGGGCAGTTTTTATTTTTGTAGAAGTCTACAGGTTGTGAGGGTTGCGAAGAAATCTCTAGAGCATCAGGGCTGGAAAGAAGTCTTCAGGCCATTGGAGCTGAAACTAAGTCTTAAGCCATTTCAGCAGGCAAAAGAAAAGGGCTGGAAAGTGTTAATGTGTTTATCTGTATTAATGTGCCTCTGGGAGAGATAAAGTGAATTGCCTCTGGTGAATGTGCTGTATGTCAGTTGAGTAAGAAATCTCAAAGTAAATATTATTGGGATACTTTCACTCGGGCTGAGTGTCTGTAAAGAATATTGATGAGAAATAGGGTTGAATTTTTTCTTTTTGCTGTTTCTGTTAAGATCACTCTAAACCGATTTATATATTTGTTCTAGAGATAGAAGGAACTGCAGATGCTGGAGAATCTGAGACAACAAGGTGTAGAACTGGATGAACACAGCAGGCCAAGCAGCATCAGTGGAGCAGGAAGGCTGACATTTCGGGCCTAGACCCTTCTTCCTCACTTCTGAAGAAGGGTCTAGGCCCGAAACGTCTGCTTTCCTGCTCCTCTGACGCTGCTTGGCCTGCTGTGTTCATCCAGCTCTACGCCTTGTTATCGCTATACATTTGTTCTCTTTTGCTTAATAGCCTTGCATTCTTAGTTGAAAGTACTTTGGCAGTTTCATGTAAATATGTTCAGTGACTGAACACTATGGTAACCATGGTGATTAGGGGCAGCACTGTGGCTCAGTGGTTAGCACTGCTGCCTCACAGCCCCAGGGACTCGGGTTCGATTCCAGCCTCGGGCGACTGTCTGTGTGGAGTTTGCACATTCTCCCTGTGTCTGTGTGGGTTTCTTCTGGGTGCTCCGGTTTCCTCCCACAGTCCAAAGATGTGCAGATTAGGTGGATTGGCCTTGCTAAATTGCCCATAGTGTTCAGGGATGTGTAGATTTAGTTGGGTTACAGGGGAATGGGTCTGAGTGGGATGCTTTGAGTGTCAGCTTGGATTTGTTGGGCTGAAGGGCCCGTTTCCACATTGTAGGGATTGAATGATTAACTAAATGGAAAAGTGAAACTTATGATCTATCAAGTCAGGTTTAGTTCTGGGATCTGAATTCTCCAGTATTAGTATCAACTGGGATCTTCCCATTGGACCAAAACCTTGGAACTCCTTTCCAGATAGCACTGTGAGTGTTAGTGTACAGCTAGGCTCAAAAAGGCAGTTCCCACCATCCCTCTAGGGCAATTAGGGATGGGCAGCAAATGCTGGCCTGACCAGGAAAGCTCACATCCAAGAACTTATAATCACACACTCAACATTATTATGATCTTCACTTCTTATGCAATACATATTAACTATTCTATCAAATCTGCCCACTAAACACCTCCTCTATGTAAAAATAAACATGCTTCCCATCACAGGCAGACAGAGATGAAGTCATACAGGGTTTCTGCAGATCCCTGATCTTCCATTCCCCTACACACTGTGTAGCAAACTGCTTTCACCAACCACTTCTTGCCCAGCTCTGCAATCACACTCAAAACAAACTTCTGCCTCGATCAACTACAAAAATGCCACTTCAGGAAGATGAAACCATCCTTCATAAAGACGGCCCCAGCATGCACCAGCTCAGGCAGTGTACTTTAGAGGATAGACCATAGCAGGGTCTTCACATTTTGAGTTACTAGTCACTGGTGTAAAGCAGGCTAGCAGAGGGGGGAAGGATGCCGAAGGGTGAAATCACATATTGGCTATTTTGAAAAGCACAAGTGCTGTGTTCGATTTCCCAGACTGCCAACAAAGATTGATGGGCTGCACTCAGTGGCTCAGAGCGCTCATTAATTCAAATTCAATTTCTGTCAAAGTCTTTTTTACATTATATGAGGCATTTAAGGTTTTTGTAAAGATTTGTAGCTCGGGTTGTGGGTGAAGTTGTTGACTTGCTCACCGAGCTGGCTTGTTTTCATTCAGACGTTTTGTCACCATGCTAGGTAACATCATCAGTATCGCTTCTGATGAAGCGATGTTGTTATGTTTGTTGATTGCATTATGGGTTGAGAACCATGTCTTTAGGAATTCCCATGTGTGTCTATGTTTGGTTTGGGCTACTATGGTTACGTTGTCCAGCTAATCTGATGGCCTTCATTGTCCAAGTGTACTGATATTAGGGAAAGTATTAGGAGGCATATTTTGTCGAACATGGACCAAGCAGGTAGCTTCATGAACATGATTGTTGTGGTTGTCTACAATGGAACCTTGACTGAAAACTCAGAAAACTTTCAAGGCAGCTCACACTTTTTGCCGTGAAAATGCAGATGGCTGCCATCTTAGCTCGGAGGGGTGGGTGGGAGGTGGTGCTAACTGAGGTTTTCAGGATGCCACATCACTGTATTCTCGTGGAGAAACGTAGGAGTTCTGAGATACTGTGGATGAGGTATCTGATGTAAATGCAGTATAAAACCAGTACAAAAATTATCAATACGCAAGTTCATTAATTCAGCCATTCACACTGAACTGTTGACTCCAGATTCTTAAAGTGATTGGGCTGCAGCCAGAGAAACCTTGGCAGCCAACTGGAGATACAGAGATAGCCAGAATTCCAATCAGAAGAAATATCAAATTAATGTCAATATATGGAAGGAAACAATTGAAGTTGGCAATCTATGTTGATGTGTGTGCATGCAGGGAGTTAATGAGTTTGAAGAAGATCAAATTGTAAAAGGGTGACGTAAACAGAGGAAACAGTATCTGTCTGCTGCTATCACACTTTTCAACTGCATTAGCTTTCAAGTGTCCATTTGTGCTAAAAATGTTTCCTTTGAATTGTTTAACAAAAAAAAATCAAGTACCAAAACCAAAAACCGAAAGTGACCCCGGACCCGAAACGTTAACGTTGTTTTCTCCTCCACAGATGCTGCCAGACCTGCTGAGCTTTTCCAGCAACTTCTGTTTTTGAAAACCAAGTAGATGTTTGAGAAGTAGCCAAATGTTGTTCCATTGATCATTGGCCTGTCAATGAATAACTGTATTAATAAAGTAACAAATAAATTGGCAATATAGTAAATGATAATGAATATACATACTTTCAAAATGGACCTAATTAATACAATTTAGTACGAAAAAGAATGGTTTGTTGTAACATTCCACGTATATACTTACACTGGAGAATCTACCAGCATACACCTGAAAAACTAACTCTTTTTGTAAACTATTTTATTTTGATTTTCACATGGGTAGGTGTATTTTTGATTGTTTCGTCCTATAAAGTCATTACTGTAGGTGTTAATGTATTGTGAAATCCTGCTCATTGGAACAACTTAGAGAACACTTAAAATCATCTTCATTAGCACACTTTCACATTGCAGGACTTTTGATATCAACATTGATCAGAATAATCCTCTAAATACAGTTCTGACAGATGGCCTCACATACTAGGAGTCCATTTCACAGATTACACACTCAGGAACAAGGTAACATATGCTGCTGTAAGACTCCTTGCAGATGCTACAAATGGACAAATGTTCCTCTTAGCTTGAGATGACATGCTAATTTAGCTGTTAAATCATAGAATCCCTACAGCATGGAAGCAGGCCATTCAACCCATTGAGTCCACACTGACTCTCAAAAGAGCATCCCACCCAGACCCACCATATCCCTATATTTTCCATTGTTGATTCACCTAGCCTGAACATCCATGGACACTATGGGTAATTTAGCATGACCAATCCACCTAGCCTGCACATCGTTGGACTGTTGGGGGAAACTGGAGCACCTGGAGGAAACCCACGCAGACACTGGGAGGATATGCAAACTCCACACAGACAGTCGCCCGAGGGTGGAACTGAACCCAGGTTCCTGGTGCTGTGAGGCAGCAGTGCTAACCACCGAGCCACTGCTATCTATTTAATCATTGACAACAATGTTTTTAGAATGTTGGAAAGGTAAGATCCAATAGGTGAGAGCCATAAAGTAAACCAAATGTCGCAAATATATAAGAGGTAGTGAGAACTCATTCTTTCTGTGTTTCTTGCATTTTTTTGAATTTATTTTTCGAATATACGTGCTGCTAAGTGTTTGGAATACAAAGTGAAATTTCAGAATGGCCAAAAGATGTCTGCATTCACCAGACATTGCATCACTGAACTCCTCTGACTCCTTTTCTGGTTCTATTTGTATTGTATCAGTGTTTCATTCATTCGTGTGATTTGGATGTGGCTGGTTCGGCAAACATTTACAATCCCTATTTGCGGCATGAGCTGAGTGGCTTGTTCAACCATTTCTGAGGGCCATTACAAACTAACCACATTGCTGTGTGTCTGGAGTCATGTGTAGGGCAGACCAGGTAAGGATGACAGATTAAAGCAAAATACTGTGAATACTGGAAATTTGAAACCAGCACTGAAATTACTGAAGAAACTCAGCAGGTCAGGCCGCATCTGTGGAGAGAGAAACAGAATTAATGTTTCAAGTCCGATTTGATTCTTCTTCTCAATATGACTCTTCTTCAGAACTCTGAAGAAGAGTCATATCAGACTTTAACTCTCCACAGATGCACCCAGGCCTGCTGAGTTTCTCCAGCATTTACTCTGTTTAAGGATGACAGATTTCCTTCCCTAAAAGGACATTAATAAACCAGATGAGTTTTTAAAATAATCAACAGTTGTTGTCATTACGTTAGCTTTTAAGTCCAGATATTTTCATCAAATCCAAATTTCACTATCTGCTGCAGTTGGGTTCAAATCCAGAACATCAAGTTGGCCCCCTGGTCATCTAATCCAGTGACAATACCACCACAATGTCAACACAAGTACATTGCTCAAATCTGTAAAGGCAGGATGTTAAGTGGATAGAACTGAAAATAAAATGTTTTATTGGCAGAGAGAAAAAAAAGACTGGATTTTTCACTGCAACTTTAGAAGAAAGGCAATGGAAACACTGGAAAAACAAATGTAACCAGTTGTTATTCCAACGAGTGGAAAAATTGTGCAACATTCACACCATGAGAGATAATGTTTAATCATTATAAACCATTCTGCAATGGCTAAAATAATGTGTCCTTGCCTTGGGAGAGATGAGAAAGTCACGGACAGAAGGCGCTCGTTGAGATACAAATGATTCTTATGACATGGAAAGTCCTTTCAGAAACAAATATAACTGATTCCATAATGTCGTTAAAATGGAAAGGAGAAAAACATGCGGAATTCTTTTTTTAAAATTAGGATTTGACGGAGGAACGAGAATAAATAGTTATCCCTATCAGAGATGGAAATAAGTGGATGCTTCTTTCAGAAAGCCAGATCAGACAAATCTAATGAAGAGTCTAGGCCCAAAACGTCAAACTTTCCAGCTCCTATGATGCTGCTTGGCCTGCTGTGTTCATCCAGCCCCACACCTTGTTATCTCAGACACAATGGGCCTTTTGATGTCCTTCTGTAATACACAACAACAGGGAAGCAAAGTTCTTTGGGGGGGAGGACAATTTTCCACTGGGCCTTAGGAACAAATAGTCCTTTAGTGCCTCAACTGCCATGGGTCATCCAACCACTTAATAAGAAGAATCCATCACCAATTATGAAGCACTTTATTTAAAAAGGTGACACCATTGTATTTCCAGAGAGAAAGCAAGTATCCCACAATTTCAGCCTGTCTGAAACTGACACGCCACACTGAGTATTGAACCAGTGTGAACTTAAGTTATAAGTCGCTGCCTAACTTTATTATCACGGCAAAAACATACATTGGCTATAAAAAGTTTGGGCTTGTACAGAAGTATTTCCATTTTGAAGGATAAGATAACATGCTCCTAAATCAAAACCAAGGCATCATTGTTATGGTGCTAAAGAATAGGCAGAAGTTGTGACCTTTAGGAACAAGGCCATGGACATAATTAAAGTCTACTAAACATGGTGAGCTCACTAAATCATAGAATGGAAACATGGAATATAGTGTAGAGAAAGTCGATTTGGCCCATCAAGTCTGCACCAACCCACCAAAGAACATCCCACCTAGATCCACTTCCCTCCCTCCTCTGTAACCCTGTATGGAGTTTTTACCATGGCTAACCCACCTAACCTGCACATCCCGGGATACCACAGGAAACTTTTGGCATGACCAATTCACCTAACCAGCACACCTTTGGACCGTAGGAGGAAACCAGAACACCCGACAGAAACCAATTCAGACATGGGGAGAACGTGCAAACTCCACTGAGACAATCGCCCAAGGTTGGAATCAAACCCAAGTCCCTGGTGCTTCGAGGCGGCAGTGCTAACTACACGAGAACAAAAATTTACCCATTTCATTCAGTAGCTAAACCTGAACTATCCGTTCTATTTCTCTCCTCTAAGCTGAAGCTCAAGTGCCTGGTTGTGACAATGTCAAGCACATTCCTCTTCAGTTCTCTACCTGAAGGCAGATCCTTAACGATTATTTGCTGAACTACAGCTATGTAGTGCAAAATAATAGGACTTAACTATACTACAAGTAGGGCGAGGTGACAGATCTCAAGCCTATCGCAAATGGAATGAGGATCAAGCCTCAAGCTATTGGTGTTAATCCGATCTAAATGCTGGCCGTCTAACCAATTGAGCTAACCTGACGCCCGCAGATACTTGATACATATTCAAATTATCTGTTCTTGCAAAATATTGAACTCTTGAATCATCCCTTCTCTCAGATTTATTTCTCCTAAGTAAACAATTAAAGGCTGCTCAAACCATCTTCATAATTCGAACTAAGTGCCTTAAATTAAGTACTAGTTTCCTTTTTCTGCACTGCCTTCAATGTTTTCATATATCTTGTGATGACCCAATACTATGTATGCACCAATATATTTTGTATTGGCTTACAGCTTATGATAATTAATAGAGTTTCTGTAGATTTCTTATGAGCAAGAATTAGTCCTCTCCCCAGTTTAAAGTGTTGGATATCTGTTATACAATACTAAGTATCCAAGGGAGTTTTTATTTAATTAATATATGTATGAAACATAAAAGTGAGATGCTTCTGTACCAAAACTATTTGTCGTAGAGAAATATTTCTCTTTAACCAGTGATTAAAAGTCCATCACAAGTTTGAAAATTAGACATAAGTTCCTGATTTTTCTGCCCTCACCAGCACCAAATATAATTGCACAATAAATTCACTTATATTGTCTCAAGAACCCTTCAAAATTAACAATTTTGGAACAGCAGACAACAGCAGCGATTTTTTTTGCAGTGACAGCTGTTGAGATTACATTTCTCATTCAGTAAAGCTGTAAAAACTGGTATTTGACTGACATGTGCTGCCTATAATAGGGTACATGCAGAAAATATCCATCCGTAAAAACTAACAATATTTAGTGATATGATCTGATCACATGGTGACTGTGGACTTATTGAATGGAATTTAGGTTTAGAAAACTGGGACTGGAAGCAGAAAGGACAATGATCTAAGCATCATACTATGCTGTTTATTCCAAACTTCTTCAGCAGGAGCGAAAAATGTGTTTTACTTCTGACCCAAGTGATAAGACTGACAGACTCTTCTTACCAAATGGTAAACAGGTTAGATTTTATATTTCTAACAAAACTATGTGTTAATTACGCAATAGTTGTGTCAGTTTTATTTAAGCATTCTAGCTTTGTAGTTGACACACTCAAGCAGATACTCCCATCACAGAAATTATTACATTATTATTTTAATACACGTCAGTTCAATTCCTCAGGAGTCAGCAACAATAGAGTATACTCAGTCTAAATGTTATTCTTCACATTTCTGTATTGTGCTCCTTTTCCATCTTGATATTGTACACAAAGCTCCCATTTTTCAAAGGAAAGGATACAAGACAATCTCAGCAAGACTGAAATTTGGTATTATTTTTAGAGTTGACTTTTCCTAAATCTAGACATTATAAATTGCTATTTGTGCGACTTCTATGTGTTCATTGCTTTCAATGCCTGGTCACCACACTATAAACACAGACCCTGAAAGTACCAAAATGCCAAACCACACCAGAATGGTTTTCTATCTGCTGAAGCCGTGTTTCCTACATTATAACAATAACCACATTTCAAAAATTACTGTAAAGCACTTTGGGATAGCTTGCAGTCTTATATGAATGTAAGTCATCATCATGTTCATGAGTCTCAAAACCAAACACTTGAGAAATTATTCAATTAAGTTCAAGTATGTCTGATGCAGAACACACAGTTTCACCATAAACAACTTTACCTAAGGTTGAGGAACATGGATTCAGATTGGCAGAGTAAGATTTTGGTGTTGCATGGATACTGCTGGAGTTTAGCCGAGACAAACTGAATCATCTACTGGGACCGAGCACTCAGAGGCTTCCTACTGTTTATCCAAACAAGACCACAATACTTTTGCAGCTAAGGCTTTCTGGATTATCTGAAGTTGCTCCAAGAGACAAGTCTCCTCATCAAGGTTTCAGAGGAGAAGCAGGCTGTCTGAGAATGATCTGGACATCCAGAGCTCCTGTTTCAGGAACTATATTTCAGATTGCCCCTGAGGGTGACTTACTTCTGATATTTCTATATTGGAAACAGAGTGGCCAATTATTTCTGTGTTCAGTTCTTAAAACTTACGTAATTGCTTGGGAAAAAGAAATCTAAGTATGCCGAACTTTGTCAAAATAGCCTAGTGTATTCTAATTTAAATTTAATTTCATTGATGGACATGGTATTTGAAATGGAAAATGTTACTGAATTCTCAATAACAATTCAGTAGCTTCGAAGGTTGAGGTGTTTCTCTAATATAGATTCTTCTTTCAATTAAGCTCACAATGAACAAATAAAATAGGGAATCTGTAATACTTGCTACACACAGCTAATAGAATGGCTATTTGATGTCCTTACAATTTCTGATTCAATTATTTAAATTCATAAAAATAACATTTCACAATAATTACAAAACATAACAAGTAAACTATTATCTTTGTTGATTAAATTGATTTCAGACATCATGAATGTCAATAGGTTAAGTGAGACATGCTTTCTTTCGAGTGAGTAAACTGTGATTCATTCATTGTAAAAATCTTAGGGTGTGCATAAGTAACATCATCATTTCAAACGTACAGCAATAATATGACACCTATACAGCACGTACCTCAAAAATCTTTAGAAGTTAACTCATAATGAATAGCTTTTCATGTGGAAGCATTAAACTGACAGCTAGAATGTTTGTAGAGGAGTTGCTGCCATTTTGTGACACAGTCAGTTGATTCACTGTATAAACCAGTTATGACAATTTCATGAACAAACTTTACTATTAAGCACATGGTCATCCATATGTATTAAAAGAAAATCAAGTATAATAGACTTTCTCTAAGAAATGATTGAATATAACTATGCTTAAACTAATAACTAAGATGCTAAAGAAAGCATGGTGTCACATACAAGTCATAAAAGCACAAAATTGGCCTTTCTTCTAGCAACAGTTTTTAGTCTTTTTTTCTAAAATGTAAACTTATAATTTCCCCAGTCTACTGTGACTAAAATTGTATGAACCAATCACTGTTTTAAGCTAGTTATAGATGCCGAATCTATGTTAGCCCTGTGGTTTCATGGAGAACCATGACTTGCCTGGAAACACCTTTGGTTTTTTTCTTTATTGATGATAGTTCTGAACTAGACACTCACAAATTTTGCAGAGGGATTGCTTCAGAATACTATTATGTTGCACCAGAATGAAGACTGAATGTTGTAATGATTAAAAAATAAACATATTATTACTTTCTATATTACCATATACCTTATCCCATGTTTAAAGGGAAGCAATTGTTACAAAGTGGCTGTTTGGCAAACCAAAGCCCATTACCATCATGCTAGTGCAGCTGAAATGACATTTTCTTAGTTCAAATGAGACTTAGATTTGTAAACTATTTTACGTTTAAACTTTAAGTTTCTTAATAAATTCATAATAAAGGGTATATTAGATATATTACAAATTGCGATTGTATCTACTCCATTATTAATATGAAGTTTTTAAAAAACACCATAAAACTAACTCGAGCACAATTTGACTAGTTTGGAAATGAGTAATTTTATTGATTTTTTGAAAGACATACATACAATAACACTGAAAAAGTGTAATCATAAAAATGATGTTTTGATTCTGCTTTAATCAGTTATGCCTCTATTTCTTGAAGACAGTGGATTTAAGTAATAAATTAGAGTTTTCAGAATCTTTTATTAAGTTAATAAGAACATTTCAGCATCTAAAGATGGTAAAATGAACCAGAAATTTGGCACAGTAAATTTCTTTCCTCCTTAAAACCTAATGGAAAATCCTTCATATTCATTTGGTTGATTAGTTGGTTGTCATTTTATGTTAATTTTTTAGACACTTCTGCAAACTTTCACCTTCTCACAATAATCATTCATTTCGCAGACCGCCTGCAAGCAAGTACTTCACTAGAATGATGTAATACCAGTTGGTCATTTATATAACGCCAAAAATGTCGAGGACAATTTCCTCAAATTTTTCCCCAATGAGTGACATCTTACCTACTTTTCAATGCTAGAATGTTTTTTTTTTAAATATTTAAAAAAATACTAAGAGAACCTTACCAGATAATTGTAATTTGGTGACAAGGTACAATACGGCACAACTCCACTTCAATTTCATTATCTTTTGTGTTCTTCCCTTGCTTTTTTCCACTCAGGCCTTTTGTTGCTCACAGTACACCGTGACTTGGTTTTTGCTGTGCGTTCAGGAAGTGGCTAGCAGTTGAGCTTGTGTACAGCCTACATGCTGTGAATGCTCAGATCTCTATGCTGATAGCAAATTTATGAATTTATTACATCTTATTTTATTCTAGTTGCATTTTATATACAGTCACAGAAACATTTCAACTAACGCTGCATTTCTTTTGCTCTCACTTTCTCTGCAAGTCACTTCACCTAAAGTCCTCCTTGCTTTTGATTAGCTTAATTCACTTCCAAACAAATTTATTTGCATTATTTATTGACTCCTTATCTCATTTGGTTATTCACACATATATTCTCATTTTCAGAGAAACTAAAATGTAAATTTAGTGAAAATACATGAAAGTGAATAGTTGTCATGATTTTTAATTTTGGCGCTTAATGCCCTCATTGACTGATCTAAAAGTTAATTATACTGCATTGCATTAATAGTCTATTATTTTACTGCACTATAGCTTTGAGAAGTTTTCACTTTTGATTTGTCTTAAGATGTGTAAAGGAGGGAGGATTTAAGAAGAAACAAATTATGTAACTAGAGAGTATTCCAGTCAGATTTAACCGACCATTGTGATACTGTTTCTTTACAATTCACACATAAGCTTATGATTTGTATCCTATTTAACTTATGGTATAAGCCACCAGGTTTACCTTAATAATAGTTTTATCTAAACAGAATGTGCAGTCAAATATTGTTTGGTTGACTTAAGTGTCTGGTGCATACAGCAGAGCCACAGGAACACCCTTAACCTTGAATTCTTCTTCACCTCTTCTCCTCCTCACACAGCAATCTGATCTGGACATACACGACCTGTTCTTCAAAATTGATGATTCAACATTCTGAAGTTCCACATCCAAGATCATCACTGGAGTACCATTAGCACAAGAACTTCAAGGAGAAATTCCATTATGACATTTTCAGAGTTACCATATCAAGTTTCACACAGCTATCTTCATACTGGTTATTTGCAGTAGAGTTAAAACTATTGTGACCTAAAGTAGTTTTTTTTAAAATACCTGTTTAAAAATAATAACCATTCTCAGATAGTGAACTCTAGTATTATGCATTGCCAATAAAAGTTGTCACATCCTATGAATTAAGACAGAGTGCAACCCAGATTACTATTAGGTTTTACTGTTTCATGAAACTGCAGTGAGGATGAAGTTTTCACTTAAATGGAGTTGGATTTTCATTGGTTGCTTCCACCAAGCAAGCACCAGCTGGAAGTGAACCATTTTTAAGGTTGGGCCTCATTTCCATGTGATCAGTGAGCTGCACCTACAGCTTCATCCAGGAGCTGGCGAAGACGGAATCAGAGTTGGACTGGGTCTAGTCTCTGAAAGCAGAGGGAGTAGGCTGGCCAGATAGCCAGCGAGGTTCTGGTGTCAGGTGTACTTAGATTGTGTGGGACTTGGACAAGTAGCAGGAATATCACTGAAAATCTTTGCTTTAAGCACAACTCGTTTAGCAGCTCAGCCTCAACAGATGAATTTAACATGTTGACATTAAGAAGATGGAAATATTGATACATTTTCAACTCCTTTAGTTTGCCATGATATTTGTCTTCAGCTTGTCTTGACTTAGCAGTTTCCTCATCCTGACGGTGTCAGTCTGTGTTTTGACCCTTGATTGGCCCTCCTATGGTTAGCATGATCCATAGATGGCATATATTTCACCATTGGCCTCTTGGTGCTATTTTCCACACTTTTTACTGGAATTCAATACTGTCACAATGGGTCCTGCGTACATCATCAGGGAGTGTATCAGAGATCTTCAGTTGAACTCTGTACAGCTTCTTTTTTAAGATGAAGAAACTGAATGAGTGCCAACAACAATGGTAGTACAGTTTCACCAAGCATTCCAAAGAAGCTTGCACCCTGTGATTTTGAACAGATTATATCAGGCAGAAGTGAGAGACGGCAAGTGGATGTAATAGAAGATAAAGATCACTTCTGTAAGCTCCAATCAATGTAAAACAGCAACGTCTCTTGCAATAATTTGTAAAGTACTTATATGTGTATGGAACTGTATTAGCGAGATTAGGATGAGTTTTCCTCCATTATCCTATCACAAATACTGCAGGATAATCTTTGAAAAAAAACAGAAAATGAAGAACCATCTAACCTTAACCTGATTTCATCTTTTAGTCAGTCAAATCCTTCCCACTGGGCCTTTTCCTGTCACTTTGGGAAGGGGCAGGATTAATACATTTTATGCCTTTCCCAACCCTTTTACTGTCAATTCCTAGGACCACCTGAGAGATGGTGGTAGAAGGACAAGGGTAGCCCAAAAATCTCCTGACAGAGGCCTCTACTCCCTTCAAATAGGCATCAGCACTTCGATCTTAATCTCAGTTGAAATGAAAGCATCAAAAGTCATACAGAATAAAAACAAAATAGTGGGAATATTTAGCAGTTCAGGCAGCATCTGTGGAGAGGGAAACAAAGGTAATGTTTCAAGTTATGGTCCTCTATTAAAATGTTAAAATGTTAGAGGTGCAGCAGGTGTTAACCAAGTCTAGAGGGTTGGGAAGAGGAGTAGGGTGGGAAAAATGAAAGGGTAAATCTGAGGTAGGACGGAAGGCAGAAGAGATCAAATGGTAAAAAGGATGATTTTGAAAGTCAAAAGGACACATAATTGAGACAAGTTAACTAGAAGAGTGTGCTGATCATCAAGCCCCACTGTTCCATAAACTATCTCAATATTCTAACTACCCAGTTAAACCATCAAGGTGAACAATATGCCTGACTGACTGCTATTCAGGACAAAAGTAATTCACACCATGTTCCATTATTGAGAAACATATTCTTTAATGACTGGCCGAAAAGCTAATACTTAGCACTTTGTGATTTATGTTCTCGTGTTCTTGTCTGCAGACTGATGTTCATTCTTTGATTCAGTGGCTATTTGGGGAGACTATTTTCCTACATTAAAGTCCTTTCTTTTAAAGTTCTAGATTTTTTTACCCTTTTCACTCATACAGAGAGAAGGGAGAGGGAGATATTTTCTGTTTGATAGCTCTGGGTGCTTCTGTTTGCTCAGCCCTCACAGGCCAACTAAAGCTGGACCAATCTGAGGGCTGTCATCATGCCGTCTTTCCCTAACTCAAAGACTCCTAATATCATTGTGTTTCAATCGTGTAACAATCTCACTGATCTATCAGCAATATTAGAAAATGTACCAAACAATCTGACTTAATTTTCAAGTTGCAAATCTCTACTGATATTTTAGTTATATGGCAATGTTTGATGTCCATTCCATACCAATAAGGTAGTCCCTTACAAAAGATACAAGGTAGATATAGAAGTGATGTAAATGGCAATAGCAGAATTTATCACTATCTACAAGATGTATTCGAAGCTGGATCTGGAAGGCTGCAAAGTGCCTAGCCAAAAGCTTCTATTCAGCTTCATTTAAACAGCATATTCAGGAGGCTGAGCACAAGAGGTCACAGTAGAAGTGAAATGACAAGTGACTCAGGATCACACTTGGGATTTAAACAGGGATGTTCAACAAATTGATCATCTAGCCAGCATTTGGTGTTTCCAATGCAGAAAGAATCAATTCATGAACAGCACACATCAGATTGAAACAAGTGCCAGTGAATCACCAGTTCACCTGAAAGGATAGTTCAGGATAATTTGAAAATGGGGATGGGCAGGTTCATAGGCAAGTGTTGGATCTCCTGCACTTCAGTGGGAAGATGTATGGGGAAGGCCCCTGAATGTATAGAATCTTTGTGACCTGTTTAGAAACCACCTGGATAGCTATGTGGTAGTGTTCTTTCCTGTTTTAATCTGCAGACCGAAATGATTCTCTTTATAAAGCTCTGAACTACTGGAAACGTGCAGACAATAAGAATTTGTAAGCAGAGTATTCCCAGGCTCTGGGTGATTTGAGCTATTTGAAAAAAAAAAGAGAGATTCATATGACATCAATCGAGGCCTTTAAGACCATAGACAATAAGATATAAGAGCAAAATTAGGTCATTTGGCCCATCGAGATTACTCTATCATTCAATCATGGCTGATATGTTTCTCACCCCCATTCTCCTGCCTTCTCCCCATAACCCTTGATCCCCTTACCAATCAAGAACCTATTTATCCCTGTCTTAAATGCACACAATGACTTGGCCTCCACAACCCTTTGTGGCAATGAGTTCCACAGATTCCCCACTCTCTGGCTGAAGAAATTCCTCCTCATCTCAGTTCTAAAGTGTCGTTCACTCTGAGCTTCACTCAGGTCCTACCAGTGGAAATATATTCTCCATATCCACTCTATCTAGACCTCTCAGTATTCTGCAATTTTTAGTCAGATCCCCCGATTCCTCTAAACTCTTTCAACCCAGAGTCCTCAACCAATCCTCAAATGACAGGCCCTTCATCCCCAGGATCATTTTTGTAAATCTCCTCTGAACCCCCTCCAACACCAGCACATTCTTCCTTAGATATGGGGCCAAAACTGCTCACAATATTCCAAATGCAGCCTGACCCAAGCCTTATACAGCCTCAGCAGTACATTTCAGTTCTTGCATTCCAGCCCCCTTGAAGTGCAAACATCACATTTGCCTTCCTAACTGCTAATTGAATCTGCATGTTAACTTTAAGAAAATCCTGAACTAGGATTCCCAAGTCTCTTTGTGTTTCAAATTTCCGAAGCCTTTCCCCATTTAGAAAACAGTTTCTGCCTCTGTCTTCCAAAATTGCATAACCTTACAATTTCTCACATTGTATTCCATCTGCCACTTCTTTGCCCACTCTTCTAGCCTCTCCAAATCCTTATGCAGCATCCCAGCCTCCTCAACGCTACCTGCTCCTCCACCTATCTTTGTGTCATCGGCAAACTTAGCAACAATGCCCTAAATTCCTTCCTCCAGGTCATTCACGTATAACATGAATAGTTTTGGCCTCAACATGAACCCCTGCTTATCTCTACTAGTCATCAGCTTTCATCCTGAAAAAAAACCCTTTAACCCCACTCTTAGCCTTTTACCAGTCAGCCAATCTTCTATCCATGCCAGTACTTTCTCCCTAACACCATGGGCTCTTATCTTATTTAGAACCTTCCTGTGCAGCTTCTTATCAAAGGCCTTTCTTAATGCCAAGACCGACAAGTTCACTTTCCAAACAATTCCAGACATTCAGACAAGGTTCGTACTCGTGTGCACCAAAAGGCCTATTAACAGGGATCATTGATCATTATTAACCTCATTACATCCTAATCTCACATCATTAAAATGCAGGCTCCCATTCTTCCACTGCCTGATGGCTAGAAACCAGACGGTGAGAATACCAGGCGTGAAAGCCTGAGTGGTGATTCAAGTTGTGTGTTTGCTCCTCCAGACATGCGTTACGATCCCCCATCATCTCAGGGCATACTCCATGGGCCTTGGCATCTGACACATAACCAGCTTTACTGCATCATCATGGCACCTTTCTGCTCTGCTCCTGCACTTTAATGACACTGTTTGGAGCAACTGGCACCTCTCACTGATGACCAAGTTTGGCTGCCCTGGGGGGCAATTGAAGCTGTTGTTATCAATCATTGACAGTTAATATGCCAAAAGGAAATGAGCTTTTGAGGCCAATATGCCTCAGTAGATTTGATAAGTCTACTTACGCAGTTTTGCATAAAATTAGGATTTTCAGGATGGATGGTGAAAGAAATGACAGCAATTAATTGTACAAAACACTTCTTTTTGTTAAATAAAACATACAGGATTTTCTGCTGGTGTGGCAGATGACTGGAAGAAATACACCACAGTGCAATTTTTCTCAGCCACATTCAGAATTTTCAACTGACATGATCCAACCAATTTCCCGTTGTGTGCTCTATCAACAGCAGTGCAAGGAATGTCTGTCCATTCTCCATTTATAAAGGGCTTTCTATTTTAAAGGGGATGGAATTGATCGCAGCTCTCACAGTTCAATTCAAACAACAAAATCAAAATGGTTTTCTCAGGTGCCCTAAGGCAGCTGCCTTTGATACATTTCCCCTGTCACAAACATTTCCCATTCCCTTTCATGTGGACTCCATCACAGCAGAAAATCCCCACCAAGGATTTTTTTTCTGTTAGCTTGACATTAATGAGGCAGTGAGTAGGTCCTTCTGATGGCAGGCCCTGTCAATGATGATAACATAAAATCTTGTTTAGATTGTAATGGAGGCAAACAGATTAAAACGTTGAACCACATTTTCAATTCAGCCATTTTTTTTTCAAGTCTTTGATTAGATGATTTCTAAAGGATTTTTTTTGGAAAATTTTCAGTTATTTGACATACAAGTGAAATCCAGAAGAATGAATAGTGCTTGCAGAAAGTGCAGGAGCTTACAATCAGCCCTAATAACCTTACGTGTTTATGGTTAAAATTAGCACGTCACTTTGAGATGTTAATGATAACTTGGAGGAAAGCCTGCTAACAATGGTATCATTATACTATGAACATATGTCCAATGGTTTTCTATGATGTGTGTACCTAAGTTTCCAACAGATGGAATTCCACAAGGACTTGTAAAATCTGCCACAAACTCATCTTGCAGTGAATCTCTAAACCCAGATGGGTCTTAGGGTTCAAATTAACTTTTCAATGTTATCAATCCTCTTCCCTCAAATGTACGCAGCTTCTATACAATATGCTCATATTCAGAATGTATATTGATGTCTCCTGGCCAATCCACAACTTCCCAAACCCCCACATACTTCTATCCCAGCTACAGGCTCCCTACCTAAAACTGAGCTACAGCCTTCTCCAGATATGGACTGTGGAGTGAAATTAGGGCAGCTCCGTGGCTCAGTGCTTAGCACTGCTGCCTCACAGCACCAGGGACCCAGGTTTGATTCCAGCCTTGGGTGACTGTCTGTGTAGAGTTTGCACATTCTCCCTGTGCCTGCATGGATTTCCTCCGGGTGCTCCGGTTTCCTCCCACAGTCCAAAGATGTGCAGGGTAGTTGGATTGGCTGTGCTAAATTGTCCACAGTGCCCAGGGATGTTTAGGTTAGTTGGGTTAGACATGGGAAATACAGGGACAGGGAATGGGTCAGGGTAGGATGCTCTTTGGAGGGGTGGTTGGACTTGTTGGGCTGAATGGCCTGTTTTCATATGTAGGGCTTCTATGATTCTATGAAAACTACCCAGAACCTGGGAAAACCTCAAATTTCATACAATCCTTCTTCGTCAGCACTCAAATTCCTCCAGAGTTGGGAAAGACCAATGCATATATCTTATGTGTTCATCTGCAAATGAGGAAAGAGATTTCTTGCTGTCATGAAGAAAATTCTGTGGGGAGGGAGACTGAGATTAGGAATGGGGATTAGACTAGGAGGAGCTGGGTGCAAGTTGGAGTTGTTGCTACAGAGCGAACGCCAAAGGTACCTTTGGCTGTTTTTATACGTTTTCCTTCCATTCTGCATCCATTGGGTGAATTTCGGCCACCTTTTCACTGACAGCTTGCACTGGAGGACATTGGGAAGGATGTTCCCATAAGCCTCAGGGCCCCAACAATGGGTTCAAACACATGCCGTCAAACCATACTTTCTAACAGCAGGACCGCTTAGCAATTTGACTACAGATGGTGGTCCCTAATTGATCACCAACAGGCTGTCTATCTATTAGTAACATTGAAGGCACCTCCATATGGAGGCTACCTTGGAGGGGTAAAGGAAAAATGTTAAAACAAAAGGGGCAAGCTGGCATCTTCTTGAAGGCCCACTGAGCTCATAGGCTTGTGTTTAGCTAAAGAATGAACTTCTTTTTGGATCATGGAGCCCTGAGATCCTATGGCTCCCACAAACACTCACATAGTGGCTGCCTGGCAAAATTCCGAAAGCTCTTTTAATAATTTAATCATTTAATTTAATGACTTAATCATCACTGCAGCCCTGCAAGGAAACATCTTGGCAAAAGGACTAATCAGATAATCACCTCAATGTAGTTTCTCACTACTTTCCGGTCACCGAAACTTTCCCATCCCACCTTCTCACTGTCTTTCAGCCTTTCACTCTGGGGTCAGGAATACCTTATCATTCATTGCCTTGGTCTTAGATTTCAATACCAGCATCCTGAGCTGTGGGCATTTACTGTCATATCACAAGCCCTATCAGAATGTTATAGACTTGCTCTCCAATCATAAAATTTTGCCCATGATTTGTTCTATGATTAGTAATTTAGTGATAGTTGACAGTTTCATTCACCCAAACTGACAGTGTGAAGAAGGAAGGTATCTACTAGAGTTCAAAATTAATCTTCAGGGAACAGGAGCACTAAAGCCGGAGCTAATGGTGAGGTAAAATTGCTGATGCTCGCCTCTTAAGTTACAGGCACAAGTACAAAATCATGTTTGGTCACTGGGGTCAAAGTTGCCTTGGCAACAGCATTGCTCTGCAGTCATTTTATCTGAGTAAAGCACATCCCAGTCTTCTTTAGTTTATTTCTTCCATTATTTCAGTGTTTTATTTTCCATCCTTCCCAGCAACAGCTGTTAACTCATCTCTCAGGTTTTAGCCAGAACTGTTAAAGGTCAGAGTGGTTTCTATCCTCAACACGGTCTGTAAAATCCAAAAACTGGACATTTTAAAAAAGGTTTGATTCCTGCATTATCTTTCAATTGTTTGTATATATTTGAAAGTGATGGACGCTGGAATTTTCTGATCTTTGTTCTTCCCCACCATCAACATTCCTAAGGAGGGTAACATCAGTGGCAGGTCCGACACTAAAATATTGATTAAGATATATAAGAGAGTTATGTAACTCATTACTTTGAGTGATTTTGTGTCAAACATCAGTCACTCTTATCAATCACAAGGCTGCCTGCAGTCCCCTTCTACATCTTGTGTTGGGAATAGTTTTGGAATTATAGTCCTTGTCTCCCTCTGGAATAGTTGCGCCTGTGCCCTTGCTCACTATTGACCAATAATTTAACTTATGTGACAGGGGAATATCTTTTTACGTTAGCCATGAATCCTTAGAAATATATTGGCAACAAGTAACAGCACAATTTACTGAGTACTTATTAACTTCTAATCTGCCTTCCTGGATTGTGACTGCACCATGGACAAGCCAGTCTTGTGCAAGAGAAAGGCAACAGAACTACACTGGGGACCCGAAATCAAAAAAGTGCATTATTGGTACCAAAGACGGAATTTGCTTTTTTCTGCTTTCACCGTCGAATACTGGATGAAAGTCTTGGGTACTCTGTGTCATTACTGTGGGGTTTGTTGTAGAATCATATTAAAAGAATGAACAAAGAGAAATGATGTGTTCTGAAAAGAGCTTCCTGATATTTGTCACCATGGTTACCCAGGGTACCACATCTGCTTGATGTCATTGGATGACTTATTTTCTCTTGTAGGTTCTTCATTTCCAGTAAGGCTTTTTACTGAATAGCCTACACTATGGATTACTCGATGACTCCTGTCAAAGCAACAACACAATATAGCTGAGCAGGAAACATTACTTGAGCAGCTGACACACACTGAGAGGAGCAGCAGACTGGGGCTGTACTTGAGGTGGGCTTGAGAAAAAAAAAGAATTAAAATTTTTCCAGTCTATATTTAACTGGGGATAACAGCAGATTATAAGTAAGGTCCATATTCTGTTAGGTTCCTGAGGTATTGAGATCTACCTGTTTGGCTGAGGTATGTCTGAGGAGCTTCATCCTGCATTATGTGGGAAATCCTGGATGTTGCTGGTGATCTGGATGACCACGTGTGCAGGGGCTGTCTCCAGCTGGAGAAACTCAAGATTTTGGTTTTGGAGTTTGAGTGGCAGCACGGGGCTGAGACGTTCATGGACAGCATATTACAGAATATAGTTACCGCACAGCTTAACAAAAAGCAGGCAGAGGGGGAAATGTGTTACTGTCAGATGGAAGCCAGGGACCTGGCAGGTATTGAAGGAGTTTCCTGAGAGCAACTCACTTGCAAGCAGCTTGTTGCCTTTGGAAAATGGTGACAGTGATGGCTTCTCTGTGAAGGTCAGTCAGAACAGTAAGGATTCCATGGGAAGCGAGGGAAGAGGTCACAGGGCCTCTGACAATGATCTTTTCGTCCTCCCTGTCCACGGGTATAGTGCCCGAAGATTGGAGAGAGGCAAACGTCATTCCCTTGTTCAAAAAACGGAATAGGGATAACCCCGGAAATTATAGGCCAGTTAGTCTTACGTCAGTGGTGGGCAAATTATTGGAAAGGGCTCTGAGAGATAGGATTTATGATCACTTGGATAGGCACAGTTTGATTAGTGATAGTCAGCATGGATTTGTGAGGGGTAGATCATGCCTCACAAACTTTATTGAATTCTTTGAAGAGGTGACCAAACATGTGGATGAAGGTAGAGCAGTGGATGTGGTATACATGGATATAAGTAAGGCATTTGATAAGGTTCCCCATGGTAGGCTCATGCAGAAGGTAAGGAGACACGGGATAGAGGGAAATATGGCAGATTGGATTCAGAATTGGCTAACCCTTAGAAGACAAAGGGTGCTAGTGGACAGAAAATATTTAACAGGGTGCTCAGTTACAAGTGGTGTACCACAGGGATCTGTTCTGGGTCCTCTTCTATTTGTGATTTTTGTAAATGATTTGGATGTAGCAGTGGAAGGGTGGATTAGTAAGTTCGCGGACGATATGAAGGTGGGTCATGTTGTGGATAGTGTGAAGGGCTGCTCTAGGTTACAAAGGGACACTGATAGGATGCAGAGCTGGGCTGAGAAGTGGTAGATGGAGTTTAACCCTGAAAAGTGTGAGGTGATTCATTTTGAAAGGACAAATTTGAAAGCAGAATACAGGGTTAATGGAAAGATTCTTGGCAGTGTGGAGGAGCTGAGGGATCTCTGGGTTCACGTCCACAGCTCCCTGAAATCTGCCACCCAGGTGGATAGAGTTGTTAAGAAGGCATATGGTGTGTCAGCTTTCATTAATAGAGGGATTGAGTTCAAGAGCCGTGAAGTTATGCTCCAGCTATACAAAACCCTGGTTTGGCCGCATCTGGAGTATTGTGTCCAGTTCTGGTCGCTGCATTACAGGAAAGATATGGAAGTATTGGAAAAGGTGCAGAGGAGATTTACCAGGATGTTACCTGGAATGGAGGGAAGGTCTTACAAGGAAAGGTTGAGAGAGCTGGACTTTTCTCTTTAGAATGATGAAGGATGAGAGGTGACTTGATAGAGGTGTACAAAATGATCAGAGGTATAGATAGAGTGGACAGCCAGAGACTTTTTCTTAGGGTGGAGGTAGCTATTACGAGGAGGCATAGTTTTAAAGTGAGTGGAGGTAGATATAGGGGAGACGTCAGAGGTAGGTTCTTTACTCAGAGAGTGGTAGGGACATGGAATGTATTGCCGGAGAGGGTAGTGGAGTCGGCCTCATTAGAGACATTTAAGCGGCTATCAGATAGGCATATAGGTGAGAGTATAAGGTAGGGGTGGAGGTTAGATAGACCTTAGGTTTAGGGTAAAAGTTCGGCACAACATTGTGGGCCGAAAGGCCTGTACTGTGCTTTACAGTTCTATGTTCTATGTTCTAACCAAGGCATGTCACTGTGGGTGGTGCAGCTATTCGGGTGGAGGGGGTAATGGTGAGGAAAGAAGGGTGAAGGACAATTCAGAGTTTTGTTAGTGAGGGGAGTAGATAGGCATTTCTCTGTCCATAGTAAAGACTCCAGGATGTTATATTGCCTCCCAGATGTCAGGGTCAAGGATGTCATGGAATGACTGGTGGTCATTACTAAGGGGGAGGGTGAACAGCCAGTGATTCTGGATCACATTGGCACTATTGACACAGGACGAGTGAGAAATAGGGTCCTGCAGGCAGACTACAGGAAGTTAGGTAGAAAATTTAAAAGCAGGACTTCAAATGTAGTAATCTCCCAACTACTTTCTGTACCATGAGGTAGTAATGCTGTTTGGGTGGATTTAAACTAGACTGTCAAGCGAATGAGATTCTGACACATAGTTCAGAGGGGAGAGAAACCAAGATGGAATTAGAAGTTAAAACACTAGTAAGTAAATGTGTGAGAGTAATTGATCCCCATTGGCAATTTGCTATTTTTCAACAGAAACGTCCAGCCAGTGTGTGTGACTACAGGCAGCAACATATGGAATTTGAGGTAACTCATTCCGTTGTACGTGGCATAGGTCAATAATTGATTGGGAGCTTGGAGACACAGGGTAACGATAAGAGGCTCAAGTTCTTGTGGAATGTGATAGAGATCTGAAATGGGACTTCAGCTATTCACCATACAATGATGAGAATGAAGGATTGAGAGTTATATATACATAAACAATGTTCTATTCTTTTGTTATAACATCTTCTGGCTTAATAAGTGCATCAAATTCATTGCAAAATTCTTTTGCAAGTACAATGTTAAGAGAAAATCCAAGCCATATCATTTAGTGGCTATATTAAATTAAAGTATTTTTCTCCCTACTTATAAAAATGCTAGTTCTCCCAGAAATTAAGAAGAGGAGCAAAAAGAAACAACATACTATGCCACTGTCAGTGACAAGTGAAGTGCCGCTTCAAATAACATTTCTGACAAAGAAACACAGAATGGGAAAATATTTCCAAAATATTTTGATTCAGATACACACATTCATGTAAATGTCACACTTGAAATAAAAGCTTCAATGGGATAGCATTTTCGGGTTTCATCTGTAAAATGCATAATTTGTAGAATATTCTACCTTCAAAGTGTACTAAACAGGACAACTGTTTTTGCTTAAATAAAAATTCCATGACATGACATCAACCCCAAAAAATGTTTCACTAGCCATTAATACCTAAAAATGTCACATACTGTAATTTCATGAAAGAAAAACCCACACTGTCTATCAAAAACATGCTCAGGGTGCAATGTGGGTAACACAAGCAGCTGTAGCTCGGTTCACATTGTCTGGATGTTTGCAGATCCCAGACTCCTGACAATCCAGTTCAATCAGTTTTCATTGAATAACCACCATTTTGTGGATGTTGATGATGAGGCGAATTGCTGTTAGATTCACAATCATAAATGAACTACTTTTTGACAATTGTACTTACACTGCTTAATATTCTAATATGTCATTTCTTCTCGTAAACTGACATTCCACTTTATGTAAAATGGCATTCCATAAAATAAAGTATTGATCTGTTGATCTTAACAACAAGAAATAGGTTCATGTGAAAATTGTTACATAAAGCAATCAAACTTAAATTCCTCTTTCAGTAAATACATAGTCCTTAATCACTGGTTGACAGATTGCTGACAGATAACACTCAGTACAAAATTATTGATGTTCATTAATCTAAATTCAGTTTTTGAATAATTTTAATGTCATAACATCGGGAACTACACTGAGTAAACGTTTCCTTGCAGGAAATCAATTTTGTCGAGGCTAATGAACTCTCTAATTCCCCACACCCCACTGCACTAAGATACAAAGGACTTACAAACATAAGCCACAGACTGTTGAAAGATAAATTTGTACTGCACTTTCCATGAGCACAGGATGTCCCCAAGCTCTTTGCAATCAATGAAAGACTTTTAAGGTGTAGTCACTGTTGTAATGTAAGAAAAGGGAGAAGCCAATATGCAAAGCAATTTTCCAGTAACAACAATTTGGCAGTGACCAGATAAAGTGTTGTGATGTTGATTGCTGGTAAATAATAGCAGGACACCATGGATTCCTCACCCTACTTCAAAATATTATCACAACATCTTTTAAATTGACCTGAGGAGGTATACAGGACCTTATTGTAATGTCTCATCTGAAAGACAGCAGCTCTGAAGACGGTACAGCACACTCTCAGTATTATGCCACTGGTGTCAACTTTGTTATTTTGACGCTCAAGTCCTTGAGTGGAATTTGCCATATGACTCAGAAGATGGAGGAGTACCAACTGAACCATGATTGGGAACCGGAATTATTTTACAGCCAGTGAACTGATTTGGAAGGAGAATAAGCTCAATTAAAGCTTATTAACAAATGGACTTGCCACTCTGTTTGCATATTACTCTTCAGTTCTTCTCAAGTTCCAAAGTAGTTTTGCAGCATTTGTCCAGGTAATCGCACAATGGGCTGAATTTAATGCATGCGCCACTGATCTTGGCAACAGGATCAGAAATGGGTGTAGTGCCACATGGAGGAAGTGCAGTCAATCAATCACGATCATGCAACAGTTCGTCAATTAACTCCCGATGCATGGAGTTTGACCGATGCTGCTGGCAGGGGTGAGGGGAGGCATGCCTCATGACACCAATTCCAGCATCACCTTGTGCATTCAGCATCCATCTGGCGTCATTTTTAAAAGCTATGAGACCTCCAAAGAGGATCCCTCCAACCTGAAGACTGATCACTGAAAAACTGTAGGAACCTGAAAACCAACTAGTGTTGCATTTCACACACTGTTGCCCAACCAATCAATCAAGAAGAAAACCAGAAAAGTTCAGGACACATGCTAGAGGAAGGACATCAAGTTATGCTAGGCTTTTAGAGATGCTTTGCTATAGGTTATCCGCTAGGGTCTAAGAAAAAGGCATCCATCAGGATGAGTCCTACATACTGAACTCACTTTTGGGGCCTGCATGTCACAATGGAGGATAGGGAGCCACGTGGGGAGGGAGCAATTGAGCATTGACAAGGGGGAGTGCCAGTAACAGCAGCAACAGGGCACACAGCCACATCTCAATTATAGTCAGACGTCCTGAACGGATTGGCCATCTCAGCATCACAGACGCCAGTTTTCTGCCAATGCAACTTCTCCACAAGACACCAAGAAATGAAACTTGTGACAACAAAGACAATGGGCCCTGAGAAGACCCCAGCTGTAGTAATGAAGACTTGTGCTCTGTCCTGGATGTATTATTCTAACACCGATACCTACTTATCACTGTGGAAAATTGACCATGTATGCCCTGTTCACAAAAGCAGGAAAAATTCAGTCTAGACAATTATCAGCCATTGGTCTACTCTCAATCATCATGATGGAAGGAGTCATTGATATTGCTATCAATCAATGGTTATTGCATAGAAGGAAACGGGCCATTCGGCCCAATGAATCCACACCAACCCTCCGAAGGGCATCCCACCCAGACCCATCCCCCTACCCTATCCCTGTAACCGTGCATTTCCCATGGCCACTGCACCTAACCTTGACATCCCTGAACACTGGGGGTACTTTAGCATGGCCAATCCACCTAACTTGCACATCTTTGGGCTGTGGGAGGAAGCCGGAGCACCCGGAGAAACCCACGCAGACACGGGGAGAATGTGCAAACTCCACACAGACAGTAACCCGAGGGTGGAATTGAGTGCAGGTGCCTGGCACTGAGAGGCAGCAGTGCTAACCACAGAGCAACCATGCCACCCACTCAGCAATAACTTACTCACTGTTGCACATATCAAGTTTCTTTTAGGGCCACTCAGCTCCCGATTTCATTACAACCTTGGTCCCAGCCTGAACCAAAGTCCAAGCATGGATGCAAAAGTTGAAGGAAACATTTGACTGAGTGAAAAGTTGGAATCAATAGGAATCAAGGGAAAACTCTCCATTGTGTTGTGACATCTAGCAGAGAGGAAGATGGCTGTCATTAATGAAGGCCAATCATTTCAGCCCCAGGACAACATTGCAAGAGCTCCTCAGAGTAGTGGCCTAGGCCTAACTATCTTCATCTCCGTCTACCTTCCCTCCATCATAAAGTCAAATTGGAGACGTTTGCTGATGATTGCACTGTTGTCAGCACCATTCACGACTCCTCCAATACTGAAGCTGAACTTTATATGCAGTGAAACCTGAAGATTGCTCAGACTTGCACTGATAATATTTTACCCAACATTCATCACACAAGTACTTGGCAATGACCAAATCCAGCAACAGAGAATCTAACCATTGACAATTTGCATTGCTGTATTCCCCACATCCTAGGACGTTATAATTGACTAGAAGCTTAATTGGAACAACTATGCCAATACTATGGCTACAAGAACAGGTCAAAAGCTGAAAATTATGTAGGGAGGAATTTGTCTCCTCACTCCCAAAAGTTAGTACCTGCATGGAACAAGTCTGGAATTACTCACCACTTACCTGAATAAGTGCCACACCAACAACACTCAAGAAGCTTGACACCATTCAGGATAAACCAGCCCACGCGATCTTTAGTCCACCAGCTTAAAGATTTACCTCTCCCCACAGCAGTCACAGTGTGTGCCAGCTACAAGATGCATTGCATCAACTCACCAAGATTCCTTCCAAACCCACAATCTCTGTCACCTAGAAGGAGAAGGGCAGCAGATTCATGGAACCATCATCCTTACACCATCCTTATTTAGAACTACATTGCCATTCCTTCTTCATCACTATGTCAAAATCCTGGAACTACCTTTCATACAGCACTGTAAATATACTTAACCACATCAACTGCAGTGGTTTAACAATGTGGCTCAGTGTCTCATTCACAAGGTTTTATCAATGGGCAATAAATACTGGCTTTTTCTGAAATGCCCATAACCCATGATCAAATATGAAAAAAAAACTGCTCACTGATTGAGTCTCAAGATGAGGTTAGGCACTCACCAGCACTTCAGAGGGGTTCATCCCTGGCATCCCTGTTTGTGTGCAAATGCTTGTCTACCATTTATGAACAGGTCTGGGTCATGGGGCCTCCTCTGCTGCATGGATACACAAAATTCAAACTAGACCACACTGATTTTGTGACATTATAAATCTTTTCTGATCTTTGAGTTCTAAGTTCTAAACAAAATATTACTCTAACTTCTTTTTAAACAGGAACCAACGCCTTTACCGTGGTAAAGTGTACTCCACAGGAGTGTTATCAGATAGGACTTGTTCATTTTTAATTTATTTACTTTTAGTCCAGATCCCTAACTTACAATTGATTTGATGATCTTTAGCACTTTTTGAATTATGTTTGTGATAAACAAAATATTTGCTTAAAAGGATTTGCTTATATTGTGAGAGAAACACAGGTCATAGGATTCAAGGACTTGCAGTAAATGTTTACATTGGTTTCAGGAAAAGAAGGATTGTAAATATAGGGCAGTTTTCTCCCCTGCAAACACTTGCGTGATTTTAGTTTGAGGTTTGAACAGTGGGAAAAAGGATATACCTATGTTTTGAGGGCCTCGTCTCAAATTCAGTCTGAAATACTGCAAGAAAGGAACATTCCTTTGGCTGAAACTCTGAATTTTGACCCATTTGGAGTTTGTAACTATTTGAGTCCTTAGATTGTTGAAAGCTGCAGTTTCACAGCTTTGGGGAGGTGCTAATACAACACTTTTGGAGTGGAGATTGAAATACCACTACAACGAGCAGCTAAGATCTGCTCAGATTCAAGTCCTGATTTTAACTTGCAGCAGGTTCAGGCAGGTGGAAGGTTTGTGGGAATTGCCAAGACAGTTGTGCAGTATGAGACCCCAGCAATTTGAACTGTCAGTCACCTGCCCAAAACAGGAAGGAAGGGGCAGCTGGCTGGCAGCAGGAATGTGGTGTCAAAAGCATTCCACCAACCACCAAATGACAGTCCCCAACTCTCAGATAAGTTGTGGAACAATGTTACAGGGAAAGCCTCACAATACGGGGTGCCCCAGGCAGGCAAGAAGTAGAATTAGAATTAGGTTTATTGTTACGTGTATGCACTTAAGTGCAGTGAAAAGTTTACAAAGCCGCTACTTACGGTGCTGTCTTAACTAAAAATGTTACATAGATACAGGATCTTTGGAATAAGTTAGAAAAATATAGGAATGAAAAGTTCAGCATTAAGGTTCAGTGTTTCAAACAGACTGCACTGGGCCTGCACTCCAGTCCATACCACGGCCTCAATTCCAGTCCACGCCAAACTCAACCTTATATTGCACAAAAGACCCAGCCCTGCTTCAGGCACCAAACTCCGCCAGAGCCGACGGCCCACCGAGTTCCTGACTCCAGGCTCCGGGCCTGCTGAAGTCAGGAATCCTTGATCCGGGCACCACCACTGCTGTTGCTGACAAGCCTCCGACACCGCGCTGGCTTCCCCTCAACAAAAGAAGACAAAAGAAAAAGACAGAAAAGGAGAGAGAGAGAGAGAGAGAGAAGAATGCGGCTGGCCTAGAGCATATGGGCTTAGGAGCCATGACACTCCCTGCCATGCTGGCACCGCTGCCATCTTAACTGTCCATCCTTGCCCCGGAGAACAGATCAGCAACAAAGACAATAAGAAGAGAGTAGGATGTCAGTGAATACATCTTCTGGGCAATTTTACCTTCCGTTCCTGTTTCTGCTATGAGTACAGAATTAAAATCACCTGTTTTTTCTCGGTCACTGAATATTCAAGAAACACATACTGAATGTATTACATTGTAAAATTACTAACTCTTCTCATTGTAAATAAGCAACTGGGACAGGAAATCTGGGGGCTTGTGACAAGATTGGGAGCGCTGTCTCACAGACTGGTCAAGATACAGCCTGATATAGTTATACTCACAGAATCATACTTTACAGACAATGTCCCAGACACCACCATCACCATCCCTGTCCTGTCCCACTGTCAGTTTAGACCCAGCAGAGATGGCAGCGCAGTGATATGCTGTACAGAGAGGATAGCTCTGGAAGCCCTCAACTTTGTTACATGACTTCATGAACTCCTTTGACATCAGATCAAACATGGATAAGGAAACCTCCTGCTGATTACCACTCACCAACCCCCTCAGCTGATGAACCACCTCCTCCAAGCTGAACATCAATTAGAAGAACCATTGAGGGTGGCAGGGTCACAGGATGTACTTTGGGTGACGGGCTTCTATGTCCATTACCAAGAGCTGTTGTTAGCCAGGATGACTGAGGCCTAAGGGATATAGTTGCTAGCCTAGGTCTGCAGCAGTGTGGGGAAACCAACAAGTATGACAAACCTACTTTATCTCATCCTCATCAAGTTACCCGTAGCAGAAGCACCTGCCCATGATAGTATCGGTAAGAGTGATCACCACACTGTCCTTGAGGAGACAAAGTCCCTCCCTCACATGAAAGTACTCCTGTGTTATGTTGTGTGGAACTACAATCATTGTTAAATGGATTAGATTTTGAACAGGTCTAGCATCTCAAGACCCCGCATTCATGAATCCCCGTGGGATTCCAGGTGAAGCAGAACTGTATTAAACAACAATCTGTAACCTCCTGGCCTGGCACTCTCCTATTACCACAAACCAGGCGTTAACCCTAGTTCAATGAGGAGTGCAGGAGGTAACACTAGGAGCAGCATCAGGTAGATGTAAAAGTGAGGTCAAACTGATGAAGCTATAACACCGGACTACTTGCATTCCAAGCAGTGTAAGAAGCAAGTCACAGACAGAGCAAGCAATCCAATAATAAATTAGATTCAAGTGTCTTACAAGCTTGCGATGTTAAATACTGCCGACATAGGATTGGGTAAATTGCTGCCGCCATCTGATTTTCTGATTGGGTCTACTTAGTTTAAACTAATAGAGGGAAACTGCTGAATAGTCTTACAAGAAAAGACTCTTAAGATGGAGTATATAGAATAGAATCATAGAGTCATACAGCACGGAAACAGACTCTTTGGTCCTACCATCCATGCTGACCATAAACCCAAACTAAACTAGTCCTACCATCCTGCACTTGGCCCCATGCCTCCAAACATTTCTTATTCATTTACTTATCTAAATGTCTTTTAAACATTGTAACTGTACCCACATCCACCACTTCCTCCGAAGTTCATTCCGCACACAAACCACTCTGTAAAAAAATTGCCCCTCATGTCTTTTTAAAATCTTTTTCCTCTCACCTTAAAAATATGCCCCCAGCCTTGAAATCCCCCACCCTAGAGAAAAGACACCTGCCATTCACCTTATTTATACCCCTCAACGTTTTATAAACCTCCATAAGGTTACCCCTCAACCTCCTACACTCCAGTGAAAAAAGTCACAGACTTTCCAGTCTCTCCCCATAACTCAAACCCTCCATTCCCAGCAACATCCTGGTAAATCTCTTCTGAACACTCTCCAGTTTAATAATGTCCTTCCTATAACAAGGTGACCAGAACTGGACACAGTACTCCAGAAGAGGCCTCACCAATGTCCTGTACAACTTCAACATAACGTCCCAACTCCTATACTCAAATGTCTGTCCAATGAATGCAAGCGTGCTAAACACCTTCTTAAGCACCCTGTCTGTGTAAGGTGTAAACCTCAAAGAATTATGTATGAAAGCAAACAGGTTATTGTTTGTGGTGGTGATAGAAAACTTCTTCACCTCTACCCACCCTGAGCAACAGTCAAGTGCAATATGGTGAGACAATCCATCAAGCAGGAATATGCCAGGTGACCACTTGCTGTCAGGGCCCTGGTAGAAATGTGCTGGTCAGCAATGGCTCTTGCTGCTTAGGCCCAGTGAACAGCACAAATTCACTACAGGTTGTGGTCAGTCTTCAGGAGTGCTGTCTGGTTAAGGATGCAATTTAAAAATCTCTCTCAAGCTCATGTGACCGAGAGATTATCCTTCTCAATGACAACATTGCATGTCCCCATGTCTGAAAATACCCTGCATACATAAGCACCAGTTTCCCAGTACTCTTCCAGATTTTTCTGAAAGACCATTACTCCTTTGTCTAGGCCCGAAACGTCAGCCTTCCTGCTCCTCTAATGCTGCTTGGCCTGCCGTGTTCATCCAGCTCTACACCTTGTTATCTCGAATCCACAGCTATAATTATTGAAGACATGGTTTGCTTAGATATTTTGATTTGTCCCTTTATCACATTAATTCTGGCTTTACAAAGTTCCTGGTGCTGCAAGCTCACTTTAAATTACTTCCAGGGCCTTTGACCTACCTGTCTCTGGCTTTGCCTCATGATAGCCCCCAGCTATGGCCCACTCTGCGCTCCTTCTTATTTTTAGCCTGCATCTTGTCTTTTTTTTAGAAGTTTCCTCTTTGCCCACCAGGGATTTTAAAGTTATTCAAGGAGTCTCTGATGTCCTTTAATGCTCTGTGGCTGACACAGTCCTACACATACATTGTTATCAGAAGTCAGTGTGGGTACCTGGTGACCTCAGCTGACTGCTGGTTGCAAGGAGCTGCCATATTGATCAGCACAAAGCAACATTGCAGGGTACAATCCACAGGTACCCTTTATCCACTCGCATTGGCATCTGACATTTGCTAACCTCTCTCTAATCCACTTGCAGGGTGCATGAGAAGACCTACACTGAAGGGAGAACTGGTAACCAGCTTTAAAAGGCTACTCCAGGCACAGTTTTCAGACAGGACAGGCACCCAGCTCTTAGATTGGACCGGGCTGCACCTCAGAGCTGATAGCCTTAGCACTTACTCAAGTAGCACTCATTTGGATGCTCACAGCATCTCCAACTAGTCTTGCCTTGCTGTGTCTATTAGCACAGTCACACACCATGCTACTTGCCTTGCAGGTCAGCATCCTCAGTAAAGAAGGCAGACATCGTGATGTACAACAGTGTGCTAGTCAATCTCACACCTGCTCCACATACCAGCAGTTGATGTGGCAAACAAACTGCAATTGCAGCAAGCAGTAGCCATGACTCAAAGTCTTTGGAGAGTAGCTTTTGCCAAAGTCCATGGAGGCAAGATGTTCTTGTACGGCAAGTCAAGGGCAGCCTCCCACATCAGTCCAGGGAAATGGACAGGTATCTGCTTGAGGCCGGGAGCTCCCTGCATCTGCAGGCTGGGCCTGTGGAGGGCGCTGCCACATGAAGCAAAATCAGAAATCTGTCCATGGGGATTTGGGACTGCTGGCTAAGGGATGGGAGGGTGACAACTGAGAAGGGGGAAACTGAAATTGAAAGTGGAGGGGGAGTTAAAGTATGGATGGGAGGGAGGTAATGTTGACACAATTACATTCGGGGCTAAACAGGGACTCCAGCAAACAGATGTAGTACAAAATCAATCAAATGTGATGCTACACATACAGTGCAATGTTACGTATCAAAGTGCTCTCAAAAGGTATTTCTTTAATCCTTCCCCTCCCATTTCACCATAGTGTTGTCCTAGGTTCTGCAGCTGGTTTGAGGGGAGCATGCTCAATTGTGATGGCCATTCAGCAGATTGTCTCTCTCTCTCTGCCTCTCCTGCTCTCAGTTTCCAAGGTTAAAGCCCCAGTGCTGTGCGTGAAAATCTAAAAGCTCTCTTCTTCTGTCCTCTGCACCTTTGGTCAGCTTTTTCCCGATTCACAATGTTTCCTAGCCAGAGTGCTGAAGCCAGAGTGCAACTCCATTTGAAAAAGTGCAGGCAGCCACTGAGCAGCACACTTGAAGCTGGGCTGTGTGCACTTATGATTATCATTATTATAGGCCCCTTAGATGATGGACTGGAAAGGCGGTTGGGTAGCATTGTGGGACAGATAGAATAAGTATAATAGCAAAAAATGATTTTGAATTGGATGATGTAGAATTCTTAAGGGTAGAGGTAAGAAACAGAAAGGGCAAGGAGACTCTGGTAGGAGTAGCCCTAACAGTAGCTATATGGTGGGACAGGGAATCATGGGCTACACTATTCTTCATGTAGATTGAGATAGTCAGATTGGCAGAGGAAGCAATGAGGAAGAATTCAGAGAATGCTTTCTGGACACGTATCTAGACTGGTATGTCGTGAATCCAACCAGGGGTCAGGCTATTTTGGACCTAGTGATGTGTAATGAGATAGGCTTAATAAATGATGACACAGTAAAAGATCCCCTGATAAACAGTGAGCCTAACAAGGTGGAAATAAGCATTCATTTTGAGAGGGAGGAATTTGGGTCAGAAACAATAGTGTTAAACTTACATGAAAAGGAATGAGGACAGAGCTGTCTGGAGTGTATTGGGTAATACGTTTAGCAGCAAATATGGTTGAGAATCAATGACAGATTTTAAGAAAATAGTTAACGGCTCACAGCACAAACATATTCCAGTGAGAAAGAAGGATTCGAGGAAGGGGATAAGCTGACCATGGTTAGCCAGGGAAGTTAAAGATAACATCAGATTGAGAGAAAAATACAAACAGGATCTTCAAGGTCCTGCTGGACAGAATGATGCATCCTCTTCCCTCAGGACCAACAAAGGAGACCACGCCACCAGACCCTGTCAGCCTGTTCTGAGGTCACTACCCATGTCAATGAGGTCTCCACATTTCACCAGAAGCCCCAGCAATGTAGGGCAAAAGGTCAATGACCTTCACCACTGCTCAGGATAAGTGCAACCATCTTCTTTCTGCTATCTCATCTTCACTCTATCTCTGTTACTCTGCCCACCTGCCTCCAAGAGTCATGCTCTCCCATTCTCACTGTCCAACACGGTATCTTCCCTCACTTGCTCTCACCCACCCAAGCTGTGTCACATTCTTTCATCTCATCCAGTGCCTCTATAGATATGAGAGGAAGAATTTAGTTTCCTAAAGGACCCTAGTGCTTTGAGTATACGTAGCAGCTTCAAAAGAGCAGTTACAAGCCTCAAAAATGTTGACAACTCAAAATACAGTACGACTGAAAAGCAGCCCTGAAGAATGGCCTACGATAATATTTATCGCTGCAAGGTCACAAAATAAATTTGTTCCTTGTTATATTGGTTTCTGGGATTTTGGATTTCAGTGTCATATTCTGCAATTGAGTTCGCTCATCTGTGAAAACTGATAACTTAAGGCTTCACATTCGCATCAAAGCAAAGTGGCTGCTTCTAAAACCCCTGCTGATGCTAGCTAGAGTTCTGTAAGATGCTAATTTGGAAATCAGTTAAATCTTCAATGAGTTGACTCATTTCTGTGTTGTTGCTAGTTTCAGGCTGCACACCTTAAGTGCAGATGTATTCACTCAAGTGACCTCACAGATTCCTTTCTGTCTTGTAAGCTCATGTTTGCATAAGAGCAGCAGAAGACAGAATGCAGTGGCTTGTTGCTCAAGGTTTGGTCTGAAAATGTGTGGTCACACATCTCATACCGGAATGAACTGTGACCCCCTCTGTTGTGTTTTGTAGAACAGACACAGCACTGCTGTAATACAATGAAGCTGAGGAACTTTGCCAGGCTAGCACACCCTGAGAAACTCAAGGACAATTTCAAGTTTTATTTATATAGTGAATGTCATGTCCATGGATAAACGGCTTTATCTGAGCACAGGGGTAGATTGGACAGTAGTCTGGGCATTACAATTTGACTGGGGGGGATAAAAGGTACTGCAGATGCTGGAGAATCCGAGATAACAAGCATGGGGCTGGATGAACACAGCAGGTCAAGCAGCATCATAGGAGCAGGAAAACTTGACGTTTCG